>OZ010596.1:26579633-26717133 GCA_963932145.1 Acanthosepion lycidas
ATTTAGTTCTATAATTTAAAGTTCTAGTTTCTGTTTTTGATACATGGTATTTCTTGTGTAACGATGGGACCATATTTTTAAGTTAGTAAATTTATAATGTTTATACTCTACAGAATTGTACGGTACACTTTTAAAAACAAATAAAAATAAGAACACCGGATTATAAATCTTCCTCTGTGTGTGTATATATATATATATATATATATATATATATATAAATATAGTATCGGCCAGAAGACAACAATGACTGATTTTTACATGAGTTTGAAAGAAGAGTTAAAAAGAAAGATAGAAAAATGACTTCCGGACAAGAATTAATGCTGTGCTTAATGGACAGGAAAATTACGTCACTGGGAAAGTTGGGCTTTCTCGTGTATTTTTATATTAAAAAAAAATGCTATATCAAATATTATTTACAGATAGTTGATAAACTGATTTGACAGAATATTGCCTGTTAGGAAGACATGTTCGATGGAAGATGTCTTCGAAACGGAAGAAAATTGTCTTCTCTAAGAAGTGAAAAAGCATTTGGTACCACGCTTTATTCTGAATGAGAAAGTTGACAGTGGGATTCGGGAAAAAATAATGGCCGTTCAGAAAAAAGGAGATGAAACAAAAAAAAAATTGTATGATTGACGAATCGTGGAATGAAATTGCTGAAAGTAAAGAATGGTTGGTTGTGGTTTGAAACAAAGGAAATGAAAAATGGCGCGGATAAATAAAACACAAGCAAAGAGAAATAACTAAAAAGCAAAATGAAATGGAAAAACAAAATGGCTGGAAGAAAGGAAAACAAAAAAAAAACAACAACTTGGAAGAAAGAAAAGAAAAAATAAATATATGGGAAATAAAAAAAAGACGATAATGCAGTAAAAATAGAAAAGTATTAAAAAAAAAGAAAACGGAATAACAAAAAAATCCTGACCTGGTATCTCGTCTACAGTCACTTTCTCACATAAGTGATTTGGCTTCCCTCTGTCTTTTCTACAGTGATTTGGCTTCCCTCTGTCTTTCATGGCAACTGCTCTGACGAGCTACTTTCACTGGTAACCCAACTGCATGAATTTAAACGTGCTACTAGGTTGGCATCTCGATCTTACCGGTTCACTGTCGAAACAGTTAAATGTAACCGCCTCTTCTTCTCCAAAAGCTTCTTCTCTCGCACTTCCCCACGGTGAAACTCCCTTCCTCTTACGTGCTTCCCTCATAACTATAACCTTCAAATATTCAAATGTAATGTCAATCGACAACTTCTGATGTATTGATCATGATCCCCGTCCTTCTCTTTATCCTTTCCTCAAACACCTCGCCTTATTCTTGCTTTCTGCAACCTCTTGCGTGCTAGTGACTCTACCGCCTTTCTTGGAGTGAAATGCTTTAATAAAAAAAAAAAAAAAAAAAGGAAAAATAAAATGAAAAAATCTGATTAATCTCAGTTTTAAAGAAGTGAGTCAGTGTGAGAATTTTTCAGCACTCTTGTACGTCAGGAAAATCAACAGAAGCAAATGAAGTAAAGTTTTGATTTTTTTTTTGGGTGGGGGGGTAATGGAGAAAATTAACAGAATATGAAGAAAGAATAGAAAAATTAAAAACAAAAAGAGAAACGTTTAGGAAAAGTAAAAATTTCTTTAGATAATTGTGAATTAATTTTCAGTGATATAAAATACAGTGTGAGGAAAAGAGAACTCCCCCACCAAAAAAATAATACAATTTAAGGGAAGGAAAGGACACAAAAGTAATTATTAATGAATAAAAAGGACATAAACCAGAGAAAATGTGACAAAGTACAAAAATGTAAAAAAAAGAAAGAAAAGAACAATAAGGAAAGAAAGACTAGCTGCAACATAGTTTTTGATGGCTTATTATAGGATACAAATCCTATATCATTCCAACAAGTGACTAAAAAACACAAAGTAGATTTGCACACCCGCAAAATCGGATCAAAACGATTAAAAACAGATTTCGCAATAAGGTGTGAAATTATTTTTCTCACCAATGAATGGAGGCGATTTGCTAAACCAAAAAAAAAAAAGATAACAAGCCTGTGTGAAAAAAAAAGTCAACAACAAATACAGTTTCAATTCGGTCGCCAGTCAGAAGGGCGCAGAGATCATAGAAGACTGACAGTAAATTCCATCACTGACTCAACTCGACACTAAGAGCCGAAAGGACAACAACAACAAATTTACAACTGACTCCAAAACAATTCATAAGTACATTTTCCTTTTATCTTTTATTCCTCATCCACACCCTCTTTTTCAACTTAAATTGTTCGCCTCTTTTTCCTTTACACCTATACAAAAACAAAAGAAAGAGATTACTCTGCTACTGTTGAAAGCCAGCGAACACCGACATTTTTGTAAAAATCACATTTTTCCTTAAATGTACTAAAGCATTAATCTTTTTTACCCTATTCACAAGATAATAAATATACAATGTTCTGTTTTCTACAAACGTTCCTTATCGTGTTGTTTCTTCTTGAAATTTGCGTTGTATTTTGTGGGCAGGGTATCCCGTATTAAATTCTCCTTTAATCCGGGTACGCTGAACCCCACATTATCAACCCTTTGTGGGTTATTTAAAGACGAACCATTTTGAATTACAAAATGCTTTCTTTGCGAGTGAACAATTTTTTGATAACTTACTATTTAATCTATAGCTGGGGGAGAAGAGGATTCATACATTTCCTAATGTTATTTTCACGTAAGCTTCGAGAAAGGAACGATTATAAATGTTCATATTTTAAGAAAGCAACGAAAATAACAACGAGGAAAAAAGGAACAATATATTTAACAAAGAAAAAAGTCTGGAAATAAGTAATGAAAAGCCAAAAAAAAAAAACTTCAAGGAAAAGTGAAATAAACCGTAGAAAAGAAAAATGTCAGAAAAGAGAAGAAAAGAAGCTCTCAAAAGAAAGAGGATTGCAACTAAGAGGGGGAATGTATTTTAAAAATAAATATACAAGCAAACCAAACCCAGAACAGCATGAAGAAATCTTGTGACATGTTGACTTGTCATGGAAGTCAGAAGAAAAAAAACTCCGTTGAAACAAAACGTTATTCTTTACATGTAAACATGAAAAAATGACTTCCCATAAAATACGAAGCCAAACAACGACGTAGTATTAGACATGTAAAGAATTCAACCGTTTTAATATAAATGAAAAAAACGAAAACGAAAAAAAGAAACAGCCCACCTATGACAATGTCACTTAGTACACTGAAAATTATATTCCTTGAGACCCCACACTTATCTCAGCACCCGCTTCTATTTTGCAAAGATATCGGAAAAGCATTTCCGACTGCTTCATTGCGTTAGCCTTACTGTCAAACACAGTTTGATATTTCCCTTTTAACGTGGTTTTAATCTCGTGAAAATCCATTTGTTGCAAGGAGTTGACTGGAAATCTCGAGGGGCTTAGTTGTAAAGGTCTGAACTGGTGAAACTAAAGGATGTAGCTTGTCAGAACATTTGTCATGGAAATAGCGATAGAGTAAGGAGAGACTTAGCTGTAAAGGGCTGAACCTAATTATATCTGGGTGATGCGATGTTATAGCAACGAGAAAGAAAAATGACCAGATGTAACGACATGGAAAAAGGAAATAGTTATAACGATCACTCAATGGCGCCAAACTTGAAATTGTATCAGCAAATCATTATTTCCAAAAAAAAAAAAAAAAAAAAAAAAAAAAAAAAAATTCTTACAGTCTAAAATAGATGCTGGAGGGGTTGAAATGCTATAAAAATCAAATAAGTCTGAAACATTTAAAATTCCCTCAGCATTATCACGCTAGTTTGTCGTTTTGGTTTGTTTTCTTTCTTGTTTTGGTTTGTTTTCTTTCTTGTTTTGGTTTGTTTTCTTGTTTTGGTTTAACTAATTGTTCGCCCATTACAAGACAGAAGAGGAACTCAACAGAATTACTGAACATGGTTTTTATAGGTATAAGCGGTGTCGTTTATAAGCATGTAAGATAATAGTTAATCCTGTTATACCTCCTACATATACTACATACTCGATGGAGGCGGTGTAATGGTTAGCAAGCTCGTCTCGCTTAGAATATCACTATACTACGTGCTCGAAATGGTCAAGAAGTCACCTTCTTGATGTTATTGGGGAAGAGATCTTTGGAAAGTGGTTGAAAACCATACTACGGATTGACCCAAAACTTTCGAGTAAATGTGAGTGGACGGAACCCTTGGGATCCGTCCATGGTTGTGCTAACACGGTTACAAGTCATCGAGACTGAGGCTTTGAGTGTGTTAGCCTTGTTCAGACTGTTGTTCACGTTAGATAACGCGCTCTATCCTAGTAACTGTAACTAAGGTCTGATCAGCATAATTGCAGTATAAAACACAGATGGGTTATGTGGCCGTTAAACAAACACAAATGTGCCTGAGCAGGTGTCTGCAATGTGGATTAACTAGCCGTGCTAGTAGACTGGCATCCTCGGATACAATTGGCTGCTTTTAAACTAAACTAAAAAAAAAATCAATAGTTAACCCTAGATATGAAGAGGTAGAGATTGTAGTGATCAAGGAAGTATCCTCTTGGGAGTCTGTTCCACAAAGTCGGGTCTCACAGAATGAATCTGTTCGAAGGGAATTACCTTCTCAGTAATGGAATGCGAAAGAAATGACGATCATTTGTCACAGTGTACGTCGCATTTCGGGGCTTAGCAGTGAAAGTTAGACCTGGTGGAACTAAGGAATTTAGCTCGTCTGAACATTTGCCATGGAAATAGCGATAGAGTAGAGAGAGGCTTAGCTGTAAAGGTCTGAACTGGTGGAACTAAGGAATGTAGCTCGTTAGAACATTTGCCATGGAAATAGCGAAGGGTAGCGAGAGGACTGTGACAATTCGTCTGTAGGGTGAAGGGGAAATATTGCAGGGGGGACAGTAATTCATGACCCGCGTTCGTTTTCCTTGTGATGTCACCTATCTCTTTCAATTAATCAGGGTATATATGACATTTATTCACAACCCAAACCAGACATTGAACTCACCTCTAACATATATCCAGTTTACACTCTATATATATATAAGAGAGTTGTCGAGACCGGAGAAGAAGTCTCTTATATCCGGGTTTTGTCTATTTTGTTTAGTTAAGTATGGCTCTAATTTGCGGATGACATACGGCACGGAAGAAAGAATCCATTGACGGTCGATCTGAGGGCGGATTTCAATCGGCACGGCTCGCAATCTCATCTTCCTTGGAAAGACTTGAATTCACACTAAACCTGTCGCCATATTTGATTGAGTAATCACTTTCGCCTGAATATTAGCTATGAGAAGTTTCGCATTATTATACACCGATTAGTTGGTGAATTCTGCCACAATCCTTGCTTTCAGTTCATCTTTAGTGTTACAAGGAGTTCTGTTGATTTCTCGCTCAACTGCGTCCCACACATAATAAACGAGGGTGTTGCAGTCTCAGGAGTTAGGTGATAAGGTTTGCTGTCATCGCAGATATTGTCTGACAGCCATAATTGTGTTCTCCTTGTTCGTTGGCATGGTACAGAGTCCTGTTAGCAGATATAGGCTCTTCCATCAGCCACCTTCTTCAGCACTACCTCTTCAACGCACTTGATGTAGGCCAACGTGTCTAGTCGGAGGCCCTGTGGGTAGATGAACAGAGATATAACGTCAATCACACCAAACACCTTTGTCGTCCACATTAAACTCCTCCAACTCTTTCCGAATCCTCTACAGTTCTCAAATTGACACCCAAACCCTCTGAAATCTTCGTATTGTAGGTTTCGGTGCGAATGCATGCCTTTTCCAAATTTCTGGCGGGGTGAATTGCGTCATGGTGCGTTTTTTTTTTTTTACAGTGTCCAACTGACCCTACTATACTGAGCAATCGACAAAATCAAAAAGAAACAACGCGTATGCAGAAAATTAAGAATATAAAATGGTAACAATTTATCCATTGGATCCTGTATTTCAGTTGAAAGTCAACACCTAAAGGTGACTGTCTGCTTCACGCTAAACGCAATCGTCAGGCCTGGCGATTAGATTTTGCATAAAAAACACAGTCCACTTTTATTATTTACATACGCTGTATCCCTGTCATTGAGAACCTTAACCCATAAATGTAGCATACCTTAAAACTATATTTCATCATACGCGCACACACACACATATATATATATATATATATATATATATATATATATATATAAGTTTGATCAATTCGTCCCCTCCTTCAAGCAACAATGTCATTGTGATGTAAGGGTTATGAAGAGTGAAAGAAAATAAAAAACTTTCGAAGGGACCGGAAACCTGATGATAAATTATATAATAACAGTCCAATTGTTCTTTTTTTTTCCGAGTGCTTTCGGTTATAAATTTAGCGATTTTTCAAGGTTGAAATATATTAACTGTTAACAAAAAATACTTTGTTGTATGTATGTATTCAGATATTGTTTTTATTTTCAAAATACGGTCAATATATTGTGTCCATGTTCATACTTGATATTATATAGTTTTCATATAATTTATCACCGAAAAGAAAAACATTAGATCACATGAGAAATTGTATAAAAAAAAAAAAAAAAAAAAAAAAATCAAAGCACCTTGTCTGCCGTATTCAATGAATGAAATTATATATACACGCACACAGTTTGATTCTTACTCTGTGTTCTGGCTTAAATATACTTTTGAAGACTGAACCAAGCTTGATAAATGTGTATTTATATAAGATCTTTATTCGTACGAATTAATAAAATAAAGAAAGTAAGCAAATACAATGACAGATCTCCTGGTGTTTCTTTTAAGAATCCACTCACTACATTTTTTTTTGCAATAAATAAAAATACCAGAATGGTATGAGAAGTGAATATAAATGTCCTTAAAATTCCGTCATTTCTGAGAAAAAAAAATGGTCGAGAATTATTGAATCGAACATTTAACTCAGACTTTCTTTAGAGATTAATTAAATAAAATGATGCAAAAAAAGTGCAAGCAAGAATCAATGTGTCCAATTCAAAAACAAACATATCAGTATTTAAATATGTCTGCAAAAATCAATAAGATTTTAAAGTTTTAATTCAAGTAAAATTGTTTTGAAACCCTGTGGGACATGTAACCATGCACAGAAAATCTTAATCAAAAATATACATACAGTCGTTCTTGACAATGCTCCGTCCAAGGAAGAAATTCTATTTTTAAAAAGATCGCTGAAGAGGGAAAGATTCTCAGAAGCGCAAGGCTTGTAGTTGTTATTCGTTTATAGCGAAATTGTTTAATACTCTAAATTGCCTTCAGATTTGGAATCGTTTAACAATTTAAAACAAGCAGCTTTGTTTTTGCTGTAGCGTTTTTGAATAAATTAATCACTGTCCTTTAAAACGCAACGAACAAAATAGATACTAATAAAAATGTCTGGAATAATTAGTACTTCACCGCCAAATCTCACTAGTGCTACTAATTAGGCGACCGAATGGCATGGATCTTATCAGAGGGAGACAATGACTATATAATCAAAAATAACGCCTGTAACGTCACTGAAGGTCAAAAGGACTCGTATTTGTAGATCGTATAATAAAACTCACTGCATTCGGTGCAGGTCCATTTTGGAATTCGAGTATTGCACTCAATTTTAGAAAGTAAAGACATGAAATATTATTTTTAAACTCGTTACGGTTTTTTAAGGATATTTATTTCAAGATTAAGTGTAGGTTTGAAATCGTAGCGTTGGAATTTCATTCTGGTGATCAGTGGAAGCCGCCTTATGTTATGTTCTTTTATTTCTCTATCTCTATATATCTCTCTTTCTTTCTCTCTATCTCTCTCTATCTCTATCTCTCTCTATCTCTATCTCTCTATCTCTCTTTCTTTCTCTCTATCTATCTCTCTATCTCTCTTTATATCTATCTCTATCTATCTCTCTCTATATATATCTCTATCCCTTTCTTTCTATCTCTATCTCTATATATATATATATATCTCTATCTATCCCTTTCTTTCTATCTCTATCTATATCTCTATATATATATATATATATATATATCTATCCCTTTCTTTCTATCTCTATCTCTATATATATATATATATATCTATCTATCCCTTTCTTTCTATCTCTATCTCTATATATATATATATATCTATCTATCCCTTTCTTTCTATCTCTATCTATATCTCTATATATATATATATCTCTATCTATCCCTTTCTTTCTATCTCTATCTATATCTCTATATATATATATATCTCTATCTATCCCTTTCTTTCTATCTCTATCTATATCTCTATATATATATATATCTCTATCTATCCCTTTCTTTCTATCTCTATCTATATCTCTATATATATATATATCTCTATCTATCCCTTTCTTTCTATCTCTATCTATATCTCTATATATATATATATCTCTATCTATCCCTTTCTTTCTATCTCTATCTATATCTCTATATATATATATATCTCTATCTATCCCTTTCTTTCTATCTCTATCTATATCTCTATATATATATATATCTCTATCCCTTTCTTTCTATCTCTATCTATATCTCTATATATATATATCTCTATCTATCCCTTTCTTTCTATCTCTATCTATATCTCTATATATATATATATATCTCTATCTATCCCTTTCTTTCTATCTCTATCTATATCTCTATATATATATATATCTCTATCTATCCCTTTCTTTCTATCTCTATCTATATCTCTATATATATATATCTCTATCTATCCCTTTCTTTCTATCTCTATCTATATCTCTATATATATATATCTCTATCTATCCCTTTCTTTCTATCTCTATCTCTATATATATATATCTCTATCTATCCCTTTCTTTCTATCTCTATCTCTATATATATATATATATCTCTATCTATCCCTTTCTTTCTATCTCTATCTATATCTCTATATATATATATCTCTATCTATCCCTTTCTTTCTATCTCTATCTATATCTCTATATATATATATATATCTATCTATCCCTTTCTTTCTATCTCTATCTATATCTCTATATATATATATCTCTATCTATCCCTTTCTCTCTATCTATATCTATATCTCTATATCTCTATATATATCTCTCTGTAACCCCCCCCCTTGCGTCTTAGTGGCTTTAATGCCTTGCTTGGGATGAAATGATTTTAAAACAGTCACTCTTTTCAAGTTAAGGTTGAGGCTATTGCGTTCCCTTTCGCACATATAACATTCGCGTCCTGGATAAGACGATAAACTACATTCAACAGCAAGGCATCTGATCAGGAGGTTTTAAGGAGCGTAGAACCGCCTCTTTATTGCTGGTGTTCCCTGTTGGGGTCCCAGCTATGGGCAAATGGTTAACTACCTAACTGGATTTAAAACACTATGAAAGTGTAAAAATGGGATTTTGATAACAGAAATACTTTCTAAAAAAAATTATTACCAGCAATACATTTTTGAAGGAAAAATATTACCAGCAATAAAAATTGTCTGCATTAAATAACCCATTGAGATGTTGACATGCCGTAAAAGAAACAAAATCAAATAACTGTCGGAAGGCATGAATCTATCTCTTCTCTACCCCAACTTAGATGATTAATAGCAGTAAAGAATGGGATGTATAGCTTTAGTTGGCAGCTAGTCTTTGATAATAACAACTCGTTTAAAATCGGTTGAGCAGAGGGCTGGCAACCCCAACCCAGATGATATGTACTTGATACAGAAACCATAGCAGTAAGAAGTGAAGCTGTGGCCCAAAACGCCAACAGAGGAGTCGACAGGGTAAACATACATATATCAGTTTTAATACGTGGTAGCAGTTTTATGAATTTTACTAAATTTTCGAAGATGCGCATTATTAATCTGAACTCTAAAACTATTGATTTGGTGCATAATTATCAGGCGTTTGTGTAGGCGAGTTATTTGTTAACAATATTTTATTTTTCAGGTTATAAAAATGAGTTTCGATAATCATACGCTCCGGAATAATCATTTAAAAATGTTATTGTTGAATTTCTTTTTTCATAATATTGTTTAAAAACGCCTGATAATTATGCGCCAACCCGATACAAGAATTATTATGCTTCAATTACAGGCTCTAAATACAGAACTTGTGCCTAGTTTAAAAGTACGTGTTTTTAAAGGTAAAAAAAATTGTCACTGTCATGACGACAGTTATTAAAAAAAAAAAAAATGTGATAGTTATGGATCCGCCAATCTAAACCTTCCTTTATAAAATGCTCCACAAGTTTCTAATTTGTTGATGGTCGAGTAAACAGGTTGGCCACTCAACTTTATTTTCTTTCACTTTTAGCAAATTATTGCTTTACCAGTTTACTGAAGATTAAGGCAGGTTAATTTGTCACTTTTTTCAATAAATCAACATTGCACTCGATGAGAAGATTAGGGTTTAGTGTGCTAAGTATTTTAAGTATATTATTGATTCAAATTTTTTACCAAATTTTTGAGAATTTAGTTTTAAATATTGTCTAAAAAGAAACGTATACAAATAACTCCTTTCCGCAGGTTTTTGCTCACAAACTGAAAATATATTCATACCAAAATTGTAATTATAAATCACCAAAAGCAAAATATACATTTTTTTTTTTTTTTTACTGTATTCGATAGATGAAAACTGTGTAAAAATTGTATAAGATTACAAAAAGGCTAATCAATAAATCTTACGCCACGATACTTATAAGACAACTTTTTAAATTTGTACAGAGAATCTCACTAAAACTACTGCAATATATATCATATTACATCATGATAATGGCTAAATTGTTCAGTACAGTTTCCCTTTGAAGTAAATGGAGGTTTTTATTTGATGTCACAATGATTTAATAATGATTTCCTTATGCCATGAATCATGTCCATATACAATTTGTGAAACTTTAGTATTTACTTTAACTTCTCTTTCCGTGCCTTGTGAATGTGCAGGTAAATTCGTCAACTCCAACGCCATCCCGTTCATTAGAACCTCTTGCAGATGAACGCAAACAAGTCTGGAATTTGAACACTGCTAGTCGATTCAATTTTCTGCGATGATATCTTTTACGCTATCTGCACGTCCAAGAGAATTATAATTCGTCAGAAAACTTACTTTATTTTATTAGGTTGGTGCAAAAATAATGACATAATAATGTCGTTTTTTGACGTATTTTTTAACGTGAAAAAACGACATTATTACGTCATTATTTTTGCACCAACCTAATACTTACTTTACTTACTTAACTAACTTTACTAACATCTTTACTAACTTAACGGGGGTCGGGGTTCAGTTCGATTCCTGTTTTAGATTAAATTTTTCTTTAGGGTATCTTCTCAATTTAGGCCAGTTGTTATTATTTTCACTATTTAAGAAAATCAAAAGACAGGGATAGCAATAGGCTTTTTATATGCATAATGCAATCATTTTCGTATAGAAATGCATTTAAATGTTTGTTGTTTTTTTAAACGCAGAAATGCATTGAAAATCAGCGATCGTCTATGTGTGGTGATGAATTAAGCGTGCATAACTTGCAAAAATCCACCTATTATTATATAATTTATTTTGACTTTGCATGATTTCAAAGTTCTTTTATTCCACTTGAAAAATCGGTTCTCTTTTTTCAAAGCAATTTTCCTTAGCCTATGTTGGTTAGAATTTTTTTTTGTTTTTCTTGCTTCTTTCAGTAACGATTCCATTTTTCGATTATTATTTTGCAAATGTTCTCATCCGATACGGTCTTTTCATATGCCATTCTTATTTTTTTATTTTTTTGTCGCTTTCATTTATTTGGCTCCTTATCGACATCCGTAATTGTTTCTTTCTGTATCGTTTTAATATTTCTTTGCCTTTTAATTCTGATCGTTCGCTTTATCTTTTATAGTGGTTTGTTGAATTTTCAAGTGTTTGAATCGATACATTTTTTTTTTTTTCACAATCTATGTGGAAAAAAAGCAAGTTTCTTTTTATGCGAATATTCAGAAATAAAAAGTTGGAATCGTTGATGAGCAAAAAATATCCTAAAAAATAAATATTCGTAAATTTTTCGATAATCATATAAGCTTCAGTAAAAATTTATCATAGAGATGCTGACAGACTTGAATTATTTTAGTACAGTTAAGATTATCGCAATGATAAATAAAGCAATCTCGGTAGATAAATGTTCATAGCGGACATTCATCTACCGAGTTCCTCCTGTATTTCACCGCTGTTGTTTTATTTACCATTGCGATAATCTTAGCTGTTTTAAATCATAGCGCTAGCGCTAACAACAAAAAGGAAATGAATGGACATTCCATTGGAACATCAGCGTGATCAGTTACATAACTGTTATATTACGTGTTAAAGGAATAAATACTTAACACCAGTGGATACTAGAAGAAAGGTTTATTGTACACAACCAGTAAAATATAAAATACGGTACAGTTATACGCACAGGTCAATCTAGTAGTGAGTGCTACTAATTGGAAGGTCAGACATGCTTGCGTCTTTTCGCTCTCACTCTTCCTGAAGTCTCTCGTAAACAGTTGACTTTATAGGTACTTACTACCTTTAGTGTAATCATTCATGGGGGTGACTGGTTATTCCATTACATCAATAACCAATCATTAGAATTCTCATAAACAGAGATTGTTCAAGAAACAGACCGAGCATAGCGAGAAATTTGGGGATTTGTTCAAGATACTGGAAGGACAAAATTAGATTGTTAATTAGATTCAGAAAGCTACCACCGTGAATAATACTAAAAGTCGCTTTAAATATTCGAAAATGTTGAGTTACACAGGAAAGATATTCAAGTATTCCGGAACCTCTATCTTGAGTAAGCAGCTTGCATGCAGATCTAGAACGATTTTGATAAAACCACCAGGAGAGCAACTTCATGGTCTTATGTTTTACACGGACATGAAATTGAGTGATTATATTGAATTATTTTCGGGTTATTGTGTCGTGCTAGACACTCTTACTCGCCAGAATCTATCTTGGGCATTTATAAGTCTATCATTCGTCCGTGCCTCGAATATTGCTGCCACATCTGATCTTGTGCTTCTGCTATATATTTACAGATTTTTGACAAGTCGAAAGAAGAATCTGCAATTATCGGTCTTGATCTGGTAATTCGGCTTCAGTCACCTTTAACTGTTTCTGTAAATAGTTTCATAGTAATTGTTCTGATGAACCTTCCTCTTTGATACAGCGACTTTACGAATTTAATCGGGATGCTAGATTGGTACCTTGATCTCGTCATTTTACAGTTGAAATTGCTAGTTCTAACCGTAAATTCTATACTAAGAGTTTATCAAGTTCTTTCGGTTTTCTGTTTTCCTTTCAGGTACTATATTCATAGATGTAATTGCAGCGTCAGCCGTTATCTTCTGTCTCCTAAATCCCTGTTCTTTTATTGTCCTCTCTGTGTCCCATCCTGGGTATGACAAACTACATCCGCGTCCTGAATAAGACGATAAACTACGTCCAACGGCAAGGCCTCTGATCAGGAGGTTTTGAGGAGCGTGGAACCACCTCTTAATTGTTCGTGTTCCCAGATCCACCCTGACCCGGCGTGGTAGCACCTGTTAAGGTCCCAGCTATGGGCAAAATAGTTAACCACGAAACTGGGGGTCAAAACACTATGGAAGTGTGAAAATAGGTTTATTACCAGCAATAAATTTTTGAAGAAAAAATAAACTATTACTATCAATATATTTTTTAAGGAAAAATATTAGCAGAAACAGATTTTTGACAAAACAAAATATTACCAGCAATTTTGTCCGCATTAAATAATCCATTGAGGTTGATATGCCGCGAAACAAACCAAACCTCTCTGTCTCTTTCACTCTCAATAACCCCTTGTGTCCTAGTTGATTAAAAAAAACAAAAAAAAAACAACACAAATGGAAGTGGAGTGCGACAAGAATATGTTCTCTCCCAGATTTATTCAACAAGATGATACTTTTATACCACAACCCTCCTCAGCACTTATAACATCTAATTTCAAATATATTCCTAGATAGATACAAAGGTCTTCTTTTATGTACTATGTCCCTTCAAAACGTAAGTGATCATGGCTCTCCACATCCTCCAGCTCCTATCCTTTGTAGCTCTTAATAAGTTTTGTCTTTGTTATTTCTTCCAAACCCTGTTCTGTTATCCATTTGCTCGGGCGCATCAAGTATGTCATGCGCTGCTTTTCTCTTTCCCTGTGAGTATCAGATTTTCTAAGCCCTCCTTCCTCATTACGCGTCCCAGAAATTTCAGCTGCCTCTTCCTGGTGTTAATTATAAGTTTCCTTTTTGTTTCCATTCCCTCCAAAACCTTGTCGTTCGGCCTATGGTATCTTCAGCATCCTTCTGTTACTTTGAGTCTCTTCATTTTTGAGGAGATTGCCCAGCATTCACCGCCATATAGAGGGCATCACGTAACCGTTCAGTACTCTCTTTGTTTCCAACTAAATTTTCCCGTGTTTTAATACTCTGCTTAGATTTTGGAATACATCTTTGACAATCCAAATACTTCGGATCACAGTGTCGCACTTTTCGTCCTCTGTTCGAACACCTCCCAAATATTTAAATTTGGGTACCCGCTTGATTTTAATATCCCTGACCTGTAATTTGCATTTTGGCGATGTATGTTAATAACAATGAATGTTAAGTCGAAGTAGCAAAGATGAAAGCTCATCATAAAAATTACCATGACAATATTTATAGAAAAGGAACAGAGAAGGAACCTAACGGCGATTGGAATTTGACTGAAGCCGATACGCCAGGTCAGGACCGATAATGTTGCAGATCTTTTTGATTTGGTCTGTTTTACGGCATATCAACCTCAATGGGTTATTTAATGCCGACAAAATTTTTTATTGCTGGTAATATTTTTTCCTTCAAAAATCTATTTCTGGTAATTTTTTTTTTTTTCCAAAATATTATTGTTGGTAATAATTTTTTACAAAGTATTTCTGGTATTAAAACCTATTTTTACACTTTCATAGGATTTTGACCCCCAATTTGAGGGTTAACTATTTGCCCATAGCTGGGACCTTAACAGGTGGTACCACCCCGGATCAGGGTGGACCTGGGAACACCAGCAATTCCATAGTTCCATACTCCTCAAAACCTCTTAAAAAGAGACATGCATGTCGGATGTATTTTATCGTCTTATCCTTGACGTAAGTCTCTTTGTATTTAGTCAAAAATCTCTAGAAACACCAGACCAGATGTGGAGGCAATATACTTTAACGGTTAACGACTCGCAAAGTGTATTTGGCGAGCAGAATCCAGGTTCAATCTGTTGCGTTCCCTTTCACATTAACGTCCTTGGGAAAGGCATGAATGCAGCTTTCTTGCCTCTTAAGGTGGGTATTGAATAGCATAGTAGACTGGCTACCACTCGAGGCTAGAATGTCTAATTAAGAAAAGAACTCTACATCCTGGAAGCTAAATATTATCTTATTTTAAAAAATGGTTTAAAAAAAAAAAAAAAAAAAAAAAAAAGACTCGTTTATTTTACGTGCTCAGTATTTTATATTCGATTAAATTTCAGCAACATTGAACGTAAAATTTGAATAATCTCTAGGCGTATAAAATTTTCTTATGGGCTTAAAAAAACACATTTTAAAGTATATATTTCCATAATATACACAGATATATTAAAATAAGGTAGAACAAGGGTAAAATATATTACTCACTATTTGTTATCTGTCTATATTTCTGAGATGATGTATGTACATTATTTACATTATTCGGACTATTGTCGCCATATTTATTACAACGTTTCAGCCGTTGTATGCTCCGGCCTTCTTAAAGTGTTTGGAATGTCGAACATAGAGAAAAGGGAGATCACGGCCCTCTGTTGAATCAGGTTGAGATTATAGACAAAGAACACCATTGGAAAATTCGTAAACTTAATGAATCAGCACATATGCTAGGCCACAAAAATCTGAGCTGACCAAGCATAGAAATGAATACAATATGGGAACCAGTAATAAGGAGTGCCAGAGAAAAGCGATAATAACAACAAAAATTGCAATATGAGATTTGGTAAAAATACATGTAATGATAACAGCAAAAATTGCAATATGAGAACTGGTTAAAAATGGTTGCTGAAGGTATTAGGTTTATAATACCCAGAAATTCATACACAGATGTCCTCAAGGACACATGGCACAGTGGATAAAGGCGTTGGTTAGATCCAGTGACAGGTCTCAACTAGTGTAAGACAGTGGAGAAATTGGAGAGGGGAATTAACAGGAGATAACTGACATCCATTAAACCTGGCTCGTGGAACTAAAACAGTCTACCCCAGTGAGCGAAATAATGGGTTCAGTTCGACATTCCAACCACCTGAAGAAGGCCGGAGCATACAACGATCGAAACTTTGTAATAAATATGGCGACAAAGATAAGGACAATAGTCTGAATAATGTAAATAATGTCACTATTTGTTGTTTGTTTTTCGTTGTAGGAACATAACAAAAGATAATCTAGCCTGTTATTGCTCCCCGCTCTTCAGAGCTTAATCAAGGCCAAAACCTAAATACATACACAGACTAAAAAGGGATAATAAAAAATATTCTACCAGAGAATCGGCAATATAAATCAAACATCTTGTATTAAAACCCTGTTTAGAATTAATATACAGCGTCTCAAACATTTACAACTGGCAATCCTCCGCTGAATTCTGGTAAAAAACTAGGTACAATTTACATGATGAACTGAATATGTTGCAGAACTCGAAACCCATTCTTATTATGTCGACTTGATTCTTCATTAAGCCTGAGTATGTTCCTCTCCAACTAAAACAAAGTTGGATAAAAAGGAACAATGTGACATTCTTAGGCTCGGATAATTTAACACTCACAAGGAGTATAGAAGGCTAGGGAGGCAGGAATGCAGCTGATAACTAAGTTGGCAACTTGAGCAAGTAAAAAGACCAAACATAAAAAAAATGAAGTGAGGGCGTAAGAGAACAAGCATTAATAAAAGTGAATTACCTGTGAAGAACCCTGTTTATCAACATCCTGAAGAGACATGGCACAGAGAGAGACGGGGTCTGGACAACTGATGATATTTTCATCGATAGGTTTTTCTAGAGGAAGAATGCTATCAGATGTAGCTCGTTAGGATAAACATGTGAAAAACTGATTTTCGACTTGAAGCCTGAATTGAGGATTCAATTGACTTTCTATGAATTGGTTCAGTGAACACATACACCAGTTTGGCCGCTGCAAGTCCACAAATAAATTTAGAGATTTAATCAACCGTTTGCTCCTGTCTCGATGGTAAGTCACATTAACGTCAACAGACTGCAGGTCGTTTTCGACATCAGCCACCAACCTGACCTTATCGAACAGCTCAGGTCAAATTAGCGGTTGATGTCAAAAACGACCTGCATTCTGTTGCCTGGAGCCAAGAAAGGCCTGTTAATTTTAACGCTTCCAAAACAAAACAAAACTGCTCTATTAATCATCTGAGATACTCTTTTCTGCCTCCCATCACCATGGCTAATGCTAACCTCCGATAAAGTGACTCTCTGCGCCTTCTCACGCTAACATGAAGAGAATTGGTTCACTGTGTCGTGCTAGACAATTTTTCTCTCCAGAATCTATTTTACGTGTCTATAAGTCTGCCATTAGTCCATGACACCTAGAATATTGCTGCCATATATTATCTGGTGCTACTCCTGTATATTTTAGAGATTCTTGATAAAATTTAAAGAATCAGCAATATTATTGATCCTGACCTGGAATCTCGACTTCAGTCACTTCCCTGTGCTTTTCCTATTTTCATGGTAATTGTTCGAATGAGGTCTTCGATATCGTATCTAGACTTTATGAATTTAAGCTCACTCCTGATTTGGCAACAAACAAGGTCTCATCAATTCATTGTTGAATTCACTAGACGTAACCGTAAGTCCTATGGTAACCTTTTCTTTCCTCGCACTATACGCTTGTGGGACATTCTTTCAGCTTATTGCTTTCTAGCTAACTTTGCATTTGAAATTTGGAAGATCAGTGTCAATCGTTATTTGCTGTCTTCCTGGTTACTAAGGAGCGAGAGCAATAGGAGAGTAATGTTTATGCTTTCTCATTCTTTCACCCGCAGTAACCTTTCTTTGGCTTAGTGGCTTTACTACCTTGCTTGGGGTAAATTTCGATTTTTTTTTAAATACAGGGACATTTTGAGAACATACGAAATGTGTAATAGAGTATCTTTTAAGGTTAATATTAATTACGTGAACCTATTGGCTTCTATCATTGAAATAACTATTTTAATAAACACTGTGATTTTTTCAGTAAACTCGATGAAGTCTTTTTTTTTCTCTCAATCTTTCATTGCTCCTCTCGGATTAGGATTCTGTAGTCTAGGTTTCGTTACTTTCATATATCTACCTTTGCACAAGACGACTCATTCGCTGTCTCGCATATATCACACAACATCCGTTTTTCATCGTCCAGTTGATAAATGGCCCGAAAAGTCAGACTAAAGGAACTGCGTCAACAACGGACACACGTCGAGAAATGTTTATAGCTTGACCAATATTTTTAGGGTTTATTGCCACCTGGACTGAAGCAAATTTTATTTGGCGCTCAGCGAAACTTGAGAAGTTACGATCAAGCATAAAAGGAATGATTTCTCACAGAACCACCTTGAAGACGATCTCTTGTCCGTATCTTAGATACTGGAATATACTTTGTGGTGGTGGAGATGCGTGATACTGTCATCAAAAATACAGTATGTTTCATATGTTATTTGAGGCAATATGTTTCGTCATGGTTTTATTTCTTTTTTACATTACGTAAGGGAAACCTACCCAGATTGATTTTTATGATTGCATATCTTCTCAGATACACGTACATCTATATGCAATAAAACTGCCGATTTAACGCGAATTCAGGTGTAACAGGATGGGTCAGATCTACTGATATGTTTTTTTTTTTTCTTTTTCTCGTATTTGCTAGAAATCTTTAGAATTTTTTCCTTCGGTCTTATTCTCTTAGTAGCACAGTTAATAAATGTGGAAATAAAAACATCGGCTTAACGACTAATACCTGTTGTAGTCAGAGGCCAGTAGCGTTTTCTTTTCCACTTCAGACTTAATATATCTGACTGACTTTGGTTTATATCAAAGAGGATATGTTTCAAGTTTGTGTCGGAGACTGCATATTATTGTATTTAGTAATCGCGAAATTTTACCAATAAATTCTGATGTTATCCTAATGTAGCTCTGGGGGTCTGGTTTAGTGTTTCCTAAATTCTATCTTTAACTCGGTGACTTCATCTGATGTGGGCGTTTTTGGAGGCAACTCGGCAGCGATCTCCGTATAAGCCAACATATATGGTTTTACAGATAAAGGAGAAGGCTGAAAATATGAAGAACGGATTAGCTAAATCCCAACAACGTTTTAAGGAAAATAAAAACAAAAAAAGCCGCCTATACTTAAAATCAGGAAAAGACAGTTGATATTTCTAGGATACGCGATGAAGAAAGAAGGTGAGGACTTTTGACACTCACAGTGCATTTTAAAAGAAAAAGAGAAAGGAAAATGACGAGTAACTGATCTAAATAACTTGTCTATGGCAGAACAGGGATTGGTGGTAGTAAAAAGAAAACATTGGTAAGAGCTAGAAAGGATTAGAAGTTGGGGAGAGCAATAATCGCCCACTTCCAGAAGAAGATTTTGATCAATTTTGGCTATGGCATTTTATAGATCTCTTGCTCATACTAGATAAATTTTGGAGAAATATTTCTAATTCTTAAAACCTAACACACACATATATATATATATATATATATATATATATATAAGGTTGGTGCAAAAATAATGACGCAATAATGTCGTTTTTTGACGTATTTTTTAACGTCAAAAAACGACATTATTTCGTCATTATTTTTGCACCAACCTAATATATATAAAATGGACTCACCTTTGGGTCCCTGGAGGCGGTGTAATGGTTAGCAGACTTGTCTCGCTAAAACAATTACAACTGAGTTCAATCCTCACTGGGTGCCTCCTACTTTTGGCCTTGTGCCACATCTAAGCTACGCTTGGAAAATCAATATAATGGACTCGTCTGTCGGTTTCGACGTATGAGGATCTGACACCTTAACCAATTGATTCAGTTATGAAATTCGTGCGGTTAAGACACGCAAGTGATTTGCAAAGGAGGCCGCATAAGGAGCAAGATTGAGGATTTTGGGATGAGGTCACTGTTAGATTGGCTGACTTTTTAGATCTTGCTCTCGATTCTTGAAGAGGATTCAGACTAGCAGACTGAAAACCACTGAGTCCAGTTAAACACATTGATCACAACTGTACTCGCTCCAATGCTAAGCGGTCGAAGTTATGATATATACACACACATATATATAAAAGCAGTTATTGAAGGTATTTCTACGAAGCTTCGAGTTTTCATTCGTCATTTACGAGAATATGAATTTGTTTTTTAAATTCATTTATTTTTCTCTTGTGTTTGAAATATAGAATATTATAAACCGAAATCATGTATTAGGTTGGTGTAAAAATAATGTTTCCGAGATGGCCAAAACAGCTCGAGCTACACTATTCTTGATAATTGCTGAAATAATCTATCTTCAATACATCAGCAGTTTACCTAAGGAAAGCCATATTGCTCGTCTGAAAGAAGGCCCTGCGATTTTAGATGCTTGACCAATTCAGCATTCTTTAGCGTATCTATCAAAGAAATAGACTGATAGTTAGGAGGTTCGGGCGGTTCACCCGTGTTGTTAAAACCTGGAATAACAGATAAGGATTTCGAACAGGCAGGAAAGCAAGAGAGAGCGAGGCATACAGTTTAGAAAGAACATGGGTCAGTTCTGGAGACGATTACAAGGATGCCGTCAGGTTAGCATCCTTTGCAGGGATCCTGGTTAGAGATGATAGTAGAAAACCTAAAAGGGATTATGTGCATATCACTCAACAGAGACTTGGTTCTAAGTTGGAAGTTAGGCAAGGACACTCCAGGAGAGTCAAGAGTAATTTATGGTCGAAACATTCGCCTTTATCAGCGGAAGATGTTAACACCTTAAATTAATTGAAAAGAGGAGGAATAGAAAATCTTTTAACACATTATTATAGTGCCTGCGATAACCACAAGAGTCAAACTTGTTAGATGCACTAAGTGACCTCGTTCTCTTAGCAAACAGAGACTTAGCTCCTTCAAGGACACGTTTATATTTATTACATTAAGTAATCTATTGTGAGAGTTCAAATTACACCGGAAATACTGGTTCCTGTGGGCTATGGCGGCACAACATGTTGGTGTGATACATGAAGAATATTGAGGTTTCACTTGGTATTTTCGAGAAGAAATAGAACTATATATGTCGGCTTTGACCCAAGAGGAAACCTCAGTGGCACAATTCAATTTTCAATATGAAGGTTAGAAATGCCAGTCCAAGGAATTTCTAGAAGAAAATCTCTGTTAGCATGCTGGTAACGGAAAGAGATCTTAAGAAAAAGAGGTTCCTGTCTAACAGATGATTGTAGTATCTATTGATAATCGATTCCAGTGATTCGAATTTTCAAGAGGACATTGTTGCGATACTCGACAAGAGCCTGGAGAGGAGGTAAGAAATAATTCAAGTAACGAAGCCTGTTACTCAGATTTGCAGGGGAAACGATGAAGGAAATGCACGATTTAAGAGACTGAGCAATGGAAAAATTAAAAGTCTGACTACCGGCAACACCGGTAATGTTAAAATGCTTAAGCCACGTTCCGTAATGCACATTAAAATCTCCGAACAATTGGACGAAGAAAGAGTGCCGTTTCTATATTGTCAGAGATGTCTAATATACCGCAGTCCTGAGACGATGTGAGTCGAAAGCACATGAAAGAGTTGTTTGAGGACTGTAGGGATCTAAACAAGGCCATGCATATAAATGCAGGAATATTTTCGACAAACTAAGATAATCTGAAACAGATAATTCATTGTTAAAATGGGAGCGTTTAAACTGGCCTCACAGTGTGCAATGATATCTGGCGACCGTTCCAAGAGTAAGGATTCGATACTGCAGAAGTTGGAACGGATACTAAGAACACTGGAAAAAGAAGGTTTCAGGGGGGGAGTTGGTGGGGTTTTCTTTACTGGTTTTCTCGTATTTATTGTATTTGTTATGTGATTTTTTTTATGTGATTTGTTTAGAGGAGAAAAAGAAAAAGAAAAACGCCATTATAATTAACACTGGCAATATAATGGCAATATAAACTAACCATAACGTGGCTGAGACCAACGCATCATGTGAACTCAGTGTTTGCCCACTGAAAATACATGCAAGGACGACATGGTACTACAAATACCCCAATATTATGCGGCTGTTGATCAGAACAGTCTCTCTGAGGCGCTACAAAAACGTTCGGGCTTCTTACTACCAGTGGTATGCATCAGCCAGCAAACTATCAACCCGGTACCCTCATAAAGGAAAAACGCAGCCACAAATCAGTGAGATCAATAAAAAGTTAAGACTGTTAAATCATTAGGGCCATGGAGAATGAAAGAGCCGCTAAATCATGTCCTAAACAGGGTAGAGGGGGATGATCTACTCCTGTTCAATAGACATGAAAGGGGTACGGCCCGGGTGACGAGCATATATATATATATATATATATATATATATATATATAAGGTTATAATTGTTCCAACGAGAGAAAAATGTATAGTTTAAAAAAAAAAAAAAAAGTATTTCCTAATAAACTTTGCACCAAAAACAAGTCATTTCTATGCACTACCAAAAATTCACAAATCGAATGAAATAAAATCAACTATCCAGACACAAAAACCTGGCAAAAATATGAAGACTAAAATATATACACTAAAACAAATTCACGTTATAACCAAAAAACATTTGCGGTTTCTCTATTATATATATATATATATATATATATATATATATATATATGTATGTTCGTGTGTGTGTGTAAAAAAAAAAGTAACTAACTCCGGAATATGGTTAAAAGTCACACAGGGGAAAGGGCGTTTAAGCGTTTACTACTGTACACCCGACCGATCAACACTACCAGTTTCTTGTACCCTAATGGACGCAGCCATCAGGCGGTTGGATTATTTCTTGTAAAATGTGTCACGAGAACAAAAATTGGGGAAGGAGAGTGTCGGTGATTAATTTAGCTAGGCTTAATCCTGGGCCATCCGCTCGAGTACAGTCATTTTCACCAAAATAAAAATAAAAATAAAAGAAAAGAAATAAAAAAAAAATACACGACATAGCCTTACACAGACACCATAATACCAAATTTTCTCTATAAAGTTCTACCTAATCTCATCTGAGTAATCTTTGTATGGTCAAGGGTGAAATATGATAACACATTCACAAAAATATCCCCTCAAACATCCCCAATGTTTATTTACTGTAAAAAGATATTTACAAAACGATTGTATAATCATGGTCGAGTTAACCAGACAAAAGAAGCTGACGTTAATAGTAGCGTTGCTATGAAAAAAAAAGTATTTTAAAACAGTTTGTAGAGAAAATTTAAACTTCTACTTGATATAAGTATAATATATATTAAAAAATTACTCCTTCCTATATTTCACCACTGTCGTATATTTCATTTCTCATCTCGGTAACCTTTATCAAACCCCAAATCATTATGCTGTGAGTATCTATTAAAATTGTATATGGTCTTGCTGCTTTGTTCCCTTTCATCTTGGCCAATCCCTTATCTCGCGTTATATTTTAATACGACGGGTCCTTTTATATTTTTGTTATAGATTCCTGTTTACATGGAAGAGCCGACAGTTCTCACCTATTTCGTTTACATTTTTGTGCCTGCATGCTACGTTCATATTCTTTAGTTTTTCTATAACTTCACATTTCTTCAATAGGCTTGTATTTGTATTTTTTTTACCAGCTTCCAGTCCATTATCAAGGATGATGATCTTTTGCTGATAATTGGTGGAAGCAATTGGAAGCATTAGTTGTATCGTAAAAATTCATTCGAGATAATTTAAGTTTTTTTTTGTTTGTTTTTTTTCATTGAGAATGGAGCACTGTCAAATAAGAGAAAATAACTTCATGGTAATTGTTCGGATGACTTCTATGGAGCCTCGAGATTATAAATTTAAGCGCAGCACTAGACTGGCGACGAGGTTTAATTAACTTTTAGTTGTGTTGTATAGATGTAATTGCTAAGTTTCTTTTCTTATCGCTTGTGGAACTTGCTTAAAAATACACACACACAGTTCTGTCTATATTTCTGAGATGAGGTATTATGTACATTATTTACATAATTCGAACTATTTTCCTCATCTTTGTCATATAGATTCTAATGCCATTTCTTCAAAGTATTCTATGTATATATTCGCCATTGCTGGTGATAATGGCGATCCCATTGCTAACCCCTCATCCAGTCGATGTGTGTGATCACATTTCGAAGTGTGTTGTTTGTGTACAGAAAGTCAACATCTCCATCAGATTATCTATTGAAATACTGGTCCGTTCTTCTCGGGATGAGCCAATCTGTCTGACTACTGAGAGTGCCTCCTCTGTGTGTACCTTGGTAAACAAACTCACCAATGTCCAAATAATATAAATAGTGTACACAGTGTTATTGAAGGCATTTCTACGAAGCTTTGGCGTCAACATATTTAAAAAAAAGTATATGTTTTGACTATGTTTCAAAAACAAAAGCTAAAAACTTCAATTTAATTATAGAAATTAAATTGAATTAATGTACCCAGCTCTGTTTCATTTTCAAGCGAATTTTGGAATAATATTTATTTGTACAATAGTACAAAATGTGGCACAGGGCCAAAAGGGGGGATTGGGGAAAAGACGGTCTTCTGTCTTAATTTCTAAACTTAGCTAGCCGCAAACACCGACCCAAACATACAAACAATAGTCTTACTGCCAAAACAACACATTCTCTACCTTTCTTACTACAACCACCATAATACCTCAATGTCTCTATGAAGTCAAAACTAGTCCCCATATGTATATTTCAAAGTCTGTGGAGGGAGGGGAATAAAACAATTTAAAAAAGCCCAAATGATTATTTACAATATGAATTAATACTAAATACAAAAACAAAAAAAACAAAATAAGGTTAGTAATAAAAAAAAAACCCACAATCTCTAAATGTTGCAGAAACATCAGTTAACTGGACGAACAAAATGCAGGATTATAATAGCATAAAAACATTCATTCAACCCAAGCACACACACACAAACACGCACTCATTCAGACACAACAACAAATACGAAAAAACACACACGCGAAACGAAAGGCATCCCGCATCTACCAGAGAAGTGACATCACTGACCACCTAACGAGGGATGGGGAATTTAAACTAAAGAAAAATAGGGACATAAATAAAAGGAGCCAATGAGCATACATACCTAGCTAAGTTAACCGGAAAAAGAAAACTAAAGATTCAAACTAAACCTAAACTAGCCTAATATCGAGATGGGTTGCCTCTGTTCAACCCAGAAAGGACAAAAATCCTGATGACTAACCGGCATCAAAGTGCCACTCCAGGTCAGCCCCTTTCACTCTACACAGTCGCGCAAGATTTATCCACCTTACTAATCTTGAAATTTACGGAGCTTTATAAGCATACTAGCAATAGAGCCCGGCGTTGCCCGGGGATGTAACAGTAAGAGATAGATCAAGTATCGACCATCATAAAGACTGAAAAATAAAATTGACAAAGATTGTTTAAGGTTGACGGACGCGCATGTCTTTGGTTTGACCAATTCGTAAAAAAACAAAAACAAAAAAAACTAACTCAAACAAAAACATTGTTTTCAATCGTTATGAGTCTACCGATCGAATAGAATTTTATTATAAACAGTTGTCTTGTAAATGGAATTTTGAAAGCATTCTGAATGTAAAAATAAAGAAAAAAGTGTGCAAGACAATAAGAAACACTACCTGCCAAAAAAAAAAAAAACAGGGAAGTTTTGTTGAAATCTGTTGAAAAATGTAGGAAATCCGATCCCATATATAAACGAAGACACACAAACAACCTGGGTTTTATAATAAGTATAACTCGATATGATTTCTCCCCCTTTTATTCTCGCGATGCCTCTTAATCGTGTTTTCAAATTGATTTCGTGCAAAAACAATTGTTTTTTTTCTCATTTTGGCGCTGTCAGAACCAACGCAAGGTAATTTTACGTAGTCCTGGGAAGTTTTGTTAGATCGGATTTCTTACATTTTTCAACCGATTTCAATATATAAACGTACAGACACACACACAACCTGGGTTTTATAATAAGTATGATACATTCGTAATATTAATTACTATGGAAACGGCGAAACCAATTATTTTAATAAAGGGCGTTATCACTGAAAACTATTGTATCAACATATTAGTTACATTCAAGGTAGGGTCGGGGTTGCTATATACATATGTATGTGTGTGTGTTTTGACGATGTTGACGTTACTGACATTTTATTAAAGATTTCAATGTATAATGATCGATATTTCAAACAAAAATGTATATTCTTGAAAATGACAAACTCAAGGCGCCGTAAAAATTCCTTCAATCACTGTGTGTGTGTGTGTGTGTTAGAAACTTTTAAGCACTAGAAATATTTCTAGAAACTTAACGTAGTATGAGCTGGCAACGAGGTCTCATTAATTTACAGTTGTGTTGGCAACATGTAATTGCTAAGTTTCTTTTCTCGCACTTATCGCTTGTGAAACTTCCTTAAAAAAAATACATACATACACACACACACACATATATAATTTGTTTTGACCATGTTGATGTCATTGACATTTTATTCACGATTTTGGTTTATAACGAACTATATTTCAAACACTAGAGAAAAATAAACGAATTGAAAAAACAATTTCATATTTTTGAACATGACTGAAAACTCGAAGCTCCGTAGAAAGGCCTTCACTAACTCCTTAAACCATGCTTTACAATTATTGAATAATGACTACTCAGACGAAAGCCTGAAATAGTTTTAGTAACAGTTATTTTTGTTTCATTAATGGAATATAAATTAATGGACTTTTTTTTTCATTCTGTCGCAGACAACATTCCGAATAAATCCATCAACATGATTTATTAGCACAAGAGCTACTTTGCAATTTTTTTTGTTTTATTGTTTTGTGGAAACGAACGAAGTTTTCAATAAATTCTCGAGATTTACACATCTGCCATGATTTGATATAACACAGGGGTTTTTATTATTATTATTATGTTCTCTTGTCATACGTCAATAAGATTTCCAGACGTCACAACGCAAGCGACTCTGGCGTGGAACTGTAAACAAAAGGTTAGAATTTTCAAATTTTTACTTTTTTATTTCTACGCGATAATCTTAACTCTCTCTCTCTTTATATATATATATATATATATATATATATATATTAGAACATTTGGGCTATTTTTACATACTGAAATTTTATGTCATGTTGAGGAATGAGTTTCTGCGGGGAATGAGCAAATTGCAATACATTAATGGGTCTAGGATAGTAAGTGTCGACCAACCTTTTGCCTTGTGCCACAATTTTTTTTTTTTTTTTTAATTAAAACAGTAAATATATATTTCTACACGCGTAGCTTGTCATTCTAACTCAAATGCGAGTAAACTCTGTGTTATATTCCGAGCTAAGGGAATAAATATTTAACACCAGGTGGATAATAGAAGAAAGGTTTATTGTACACAATCAGTACAAAATGAAATACGGTACAGTTATACACACAGGTCAGTCTAGTAATGAGTGCCACTAATTGGAAGGTCGGACGTGCATGCGTCGTCTCTCTCTCACTCTTCTCCCAAGTCTCTCGTAGACAGTTGACTTTATAGGTACTTACTACCTATAGTGTAATCATTCATGGGGGTGCCGGGTTATTCCATTACATCACTCCTCTAATCAGGTCGAGGTTGAACAGGAGACCCTCAAAAATCGTAAATCACCATCTCTAAAGCAATGTTTAGTAAACTAATTTCTTGAAATCACAGGTTAAATTAGTAAAAGCTAATCTAAAATATTATAGGATTTTTGATTTGGTAAAACCAAACAAAAAAGCTACGAAACTACACGAACCCCTCCAAATTTTAAAAAACATAAAAAAAACTAATGACATACCTTCACTCGATGTTGAAAGTTTATTCATCAACGTCCCAGTCAGGGAAACAATAGATATAATTATAAAGAATATCTACAAGAATCCATTTTTCCTCTCTGGAGACAAGGATTATGGCAGTATTCACCAACTTATACTAAGAAACTGTTCAGAAAAGATGCTAGAGTTTACGAAGTGATCTGAAGATTGTGGTTAAAGCCAATGGCGATTTTATTGAATAAATTTACTCTTTAGTATGGAGATTTTTGTGCAGTTTTGGTAAATGTATCTGTTAAAATGAGAAGTCAGTGTTGTTATCATTTTTGCGTAATTTAGACAATTTATTCATCGCAGTGTGTGTGTTGGGCCTTAAACTCACCCCTGAACTCAAATGGAATTCTGAGATAGGATACATCGCCAAAAATGCAGCAAAATTGGTCGGCCCCTTGTACTGCTCCAGTAAGTACCTGAATCCCCATGCTATCTTCCACCCTTACAAGAGCCAGATGAGGTCAACAATGGAGTATTGTTGTCATATTTGAGCGGGAACTGCCCAGTCCTCACTTTCCACTCTCGATAGAGTTCAAAAGCGTCTCAGTGTCCTTTTGAGTGACGATTTCTCTCTCCATCTCTCTCTCTCTCTCTCTCTCTACATCTCTCCCTCTCGAAAGATGTGACGAGCCTCTCGCTGCTCTTTCGCTACTACCAGGGAAAGTGCTCGGACAAACTACATTCCTTGGTTCCGCCATGCCACTTACATTGTAGCAAACCACCCACATTCCCTTCGTCTTCCACTGGTGAGAAGTCAGTTTCCCTCAAACAGTTTCTTCCAGGGAAATGCTCTGTCGAATCGACTCTCAAGTGGATGTTTTCCCCAGTCACTATAATCTTAACCGCTAACCATAGACTTGAACTTTCACTCATATCTGTATAAACTGCCTCTTAACGTCACCCTTACAACGAGTGTCCCCGGAGGAGGCGGGGCGAACCTTACTGTAAAAAATAAATATTACTGCAGTGTATGTCGTTTGATCTCTGCCAGGTGATGCCACTTGTGGTCTTATGCTAGAGTAAATTTTACCTACAGAATGTGGAGGTTTCACTATTTCGTTAGCATTCATTTTCTTCCAGGTTTCTTTAACGTTGTTTTACGATTAACATTTTCTCTAAAAAAACAAAAATAAATAAAAAAAAAAAAAAAAAAAAAAACAAACAAAAACGTAATTTTATATTTGAGTCCTTTTATTAGATTGGTGCAAAAATAATGACGTAATAATGTCGTTTCTTGACGTTAAAAAATACGTCAAAAAACAACATTATTACGTCATTATTTTTGCACCAACCTAATAATTTCTTTCTTTAGTCAGTTGTACAAGTTTCCTAAAGATTGGTGAAAAATTAACGCCCCGACTAACCGGATCATTTACGGCATGTATGACCTTTGTCTAATTGAAGCTATAATTATCACGCGCTAAGGAGATGCATGAGTAGGGTAAAACACGGGAAGTGGAGACGGCGAGCCGAATTCGAGAATCAATTTGTCTATTTTCTCCCTTCAGGAAAGGGGTTATTGTGGTTAAAAGACCCGTAGAAGCAAGCGAGCTAGAGTGGTTTGCATCTGGTGTATAGGAAAATAAGGGTCTTACCTTAACGTGCGGCACGTGACATCAGCAAGTTTGCTTCGTGAAAATGACATTACTTTCCCGTCCAGCCATTTTAGCAGTATATGCAGTGATGAGGATTTTTTGTACAGTTTGGTATGCTTCCACCAATAGCAAGTCGTGTGCTGATTGGTCGAACTGGAGGAGGCAATTTGCCTGTGTAACTGAGAATAACACCGAAGAACGCTGATTGGCTGGTGAACCGCTACAGTGAGGGGCCAAGATCAACCGCGATAAGTCTGTTGGCTTGCGGTTGGGTGCGTGGAAGGGAGTTTCTCTTCCCGGACCTTTCCTCTGGACGGATGGGCCGATCAAGATACTCGGCGTCTGGTTCGGTCCTGATCTCCAGTTGGAAATGAATTGGTCGGAGGTGCAAGGGAAGGCCGAGATCGCAGTTAATCTGTGGTCTCGGAGGAGACTTTCCCTGAAGGGAAGGGCGGAAGTATGTGTTTCACACATCTATCCGATCCTCCTGTACGGACTCTCTGTACTTCCACTCCCGTATGCCAAACTAATATTATTAGTTCGGACCTTGTTCTCCTTCTTGTGGAGAGACAAGGCCCCCAGGGTATCTCGCGAGATCTGTTGCCTTCATCCCTCTGAGGGCGGTCTGGGTATGCCTAGCATTGAGATTCGTCAACATATGCTTCGCATTACCTTTCTAGACTGAATGTGCCGCGGATCGGATGAGGTGGGCGCCTTCTGGAAAGAAGACGTCCGTAAACATTTCCCATCCCTGAGAAGTGTGCACTCGTGCGAGGAGGAGGCCGGCCGTATACCCCGAGGCGAGTGCTCCTTCTACCGCGAATGTCGTCGTGCTCTGAAACTCCTCTTACGGGCGTCGGATGGCCTCTCCAACGCCCAGGCGTTGTCTCGTAAGGCATTGTATCGACTGTTAGGGGGGCCGTTCAAGATGATCTGATTTGCGAGCTCGGTCTTACGAAGCAGGAGGCTCGCTCGATATGGCCTTGGGCGCTTGGGTTGAAATGTCTCAATAATGATGAGGCATCACTCACCTGGCTGGTAATTCGTGGGGCCCTCTGGGTCGGCAAGAGACTTTGTTCAGCAGGCTTGGAGAAATATCCAAACTGTCGTCGCTGTACTGGGGAAGTCGAGACCATTGGTCACGCCTTTTTTCAGTGCAGAGCGGTAGTGCCGTTGTGCAGGTTTGTTGACGGCCTCATGGTTCGCATGCTGCAGGGAAAGTTTTTTTGTCCTTGAAGCCAGTTCTGTTTGTAGCAATGTTGTGCCGCAGATGACGAAGGCCGAACACTATATGTTATGTTGCTTACTAGGGGTTATGAGAGTCGTGATTTGGACGACGCGTCAGAAGGAATTGTATGAGGGCGAGAAGTTCACTTCTTCCCAACTGATCTTGTTCTTTAAGGATCAGCTTAAAGTCAAGATTAGGACGGAAAGGCGGCGGAAATTCACCAGAATTTGGCAAAATGTGGGTGAATCTTGCGCGTATGTGCCGAGTAAAAGGGTCTGACCTTGAGTGGCATTTTGATGCCAGTTAGGCATAAGGATATTGTTTTCCTGGGTTGAACATGGGCAACCCATCCCGAGATTAGGCTAGATTAGGTTTCTGTATTTGATGTTTTAGTTTTTCTTTCCTTTTTCGGTTAACTTAGCTAGGGTGTGTTTGCGCATTGGCCCCTTTTATTTCTGTCCCCGCTTTATTTCCTTTAGTTTAACTCCCCATCCCTCCCTCGTTTTAGGTGGTCAGTGATGTCAGTTCTCCGGTGGATGCGAGGCGCCTTTCGTTTCGCGTGTGTGTTTTTCGTATTTGTTGTTGTGTATGAATGTGTCTGTGTGAATGCCTTAGAGGTATGAATGTTTTTTTATCTACATAGTCCCGCGTCGATTTCGTCCGGTTAACTGATATTTCTGCCACATGTAAAGTTTGTGGGGGGGTTTATTACTAACTCCTTTTTGTTCAGTTTCTTGTAAATATTTTATATGTCATAATTGTATATACTCATTGGTGATCTTTTTAAAATTGTTGTTTTTTATGCCCCTCCCCTCACAGACAATATTTGTACATAAGGGGATTATTTAGGATTTTCATTGAGACAAAGAGGTATTTTGGTGGATGTAGTAAGAAAGGTATGGATAAATGTGTTGTTTTGGTGATAGGAATATTGTCTAGTATGATAGGGTCAGTGGTTTTGGCTAGCTAAGTTTTATATTAAGACAAGTGATGACCGTCCTTTTCCCCAACCCCCTTTTTGGCCTTGTGCCACATTTGTTGTATTCACAGCAATAAATATTGTGTTGGAGCAGTGAAAAAGAGGATAGAAACGTCGGCTAAACGGAGTGACGTGTGAAGAAAGAGAGGACAATGAATTGAACCAGCGATATTGTGATTTGTACAAGTGACGTTGCAGCAATACAGACTTATTTAAACTATAGGTATAATGGGCTTTCGAATCATAGGTGGCAGCTAGTCCGAGAACAATGCTGAAATCCAAACTGCGGCGAAGGTAACGGGAAGCCTTTCCACACTTTCATGATAGATTCTGTTACATTATCTGGAAATTAAGAGAAATCGTGATCGCTTACGTCTAAAAAGGTCATTGCATTTTTTTTTTATTCGGTGGTTGTATGGTCGCAGTTGTATGTGTATAGACAGTCATACTGTGAAACAGGAAAACGTTTTCTTCAGTTTTAATGTCGGAAGGTGGCCAGTTTGCGGGAAGCTTCTTACAACTCCTCTGCAAGGAATGCAGCTGACATATTCTAAACCCCGCCGACAGAGATATTTAAAACTAACTTGATATGGCAGGTGGAAATTATCGTGCCTTATAAAGTAATAAAATACGGTTAAATGGGTCATTTTTTTTAATCCTCAGAATAAAACGATGTCTTCATCAGGTGGACTTTTCTCCGGAATATTTCTTCCCGGATTTTTTTTTTTTTTTTTTTTTTTTTTTTGCTTGAGTTAGGTTACAGAGGGGCATTCTCTAAGTTATACTTTCCCTATAACTGTTGGACAAGGTTTTACGCAAACGAAATTCTAGTTACGAAAATAGTTGCACTTCTACAGTTTTAGTTAAAAAAAAAATCTTATCAAAACATCATGGGTTTCGGAACATTGGTCCGAAGAATATTGGTCGATGGAACGCCCGTCTAAGGGATACGAGTCGAAAGACCATTGGTCTATAAGACACTTATAGCAAGGTCTCATGGATCTATGAACTTTTTTGGCTTACTGTTTTCCGGTTAGTAATAATCCACATTAGACCATAATTTTCTAGACGAATATTTCTTAGACAAGTGTTCCAGATCCCCGAAATCATTTCTCTTTACTAATTTTTTATTCTAAAACAATGTAAATAGTATTTTACAGTGTATAAAACGCACCCCCAATTCCAGCAGGGCAAATCAAGTAAATGGTACAGCCTAGGCTATATTTATGAGGTATTATTTTGGTTAATCAAGCTATGATTACAACTGAGCAAAACAGTAGTTACCATTAAAATTCAGTCAAAAATTTTTCTTTATATGATCTGTACAACTTGCGTCTTTAAACGTCTTCTTGAAATAATTAGGATATAAAAATTCTAATTGTATTTATACCAATGCAACCGGAAATTATCACAAGAAAAATATTAATGAAACAAATATATTATTTGAATTCATTGCATATAATTTTAGTGAAAGAAAGTACTAATATTAAACGTGATGAAATTAATACAATGAATATTATCAATGATAACACTTTTAATCTGTATAATAGCCTTTTAAATAATGTCAATATGTATATAAAAGTTATTCTAAAGTCTAAGTTAATAGGAGTTGCCAGCTAGCTAATTTCAACCGACTATCGCGAATTTTAAACCTACATATAGTATATAAGAGGCAGGGGAATTTTAAAAGATAGTCTTAGTTTTAAAAAAAATGCGTCTTATATGCCGTCAAATATGATACTTAACCATACGCTTGGTTACATTACTTGCTGACCTAACTTAAATTCTAATGTTTCTGGCTTATTTTTGCATCTGACTCAACCTGATCCTCAGGGATAAACTAATCCTTCAAGCACTATACATCATGAATATGCTTATAATGGTGTCAACTTAATTCAATATCCGACGTAGCGCCTTGGGAAATCGGGTAAATATAGTCATTAGTCTTATTACTATATTAAATCTATAGTCTCCTATTTAAATTAAGAAATACTCCGATTAAAATGACTTCGTGAATTTCTAAAGGTAATTCTTAATTCTCTGTGTAAATTCCTTTTCTTTCTTTCTTTTTATGGCACATGTCCTTTCAAGACGTAGGCGATCATGGCTTTCTACCTCCCTTTATCCTTTGCAGCTCTCAACAAATTCTCTCCCTTTGCTTCCTTCCCAAGACCACGTTCTGTCACCTACTTGCCTAAGCCCGCCAGGTATGTCACGCGTTATTTTCCCTTATGTCTCTTTCCCTCTATTCGACCCGTGAGTATCAGATTCTCCAGGCCTTCCTATCTCATTATGTGTCCCAGAAACTTCAGCTGCCTCTTCCTGATGTTAAGTATAAGCCTCCTCCTTGTTAGCATCCTCTCTAAGAGCTCATCATATCTCACACGGTCGGTCCAGGATATCCTTAGCATCCTTCTGAAGAAACACATCTCCGTCACCTTGAGTCCTCTTCTTCATCTTTGAGGAAATCGTTCAACATTTGCTGCCGTAAAGAAGGACAGACGTCACGTGACAGCTCAGTATTCTTTTCTTTGTTACCAAAGAAATCCTCCTGTCTCGCAATACTCTGCTAAGATCCCAGTGTCGCATTTACTGTCCTCTGTCAAAACGCTTTCCAAATATTTAAACTTCCGCGTCTGCTTGATTCTAATGTTCCCGACCTGCAAATCGCATTTTGGGCACATCCTTTTACTGAGACGATGCATTCTGTCTTACAGTTTACGCTTAGCCCTTTCTCCGCACTCTTTGTCGCTACCTTCTGGAGGAGATTTTGTAATTTCATTTTCATATCTGCTATCAGTACTGCGTCATCTACGTATCTTATATTAAGGTTGTGGTCGCCTATACTAAATCCCGGTAGGGTTTCCAATTCTCTCAGAACTGCCTCGCTTGTATAGGTTGAACAGGTCGGGTGAGAAGACGCATACTTGCCTTACGCTCCTTTCTATTTTTGTATATTCACTGAACTCGTTCTGTGTGCGCATGCACGCTGTTTGCTGCCAGTATAGTTTCTTGATTATTCTGATATCTTTCCTCGATATATTAGGTTGGTGCAAAAATAATATCGCTTTTTGACGTATTTTTTAACGTCAAAAAACGATATTATTTTTGCACCAACCTAATATCACGGTTGCTGAGCAGTTGCATCAGATCCTTTTGACGTACTTGGTCGAAGGCATTTGCATCGTCTATGAATCATATATACACGTCCTTCTGCATTTGTATCGCTCTTTCTGATAAAATTCTGAGCATGAATATCGCGTTCCTTGTTCCGGTGTCATTAACGAACCCGCCTGATTCTACTGCGCGCTCTGTTCATCGGAATACGGATGATTAGTTTTGTCACGTGGCTTATTAGGCTTATTTTTCGGTGGAGTTCGCATTCCTTTGCGCCTGGTTTCTTTGGTATAGCTATGAAGATAGATATGTTGATGTCTTCTGGCATATCCTCGCTGTTGTAGATTTCATTTGTTACTAGTGTTAAATGCAGCGATTACCTAGACACAATCAAGGCTGCTGCTTTCCTGAAAAAGATTAGTCTCCACAAAGTATCGTACATTTCTCATTTAAGTGAGCTATCGTAAATATATTTTTTTAAATCTTTTAACCCCATGCAAGTCAGTAGAATCACTAAATCACTTAGTCCGAAAGAATAAGAAAACGAACACATGGCCTAGTGGATAAAGACGTTGGTTAGATCCAACGACTAGACCCAAAGAGTTGTGAGTTCAATACCAGGCTACAGCAGTTGTGAACCAAAACTTGGAGAGTCGAGTTAGGGAAATAGCGGAGACATCCAGAAGAGGCATGGCACGTGGAACTAGAACAATCTACCCCGGTGGACGAATTAAAGGGTTCGATTCGAAATTTCAATCAACTGAAGAAGGCCGGAGCGTACAACGGCCGAAACGTTGTGACTATGGCAATGAAGATGAGGATTAATGCAAGTAATCATAATACCTGATCTGAGAGATATAGACAGATTAGAAAAAGGGAAACGTTAATCAATAGAAGAATAATCAAGAGGCCAGTAGATGATGGACATTGCATTTAAATTTTTAAAGATCAAAGTTAACGGGAAAGCATGCAGCCGGAAGAGAGTTCCGCCCAAGAGAAAAGAAACTTATCATAGAACTTACGGTTACATCTAGTCAATTCAACTATCAATTGATGAGAGCTTGCCGCCAATCTAATACTGCGCTTAAATGAAGCCGAGATGCCAGGTCAGGACCAATAATATTGCTGATTCTTTGGGTTTTATCAAGAATCTCTAAATATACAACAGGAGTCCCGGACCATATGTGGCAGCAATATTCAAGACATTGAGGAATCGAATGGTAAACTTATAAATAGGTGAGATAGATTTAGGAGAGAAAATTATCTAGCACGACACAATGAACCAACTTTCTTAGCATCAGAACTATTGATTCAATATAATTTTCCCATTTCATGTCAACCCGTGAAAGCGCAACGAGTCGCTTTCATGGTAGCTAATATCAGCCATACTGATGGGAAGCAGGAAGGCGTATTTCAGGTGTTTGATAGCCTACAAATGATCCAATACAAATGCCAACCCCTTTTCGCTCTTTGTATTAGCTGCGCGTTTCCAGAATTTCGACAGCCAGTGTATCAGCGGATAAGAACACTATATATGCTTCCTTTTCCGACAGATTTAAATCCTGTTACATTCGCAGGCCTAACATTGTCCCGCTGTAGGTGAATTCTATTTTCGGTGCATATTCGTTTGACGTGTGCGATATCTAATGGACTTCAAGTAAGAGTAAGACATTTTTAGCTCAGTACAACTAAAACGATTTCCACATCTTTTAGATGTTTTTTTTAAGTTTAAACCAATACAATGCTAACTTTCTGAAGTGACAACCTTCGAACTCTAAACCCGCTTTATGTGAAACTCCACGCGAAACTTGCAAAAATAATCCATAGGGTGGTCCAAAAGTATCGTTACCCTTACATAATATAATTGCATAATATTTCAACGCTCTGTGGGCGTATTATAAAGGAGGGTCTCACCCGAACAACACCAGGATACCATTCAATGTAAGGACACCGTTCGGAGAGGCTTTGCAATAAGCAACAAAGCACAGCTTCGTAAAATATCACGTAGGATATGGCACTGCATCATATTGTGCAATGAAAATGGTGTTCATGCTCGATGTGCGACTGAATCAAGTACATGTTTTTTATATTACTGCATTACTTGTTCTTCTATTGTTCTCATTACTTTTTGGTAGGGGTTGACAAGACCTTCGGACCACTTGTAGAATTACCAAACATACATTTTACCTCTAGTTTAAGGAATACAATTGCATTCAACAATTTGTCATATAGAAAGAAGATGAGTAGCTATTGACGCCAAGGTTCAAGAGTGACACTCTGGACTTATGAATATATGTTTTCTTTACTGTTATTTTTGTTTGTTTTTTTTTTTTTATTTGAAAGCAGTTTTTTTAAAAAAAAAAAAAAAAAAAAAAAACATTGAAAATTAGTCTAAAAAGATCTGAAAACTGGTTGTACAGGATGGTTCAAAAGTCTTGTCCCCCCCCGCTATATAATTTTCCATTTCAATGCTCTGCGGAGTATTATCAAGAAGAGGGTTTCACATAAATGATACCAGAATACCCCTCAGTTGAAAGATGCTGTTCAGAGGGACTTTGCAATAATCAACAAAGCACAGTTTTGTAAAATATCACACAGGACATGGCACTGCATCATTTTGTGCCACGGAAAGGATTGTGACATCCAACCTTTACGTCAAATTGTGACATCAGCCGATCCCGGGTCTTGTCCTGGTCACGGCGCCAGTTGTGGCATCCAACCGTTACGTCTAATTGTGACGTCAGCCGATCCCGGGTCTTATCCTCGTCGCGGCGCCAATGGTGGCATCCAAAACCGATCCAGAGTCTTATCCCTGTTGCGGCGCCAATTGTGATGATCTAACCTTTAAGTGATTCGGATGGGAATCTGGTTAGATTCGATATCAGCCTCGTCGTTCCCAACTCGCTTCCAACGTCTGGTTACCGAAGTAACTACTTTGATCTCCAGTCTGCCTACCCACGTTGTGAATTGATCTTAGGCAGACGAAATCAATCAGCGTTGGGGCCCTACTGCAAGCTCGAGTTCGAATGAGGGCGGTATCGCACAAGTACGGGCAAAAGAAAAGAAAATAATAAGTCGAAAATGGTATCAAAAAAAGGATAACAATACTTTATATCTGGTTGCTAGATACATAGGACTGCGTCTATCTCCCGACCCGCTATATGGATTGTGACACGTGGTTTTCAGGCGAAATTCACAAAGCTTATTTTGGTGGTGTGAGTCTAAGTCGTTCTTCCAAAAAAAATAAATTGTTCTTGGTTTGAAGATGAGTTCGGAAGTTGCGCGAATCTTGGTCAGCTCTTCGTGGTGGGTCTTCAGAGCTCTCAACTGAAACTAACTCTACTGATTTTTGCTCGCTGCGACTTTGCTTATATGGACGCCGATTCAAAACCGGGGGTGGGCTCGTCGGGGTTTGAGCTTCCTTGATAAGTCTAAATCCATAAACCCCTTCTTTTGTCTTCGGTCAGGAAAAATTCATTATTTCCATTTTTGGAAGTCTTCCCTTACTCCCACCTTCTCTTATTTTCATATGGACATCTTCCCACTTCTTCGTAGTAATCCCTCATACTTTTACTCACTGCGGCTGCCTCCTTGCGTCACATGATCACCTCCGCCTGGCTGGTTAGCGTTCAACCAATGGTCGATCAACAGTGTGGGCGTGACTAGACTAGCCTTGTTCTTAAAAAATATATATTTTGTTCAAAGAAAAAAAAATATTATCTTTTTCTTTTCCTTTTCTTTCTTTTGTTTCTCTCTTCTTCTTTGGCCGCCAAGAAGACAATACGACCCGTAGAGTGACAATCTCAATTCTTATCCTAACGTCACGGCATATGGAATTCTTCAATCAGATTTTCGCCAGCACCAAGAGGCTAGTCAACCAGACACACTCATTCTTCAGCGCCAACGAAATATTGTTTCGCTGTCATATTCAAATTCCAACACAGCCCAGACGTGTTTTCTCTCACTGACATCCCCCCGACAATCCGCCTGTCACAAAGACAGTTAATTTTTTTTATCTATCTAAACAAAACAAAACAATGTATTAAGCTGGACCCTGCCAGCCCCAAGACAATGGCCGACAGAACCCTCACCAGTGTCTTCCATTATCAAAATAACATTTTCAAATGGTATTTCTCGTGGGTAGCCACCCGTTATCACCTAAGTTAAGTCTCGCCTTTCTTCATCTCTCTTTTCCTTCTTTTTCCTTTCCTTCTTTTTGCGGCCCCAAATGGTGTCACAGGATGGTGTTCATACAGACCCTCTCGGTGTGTGACAGCATCAATGAAAGTGAATAAACTAAATGCAGTACATGTGCTTTGTATTACTTGTTCTTCTATTGGTCTCATTACTTTTTTTTTTTTTTTTTTTTTTTTGCTAGGGAGTGACAAGACTTTTGGACCACCCATTACATCATTTCTGTATTTATTCATATTACTATTAACTGTGTACTTAGGCATTTCTTTTTTTTGTGTGTGTAGTTCTCAAATATTTCTTAAAAGTATTTTTTTTATTAATTTACATTTGAACTAATGTCCTCATCTTTGTTGTTTCAGTCCTTGGCCCTACAGTTTTCTTCAGGCACTTAGTCTAGATGACTTTTTGGGGAATTTCAAGCTGAACTCTTGTCTATGGGGATAGATTTCTCTCATTCCACACTATGCCTAGGGATATCTCATCTTGTTTTTTTTTATTTAATCCTGCTCACTTAGACTCGGCAGAAAGAGTGCAAGCAATAACTCGTATATTAAATGCCGACCTTTTCGATGTCTGACAGAGTCAATGAAAGGGAATAAACTGAATCCAGTACATGTGTTTTGTATTAACCCTAGAACACTAACCATGGGTATAGAGTACCCAGCGCAAATTTTCCTATTTTTAATTACAATTTTCAGTACCTGATTTTCTTACCTAAATAATGTTTTTCAGTTCCTATTAATGCTAACTCAAAGTACAAAGTTTGAAGTGCTTGCATGTAAAATATTTCAAATAAAGATTTATATTTAATATTTGTTTTTGATATTTTCAAAATCGGGTATGATATATCTATGGTTAGTAGTGGTGTAACTTTAATTGATGGTTAGTGTTCTAGGGTTAATATATTATTTGTTCTATTGTTCTCATTACTTTTTTGGTAGGGTGTGCTAAGTCTTTCGGACCACCCTGTATAATAAACCAGGCAGATTTTTAAAAGTTACTTACAGCAAAGAAAATAACTAAAATGGGTTTAAAGTAATAATTCGTCTAAAGTGACTTCCCCATCTGCCGAAAAATATACACACCTCAATGAAACTCTTAAAAGCATTATTGAAAGCTAAACTAAAGTACCATTAACTTCGACTTTTCATTTTACACAGCAACCAAAATGTATGTTTCTTCATCTTTCTTGGAAGCATTCTTCCTTTTACATCTGGATCTAGAATTCTACCTTCTTTTCTAATTCTTTTTCAGAGAAAGGAATTTAGACTTCGAAATCTGTAGCATTTCTTCAAGTGGATTTTTACTTTGTTGGTGACCTACAAAATGTCACTTCCAGTTAAATCTAACAAAGTGGTAAATGTCTGCTAGACTTGTTGCCATACCTTACGGTAAAGACTTTCACTGACATCTCACCTAATAACAGAAATTAAACTGCACACACAATATACTATCAACTTAGATTCCATAACAGTTTTCCCTTATTTACTAAATACATAAAAAAAAGGTAAGAGAAAAACTATCAACTTTTATGACTTCTATAGGTCGTATCCCTTCACTATATAGGCGATCATGGCCCTGTCGTAGCTCAATGTTTCTCGCTGCTAAACCGCCATTACCCCCATTCATTTACAAAAGCTCGTCAGGTAAGTGACTCACTAACTTCCACTATTGCTAAGTCGGCCGGTTCACTGTGCCTGGTGAGACAATATTTCTCGCCGGGATCTATCTTGCATAGCTATAAGTCTACCATTCGTCATTTTTAGGATATTGCTCCCCCTGCTGCTTACCTGGAGCTCTTTGATAAGATCCAAAGAAGAATCGGCAATATTATTAGTCCTGATCTGGCGGCTCGGCTTCAGTTACATTCCCACCGCTATAAGGTTACCTCTGTGTGCCTATTTTTTTTAAATATTTTCATGGTACTTGTTCGTATGAGCTCTTTGCTATAGTAACTAGATTATATGAATTTAAACGCAATACTAGACTGGCGCCGAGATCTCATCAATTTTCGGTTGAGCTGGCTAGATGTTGCCGTAACTTCTATGCTGACAGTTTCTTTTCTCGCTTGTGGAACTCACTTCCGGCTCCATTCTTTCCGGCCAAGTTTAAATCTGCAAAAATTTAAATGCAATGTCAATCGCTATCTACTGTCCTCCTGATTGTTGTTTACGCTTTCTACTTATTACTAATGTTTCTGTTTCTAATTATTCCACACCCCTTGCGTGTTATTAGCTGTACTGCCTTGCTTGAGATGATACCGATTAAAAAATACAAAAAATAACTTTTGCCCTCAATATGCCCCATGAAGGTTGATTTTTTTTTCCTAGCCCTTCTTCCTCATTATGTGCCCAAGCAGTTCCAGTTGTTTTTTTTTGTTTTGTTTTTTTTCCTCATTCTAAGTAGAAGTGTTATTTTTACTGCCATTTTCTTTCTTCGTTCTTTTGCAAAGAGAACGATTTTGTCCATGGAAAACAGACTAATCCTTTATTGCGAGTGGGACGATGCGGTGGAAAAGCATTTTAGCTCAAACTAACAGCATGGCCCGGCGTTGCCCGTGCTTGATTCAAAAATCGTACGACTCATACAGCAATCGCTATCACTTGACTTAAAATATTTTTGCCCTTCCTTGCCTTTAAAGGAGTGCCCTTTGCCGTGCTGATATTGCTACATGCCTTACTTCTTGCCTATCTCACACTGCGAATTTTTTCTAAGCTCTATACTAAACATTTAATCTGTTACGAAAAAATCAGCTTTAAAAAAAGGACTCGTAACTGGAAAAACCGAATGAAAAAAGAATGTTAACACTTTTTCACACCCAACCCAGTTCTGCGGAATGATTACCAAAGTTGAGTTTAAGCAAGCGAATGAGCCAATTGGAGTAAAGTGCCATGCAGATTTAAATTTTTCCCCACTTGTGAAGAATGCAGCTATCGATTTTTTTGCATGCTAGCAAACATTCGTGTCAGTCAGCTGTTGGCTCTCACGCTGGCCAATAGAATCTTCCTGCCTATTCGTGGCAGCCAGCTATAGGCTCTCACTATGGCCAGTAGAAAATGACCGCAAACTACATGAAAACTCTGTAGAAGCATGAAAAAAAAAAATCAATTATTTCCACTATCGATGGGAGTTAGGAAATGCAAAGTCGGTCTTGGCCTTTCCGCTAACTTGGAGCATGTGCATGTAAATTTTGGTGCAAATTCGTCGAAAATTGCGGCCATGCATTCGTTACACAAACGCACACACACATCCATCCTGCCTTTTATAGATAGAGATGCTAGATGAAAATTCGTTCAATTAATGGAATTTTCAATATCTTTCCGGAGAACCACATCTGTCACTAATTTTCTCTTAAAAAAAAAAATTGATATTTCACCAAAACAACACAATTCCATCCATCCATCCAATTACATACATACATATCTTCAGTTCATGAAGATTGCGTTTAAGTATGAAACAGACTGCCGCCGTTGGGTATTGACATCAATATCCACTTTTATATTCCCATACGTTCAATACCTGGTATTGATCTCTTTAAGCAATAAATAAAACAAACGTTGATTTAATATACGAGTTGTTCTTTGGGACCTGGAGCTAATAAACCTTTACCTTGGTAAAGAATTCTGAATAGCCGAATGGTAGAAAACTAGGTTTTTTTTGTTTTTTTTTATAACCGAGACTTTAATAAATATTAAAGTTCCACACTTATTTGAAATAAAGTCCTCGAGAAAAAGGGATCACCTGGTTATTGTATCTTTTGTGTGTGCAAAATAAACCTGTCAACTTTTCTATTTATTAAAACAATAGAATTAGGCATTAAATAACAGGAAATTGATACTCCGTAAACAAAATCTTATTTGAATGAATTATCTACAATAACTCCAGTTCTCTCAACATTTCCTTGCTGCTTTCCCACTTTATCAGTTTAAATTGTTTCAAAACGACTCTTCAGTCTACATATAACATGTCCTTATAAGTCCAATTAGGTTTTTTAAAATAGTTCGATAGACATTACCGGAAAAAAGTAACAATTTTGGTGTCGAGTCTTCATGCGATGTTCACTTGAAACAATTTTTCTATGAAGAATTTATTTCTTATGTTTATTCCGTACGTCCAAAGTTAAGCTAAGAATACTGGAGTTCGCAGCATTTTTCTACGGATTTCAAGCGATTAGGATGGTTGGTAGATGGGGGTGCAGAATTAAGTTCAACTTAACCCACCGCGACGAGAATGAGTTCGAAGTTTTATTGTTGATAACTCCAAAACGGTAGATTTTATCAATTTCTTTATTTTCGGATTAAGCATGTACATTTGCGCCTAAACGGAACTATTCGGGAAAATTTTATTAGAAACTGAGCGCGGGGCTTCAACTGCAAATTACCCTTTTGAGGTTCCGAGATTAAATTAATTCTATCATCCGGTACAGTGTTTAGTCCGCCTATCAATATCTCTATGGGTTATTTAATACCAAAAATCTAAATATCTTCTACGCAATTTTATACTTTTAGGGTAAACATTTTTTATTTGCATATATGGGTTGTATGGATAAAATGTATCGTTGGTATTTTTCTAAAATACACTGCTATTATTTTTACCATAATATATATATATATACACACACATACATACAAATATATGATAGGTGTATACGGAATAAATTCCAATAACCAACAATTACTATTCTTAAATGAATGCTCAATACAGAGTAAAGCAGATATAATTTTTTTTTTTTTTTTTTTTTTTTAAATTATAACATAAATATGTTATAAAATCACTACAAAAATAGCCATTTTGTTTCAACACCTCCGGTGTCTCATCAGGTGATGATGTTGAATGAAACTTTTAAAACCATTTATTTTATAAATTAATTAACGATTTTAAAATTGGTAATTTTTTACTTTTAATATCAAATTTTATCATAATTTAAACTTTAAAGATCTTAATAGCTATTATAACCTTACTTAGTTGTTAAGTTTTTGAATTCTCCTATACTTGTGTTTAGATTGGTCATTCTAGCTTTTGTAAAAACGTTTTCCCCTTACGAAGGATCGTTAATTAATTTGAAACTTAAAACCATTTATTTTACATTCAACATCACTTGATAAGACACCGGAGATGCTGAAACAAAATGGCTATTTTTGTAGTGATTTTATAACATATTTATGTTATAATTTTTAAATAATTATATATATATATATATATATATATATACACACACACACTTTTTTTGTGTTTTGATTTTTATTTAGGGGATCAGTATTTGCCCATATATGGGAGCCTAACAGGAGCTACCACACTTGGTCAGGGTGAACCTAGGGACAACAGCAATTAAAATGTCTTTCCACGCTCCTCAAAACCTCCAATTTCCTGATCAGAGGCCTTGTTGCCAGATGTAGTTCATCGTCATACCCAGGACTGGATTAGGCTGAAACCTTTGCATTACTTCAATTTGTGATATTACTCTGAGCTATGTAATGATTTATTAATTATCGAGCTACGGATGTCTCAAACTTTTGAATAGGCGATTCTTTGTTAAACTGTTATCGTACCAGCGCTGCTTCGAACGAAAGAGTCATCTAAAGCTGCTTCGAACGAAAGAGTCATCTAAAGCATCCGAACTCTCTAAGCTGTCACATTTTAAAATCCATCAAAATACCTACTGTGTAAACTCGAAACCGGCCATTACTCTTGATGTATTGCTCTAGCACTTAAGTCAAACTGCTTCTACACCGTACCGCCACAATCTGTAGAATTACTCGACCTCCAATGAACAAAACCATTTTTCTTGCAAATACATGGAACGAATATTAACATTCAGTTCTCACGTTCCCCCAATATTCCTGACTAAATGCAAGAACATTGTCGATATTTTTAACATTTTTAAATAATGTCAGCGATGAGTTGATTTTAAATACGTTAGACAACGTTCAGGTTAACGATCTCTTGATTTTCTCTAAAGTTTGGTTTGGTTTAATTTATTTTGTTTTACGGCATATCAACCTCAATGGGTTATTTAATGCCAACAATTTTTTATTGCTCGTAATATTTTGTTTTGTCAAAAATCTGTTTCTGGTAATATTTTCCCTCAAAATTGCATTGCTGGTAATAGTTAACTATTTGCCTATAGCTGGGACCCTTACAGGTGCAACCACCCCGGGTCAGGGTGGACCTGGGAACACCAGCAATTAAGAGGTGGTTCCACGCTCCTCAAAACCTGCTCAGAGGCCTTGCTGCTGGAAGTAGTTTATCGTCTTACCCAGGACGGATTTTCTCTAAAGCTTTTACTTAGTGCCTCATTCACAAAATCAATCTAAAAATGTTTCTTTTTGCATTAAAAAGAGTGGTTAACTACGAGCCGTATTACGTAGTAACCATTCTCTTGCATGGCATTGGATGCTGAATCTTCTGACAGATGAAGAGAAAAGCAAGCGCTAACAGATATGTGGTTCTACGAGGCGCGTAGGCAAAGAAGACCTCTCAAGAAAAATGAAAACAAAAAGGACACGCGTACTTGGAATCAGAAAGATAGCTGAAATCTATTGTCACATAAGGAGTAGGTGTTTATTAGAGACGCCCCACGGATTGATATTCTTAACCTTCCTATTGCGAATTGTGCCACAGATGTTTCTTCTTAGATTAAAGCCGGCATTGTTGATTTTGTAGCTTCTTGAAAATACCACAATCTTCTTCGTTCACACCGGCTTATTCAGCTGTTATAGCCCATAGGAATTAATTTTACTGAGTGTACCAGAGTGAGAGTTCCAATCACAACAGACGCCTATTTTTATCTACTAGCAATGATTGTAAACGTGTCCTCAAAGAGTCTTTGTTGATAGAGGTTTTACCGTGTCTCGTTCTAACAATATTGGTTCAAGTTACTATTGGCGAGTCTGTAATAATGTATTAAATAAGACTAAGTCTTCTATTCCTCCTCTCTTCATTCAATTTAAGGTGTTAACATCTTCTGCTAATGAAGTATGTTTTTGTCTCGTAAATTCTCCTCTTGACTCATCTGACGTGTCGTTGCTTCGCTTTCCACTTAAACTCAGACCCTATGGTGTGATATACGTATATCCCCGTGCAGGGTTTCTGCTATCATCTCTAAACGGGATCATAAATCAAGTGAACCTGATGGCATCTCTGTTATGGTCCCTTAAGAAATATGCTCCTGAACTGACTTAGATTCTCTATAAAGTCTAAAATAAATGCTTTGCTTTTTGAATATCCTCATTTTTAGCTCCAGTCTTTAAAAACTCATACCGATAGTTAGAAAGATCAGACGATCCATCTACTCGCTTTCTACCCCGTTTTGTCAACTACTAGAGGCTCTAATTAACTCTGAATTAGTTAAGCATTTCTCATGGGATATTCTTCCAGATAGTGAAGCGAAAGCTATATTGCCTGAGTCAACTTCTGATATACAGTACAACTTCTCTAAACCGAACATCCGAAATGTTTGATATTTAGGGTACTGTTCGGGTTCGAGAAGGAAAAGGCTACTGTGGCAAGCTTAACATTTTTTTATTAAGTTTTAGAATTTAGGATACAAAAGTTAGTCTATAACGTCGATTCGCTTTTATTTAAAGTGTAGATTGAATACGTAAATGTACAAAAAATAATTGAAATACGTAAATGTACAAAAAATAATTGACAACCAATAGTAATGAATGTGTGCTAAGCAAATATTATAATTTATGAAAAACTAAAACAATTTATGAAATCTTTAAAATTATGGTAAAGAAAAATCTTACTCAGAAACAATTACAATCTGTAAAGGAAGTCAAAAATAAGGATTTACCGAAAAACACCTTTAAATCGAACATCCGAGATGTTTGGTATTAAGGAAACTGTTCTGATTCGAGGAAGAAAGGGCTTCATATTTATATCCATACAAAAGTTCGGATTTGAAGGGGATTCCGAATTCGAGAAAGTCTAGATTATGTTATGTTCGGATTTGAGGAGTTCTACTGTATTTACTATTATAGCATAAAGAGATTATCAAGCTTTATTATCCATTGCAACAGCCAGAGTTTCACTATATCTCGAAGGCATTTGACAGGGTTTGGCATAATGGTCTTTTCAGGTTGAAAGGTTATGGTATTTCGGGACGAGTTTTTGAACTGATTCAGTCTGTCTTATGAAATCGGTAAATGAAAGTTGTCATTAATGGACATTCTTCTAGATCTGTTTGCATTAATGCAGGTGTTATTTTCATAAATTACCTTCCAGATGTCGTCACTTATCACCTCGGTATATATGCTGATACTATTAAGACTGATCGGCTCGATAATTTCGGATTGGAAGCTGATCTATAAAATAAATGACCTACAATCTGTTAACTGGGGCAAGTAATGCATTGCTAATATTTTCGCATCCAAAACGAAACTGTTCTCTTAATCGTCCGAGAGAACCCTTTTTTACTTTCCATCAACATTGCTGATGCTAACCTCCAGGAAAGTGTATCATTGCGCCTTCTAGGACTAACGTTTACGCCTGAAATGAAGTGAAAAGATTATAGTGAATCAATTGCTTCGTCCGTAGTTAGGAAAGTTGGTTCTATGTGCTGTGTTAGATTCTGTCGAAAACAAATGTCTATCTTGCATATCTGTAAGTCTACCAATGGTCCTGGTTTTGAATATTGCTGACATCGTGCTCCCAGCTATATACTTAGAGTCTCTTGATAGAAACCAAAGATTCTGCAATGTTATTGGCTCTGACCTGCCATCTCGGCTTCAGTCATGTTACCACCACCGTAAGATAGCTTCCTTGTACAATTTCTACAAATATTTTCATGGTAACTGTTCCGCTGAACTTTCCTCTTTGATACGTAGACTTTATGAATTTAAGTGCAGCACTAGATTGACAGCAAGGTTTCATCATTTTGCAGTTGAAATGGCTAGACATAACCCTAAGTTCTATGGTAACACTTTCTTCTATCGCACTTATATCTTGTGGAACTCTTGCCGATACTTGCCTTCCAGTCAACGTTCAAAAATTTAAATGCAATATCAATCATTATCTACAGACTTAATTCTCGTTCTTTTATTCTCTCATATTCCTTAACAAAGAGTACTCTCTTGCACCTTAGTGGCTTTATTTTCTTGCTTGGGGTGAAATGATAAAAAGGTTTGAAAAAGATATATCGAAGGCAACAGGTCATCTACTTGACGAGCTTGTGTGAATGGCGGGAGTCTTGGCAACGGTGAATCTTGTTAAGAGGTATCAGTTTGTGCAAAGCCATCATCATCACCAACGTCCTCAAGATATTTGATGCATAGAAGACTAACAGTTTCTGATACTATGAGCAAGACCACTTTTCTCGAACCAGAAACTTTAAAGTAATTCAGCTTCGAACTCTTAAGTTCTCCAACCACGCGCGTCGATTCTTTGCTGGTTATATTCCAGTGGGGGGGGGATAAACATCTTCCAACCTGTATTCGAAATCTGGCATTAGGCTGGCTAAACAGGTAAATGTTTACATAACTCTCCGAAATTCTTCAGGAGAAATCCAGGGGTTGGGGGCGGGATGTGCTTATTACCAATACTGTTCGGCTCTGTTCAACAGTTGCTTTCACGTTCCTTCCCGGGTGAAATTTTCAAATCGATTTTATGAGACAACATCTACTGACCAAAAGGGAAAACCCGACTCTAGATACTTAAAGCTTGTATTAGGTTGGTGCAAAAATAATGACGTAATAATGTCGTTTTTTTTTTACGTTAAAAAATACGTCAAAAAACGACATTATTACGTCATTGTTTTTGCACCAACCTAATATCTTATTCTTTCCTTTTATCAACTTTCATGCAGAAACTGAATATAAGCATAAAGGTAAGAAAACAACGTATCCTTAAAACACTTTAAAAATATATGAGCACTTAAACATGAATATCAGACTAATGCTCTTCTAAAGACATACCCCTTTACTTGCATGTCAAAACAGTATACTAGGCTTTGGTCAGTCTATTACTTGATGTAGCAAATTTTAACGCTCTTTTCTCAAGATATCCTTAAGGACTATTGCAGAGACTCCAAGTTCATACTTTGACGGACCCAGTTTAGATATTAACCATGAATGGGGATATATTAATATAACTCGATAGGAACTCTGTTCTAAATATAAAGTCAGGCAAAGATACTCCAGACAAGTCGAGATTAGAATTTGAAGAGAATTTATGAGCCTGTCATGTAGTTGAAGGCATACAATTACATTCGAAATATATTTAGTCTTCGCTATTTAAGCTCAGCACTACACTGGCGTTGAGATCTCAACTTAAGGTTACATCTAGCCAGCTCAACCGTAAGTTTTATGGTGACAGATACTTCTCTCGCACTTCCTGCTTGTGGAACTCCGTTCCGACTCCATTGGTTTCCAACCAACCTTAATCTGCAAAAACTGAAATGCAATGTCAATCACTATCTACTGTCCAACTGATTACTCTCTTCTCTTTCTGCTATTTATTAATATTTCTGTTCCTAATTCTCCCACACAATGTAATTCCTTGTGTTTTAGTGGCATTACTGCCTTGCGTGGGAGGTGATTCCGATTAAAATCTCAATACAGAAACAAATCAAGTTAATAATTGTTCTCAATAACTTCGGCTCGCACAAAACGACGAAACCTTATCGCCTACATCACGTGAGGCATCATGGCGCATATCTGAACGATGTGTCCTTGATAACCTTTTTGTCAGCCTTGTGTATCTATCCTATTTGGAGTCACCATTTATCGTCATCACAAACACGTACTTGCACCTCGAGCAAGATTGGCAACGTGAGTCAACTATACCTCATCAGATTCAATTAAGTGAACTGAATAATTCACTTAAAACCGCTTCCAGAAATTATCGACAAAATATAACTACGATAATGGTCACAGATTTCAAGGGTCTTTGGTCTGGCGTCGTCTTAAAAGCTGTAATTAATAGCTACAGGTATTTTTTTTCTCTCTCCCTCTTAAACGTCTTTGTTACCTAGGTTTTTAAAGGAGAGTATGCTTTTCTTTCCTGAAAACCTCGTGCCAACATTCTTCAGTTAGATGTAGATACACGCTTTATTTACTGTCGATATTTCAATGCTGACATTTTCTTGGGGGGGGGGATACTAATGACCCGTGTCTGTTTTCTAGAACACTGACACTCACTATATTCAAAATAATAAACTCTGCAACTCACTCATGGTTGATATCGGGACTTTAGCGTCTTTACGTTCTTCTAAGCTTTTTTTTTTTTTTGGCTGTTTCCTCTTCCGTCAAACATCCTTTACTCTTTTCCAGACCTTCATTTTTCCCCCCTCAACTTTCCTGCTTAAACAGTGCTTATTTCATTCGGGGAAATAATTGCAGGCTTCAACGAGGTGTTTAACGTAAAGGAGATATACTTAACCGTAAGTGTAATGGATAGCGGTACTAACTTCGAAATCCAGTCTAGTTCCGTCACATTTACTTTCACGCAAATAGCCTCATGAAAGGTGTGAATACATCTCTTCTCTCCCAGATAGAGATTAAATTAAACAGATTGGGCTTTTCAACTTTGGTTGGCAACAATTCCACAGTGTGTTCCAAAAGTCGCATTACTATTAACCTTGAAAATGTTTTATGTTCATTTACCAAATGGAATCATGTTTCTGTATGTGACAGTATATTATTAAGTTTTTGCAATGCAAATTTTCCCTTGTTGCTATTCCACAAGTGTGTTTTCTGCCAATTGTCGTGTGACTTTTGGAACACTGTAGAAGAAAACTGACCTCCAATACTGCAGACCTGACGAAACATACAGCTAACGAAAGGATTGTGGAATTTATAATAACAATGCTCCAGAATTCGGACGTTCAGTTAATCAATATGTCTTTCCACATAGAAGTTTTTAAAAGTCTATCAATTGAAAGTTACGTGGAGAAAATTTATTTTCTTCTAGCACATCTCCATTCCTTTAATATCTGTTCTGAACAAGTTCTGGAAATTAGTGCGGTTGTCGATCTTTTAATTTTTGTTTGCATTAACAGAATTAACATTTCATATTTCTAACTTATTTAACAGTCCTTTTAGACCTGATAGAAAATATAAGCTGTATTTCTGTATGACAATTCTAATGGAGCTTTTTTCCGTCAGCATACGGTACAAAGTGCTCTCGAAGCCTCCAAACGAAGCCTTGATTGGAAGCTTAGACCACGAAAAAATGAACTCTTCTGGAAATTTGACTATCGTTTTGTTAGGATAAACTGGAAGCATCGCAAGCATAACTTACAGAGCTGCATGGCTTATATTTACCGAATTTCTTTCTTGGTTGCCCTCGCTGTGAGGTCTACAATACGCTGATTGATTTCCCACCCTCGCAGTCATCCGGTTCGAGTTTTAGTGTTGTAATAGAATCTCCCACGTCCCCTATCGCCTGTGTGGGCTGACTATAGCAATAGCTATATATAGTTAGCACAGGATATACTAGAGAGCTTGCTTCGGGCATTAGTAGCCTGCCATCAGATTCCCTGTCTTTCAGTAGTGTATTCTCTTTTACAATAAACCTCTTTCATCTACGCGCGTGTTGCTGTTCCTTCACTCGAGTACCACCTTTGTCTATTTGTAACCACTTTAAGGATACAACATTTAGTAACCATGTAAAATTCTATTTATCCGATTCACTGGCATTGGTAACAGCTGATGATTTTTGCTCAATATCAGAGACTGATATAATTATGGACCTTGTTTCAGTCTTCCGTGTCTCTTACGAATTGCAGCATTGATTTCATTTTTATTTCCTTCCACAACTAGAACGTCCGGCTCATTCAATTTTCCAACACATTCTCCATTTCTATGTTTGCATAATTCCTGTATTTCTGGCAACTTAAAAATGGTAGGACATGTATTGCTTCAATTTTTCGACTTTGTTTAGGTTTGGTATTTTGGTTGTGATGGGGTTGTTGAATTACAAATAGATGCGGTTGATTGGAAGAAAAAAGAAAAGAAAGAATGCCTGAAATATAAAAGGAGTCTATGGAAAATTTCTACTTAAATACTTTAAGAATCAAATTACGTTATCAGAATCAAACGTAACTGTATTAAAAGTGCACATGCGTACTCAACCTAAAAAATTACAAGCATACAACATGCACAAAATGTCATTCCCAATCAATTTAACGGTACATCTTAGTTTTTCCTGATCTTAGTTTTTCCTGAGCTTTACGTCCATTAATTTTATCGCGTTGGCGGACATGAAAAACGAATCTTAAAACTCTTAAAATGAGAAATAATTCATTTTATCGTAACCCAACTGAAAAAAAGGGAAATATCCAAACAAAGATTTGACGGATGCGATATTGTTAAACTTTTTACAAGTACTTACGCAGTTTTATTCTTTCGTTTTGACTTCAATTCGTTTCTATACGCTACGTCGAGATTCATATTAAGCGTTTTTCTTTAAATGAAGAATAACAAGCAAAGTTGTCATGACATCCAAAAACCTGGTCTCTTTACTGAAGTTTTCGTCACATTTTTTTTCTTTTTAATCAATGCTATGTTATTTTATTTTTCTTTCAAACTTTCTATACATTCATCGCAGCTGACATCACTATCGAATTAACTGATCTCGTCTACGGCATAATTTAGACAAATCAATTCAAAGAATAAAAATTACAAACGGGAATAGTCTGATTAATTCAACACAAAAAGATTTGAGAACCCACAAAACCCATTAATGATCAATGTGAAGGAGACGCTTCGACACGGTTTAATGGTTAGCAATTTTCACTCCCTCAATCAATTACGACTGAGAAGGAAGTTCTAGCCACATCGGGTGCTCCCTACTTTAGCCTTGTGCCACATTTAAGCTATGCTCAGTAAATCAACATAATCAATGTGAAGGTCATTCCAGACACTGGAAGTCATTTCCAATATGTCATCTCTTGGAGATGAAGTTGAGATCCATAGGCAGTGAAGTTGAGATCTTCTCTAGCACGGTCCACCTTATAAGTTCTTCAATAGCCAGTGAATGAGAATCATTTCATTTACATTATCTGCATTGTTCGGACTGTTGTCCTCATCTTTATTGCCATATTCACAGTCTATATTTCTGAGATGAGGTCTTGTAACTACACTATTTACATTCTTCGGACAGTTGTCCTCATCTTTATTGCTATATTCACAACGTTTCCGGCCTTCCTCGGGTGATTGGAATTTCGAACTGAACCCTTTATTTAAAAGGGGTACAAGAGGATAACATTCAGAAAAAAAAGTTTCGTTCTGCTTAGCCCGAGTGTTGATATCTTCCTGTACCCTTCTAAATAAAAGTTTCAATTCGAAATTCCAATCACCTAAAGAATGCCAGAGAGTACAACGGCCAGCACGTCGTGAATATGGCAATAAAGATGAGGACAACCGTCCAAACAATTGTAAATAATTACAATACCTCATCTCATAAATATAGACTTTTATTGGAGAATCATTTTATTGATTCTATAAAGCAATACGCTTCCCTATCAAAATTAAGATAACTCTTTGCCAAACTAGTTCTTTAAATCCTGGCATAGGATGAACTGTATAATCTTCGAGCATGCCCAGTGCCGACAATGTTTCACGTTTAAACGCAGTCTACTGTACGATTACGTTCAAGCATGGAACAAACTGTAGCCACTTTGCGTTGATCTGTCAAATCTACTTTCAGGCGCTCTATCACAGATACTGAAGGTGTACGAAACACTGGGTCACGTACGACCACCGATGTTAAGAAACTTTGTGCCTGGTCAGTGGATAGATGGGTAGCCACTTGGAAGCATCGCAAGCATAAATTTCCAAGTTATCTTAAAAATACGGCAGTCGAATTTCCAGAATAGTCCATTTTTTTTTTTCAATTATCGTGGCCTTGTACTAGACTAAGCTTCCAAAGAAAGCCTCCTTAATAGAATCCGAGAACACTTTGTACCGTGTCCCCGTATGCTGACTGAAAAAGCCGTATTAGAAATGTCATACAGAAATACAGCTTATATTTTATATCAGGGCTAAAAGGACAGTTAAATATGTTAGAAATATGAAATATTAATTCTGTGAATGAAAACAAAAGTTAAAAAGATCGACAACTGCACTAATTTCCAGATTTCCAGAACTTGTTCATAACAGATCTTAAAGGAGTGAAGACTTGCTAGAAGTTTTCTTCACGTAACTTTCAATTGATAGACTTTTAAAAACTTCTATGTGGAATGACATATTGATTGAAAGACCGAAGTTTAGAGCATTGTCATTGTAAACGCAACAATTCTTTTGTTGTAAGCTTCGCCGTGCGGGTGGTCTAATGAATAGCCCCTCTGAATTGTTAATCGAGGAGCCGAGTTCCAATTCCCGTTAGATTCGTTATATTCACTTACGCTCAAATATCGTGGAGAAAAAGGCATGAATCCACCTCTTCTCCCCTATATATGGGTTAATTAGTAAGACATCACCTTGCAATTATTATCTAAAAAATATCTCAACCTAAAATATATTCTGGTTTAAATAACCTGAAGAAGTGTTGATAAACCGTAGAAACCGAAGCAACCATTATATTGAGCACTTTTACCCATAAAAAAATATCATACCTTAAATCTATTTCACCATGGTAAAATCTTTCGGCTTCAACGGATTAAAGCGATTTCGTATGGGCAAAAATCCTTAATTACTCCTGACCTGTTTCTATAAGACATGAATCGGCAGGAAGTCTGATCTACCGGGGAACCTCATGGGGTGACTCTTTCGAGATCGTAACACCAGGTAATCTAATCGCTCGTAGAACTGATTCACCCTCAACCTGAATAAGAGTGAGCTCCACTGCAACATGAACGGTCTTATCCGGTTCCTTTACAGCATAGCTTGGGAAGGTCGCATATAAGAGGCGAACGTACGGCTTGAATACAGCATCGAGAAAACTATCAACATTATCGAAGGATTTAAACTAATCTTACGTGATCAGCGCGGCTTTAAATGTCGACTTTCTCTATGATCATGTGCACCAAATAAACCGTCATCGCGGTAAGTCCAAAACTTTGCGGCAAAGTCCTTTTCAGCGGATACCAGGCGACCGGGCACAACTTGCAATTAGTTTATCGTAGGCAAAATCTTTAACACTGTTGCGTATTTGTTTTTTGTTTTTTTTTTTTCTTTTTGAAAACAACTTGAAAAAGAAAAATGAACCAAAATTGACAATAGGAATTAAAATAAAGCAGAACCAGAAAGAAAATGAAAACGGCAAACGAAAGATTTCATTTCAAATTGAATTCAAAATAAGTTCACAATACAAAGTCTAAAATCAAAGCAAAAAGTGTCCAAACCTGTTGCAATATTTTTGTTTTAATAATTTCTCCACAAACAGAGTGATAAAGTCACTAAGACGCATAGAGTTACGAGGAGTGAAAAAGAATAAGATTTTAGTGAGGAAAGGACAATAAAAGAACTGGTTTGAGGAAGACAAATCATGGGAATTGATGTCGCATTTAAATTGTTGACGGTTCTAAGTGACAGGGAAGCAAGAAATTGGAAGTGATAGAATAGATGTGGCAGTGCATTTAAATTCGTGTAGACGATGCATTAAGAAAAAAAGCTCATCAGAACAATTTCCATGAAAATATTTGTAGAAAGCCACGTCATGCTGGTGACAAAGTGACAGAAGTCGAGATACCAGGTTCAGATCGATTACCTTCTTTGATTTCTCAAGAATCTTGAAATATAAAGTAGGAGCACCAGACCAAATCTGGCACAGTTACGCGATATCAGTTCTATGCTGGACAATCTTCTCAAAGATGAAAAAACTTGAAGCAACAGAAATGTGGCTCTACAGGAGAATACTAAGGATACGATGGACCGAACATGTGAGCAATGACGAAATTTTAAGGAAAATGGAAGCAAAATGTAAAATTATACTTAACACCAAGAAGAGACAGTTGAAATTTCTAGGGTACAACAGGAGGAAAAGCGCTTGGAAAATCTGATACTCACAGGACAGATTAAAAAGAGAGAGAGAGAGGGGGGGAACAAAGTATAAACCTACTTAGTGAGCTTGAATAAATGGATGACGGAACAAGGTTTAAGAGAAATATCAAAAAGAAAATTTATTAAGAGCTACGTAGAACAAAGATAAGAAATCAATTAAGTTAAAATTTTGACAAGCCAAATCTTGTGACTTTAAGCGTTTATTTACTAAGTTTAGATTTGTCACAAGGCCACAAGTATAGAGCACTATTCCACAAATACAGCTTCATGTCAAACGTAGGACAAATTTAAATTTAAGATCTCTAACGCCAGTGGCAATGGTCAGAGTCCAAACGAAACCTACGATTTTAAAATCTGCCCTAGAACTGCACAAAAACAAGCTGAGCAAATAGTCACTTCGTTGGTGTTAGCTAGACTGATAGATCGCGAATCCCACAGAAACCTATCCTTGTGCCATACTAGCTATGTTTAATATAAATCTATTTGTTACCCCCAGAACGGCAATGCATAACATGTACCTTTTGTGCCAATAATTGGTAATTTCATTTTAAATTAAGAATTTACGTTCTTTTTCTCCATTAAAAGACAAGGTTATTGGTTTATACGCCCACTACTCTGAACCATTTGAAGACTATATCACTCAAACTTTGGCAAAACAACTGATTTATGGTGAGAATCATGAATTTGCTATAAAATACTTCATTTATTTCATGACACCCCTTGACTTTTAATAGCTTGGCTAGTCTTCTAAAAACAGCATTAACAGAATATTAAATACTGGGCCAATGCTTTATAGTATATGAGCAGTCCTAGTTTATTGTAAGAGGCATGTATACTTATAGATAATATTCATTAAGCTGTCTCAAAACTAAAGGATCCACAGTTTATGGTTGAAATAAAATGAACAAGAATGAAAAACTGCACGTACTTACCAATTCCCGCTACAGAAATGATCGAGACGGGAAAAAGGATATCTGAGGTTATCATGTTATACTCAGTTTACAAATTCCTGACCTTTATATATATATATCTCTTTCTCTTAAAATTAATGCTGTTTTTGTTTTGTTTTTTTAACTGGCAATCACAAATCTTTCTCCTGCCTAGCATTCTCAAAGGAATGTATGCCGAGAAGTCACCAACTGATCCGTACGATCGTAGAGTTTGTAGAAGACGACAATTATAACACACTGGTCAATTTGGTTCAGTCCAAAGCATTCTAGAGGGTCGACCATCGGTACGTGACAGCTGTTCTATAAGCCGCCGGATTCCAGTCAGACTTCTGCTGCATTGCTCCCCCGAGCACGGTCGTACAGGTGAACGGAGAGCTTCAAGGTTGTCCGCTGCCGACCCTAGTTTATGCTCTGGCGCTAGAGACATTCATATACAGAACGTTACAGGGGTAGGGGGCAAAATAAACCGCAACAAGTCTTCTGTCCACATTTTTGGAGTGTCGTTCGGGCCGGATCTTCAGATGGAGAAGAATTGCAAAAGTACAGGCAAAGATAGGAGCAGCAGTCCAAACTTTACTCAGAAGGCGGTTGTCCTGAAAGGGAGCGACTGAAGTATGCACCTTGTACATCTTTACCAAATGCTTTACAAAATGCTTGTGATCCCTCTCTGCAAGGATCGTTTGGAGACACCCGAGCCCTTGCTCTTCTATCTCTTGTGGGGGGAGAGGCAAGCCGATGACCCACTGAAATATCTGTGTCCAGCGTCCGTGTCATGTGGGAGGGCTGGGAATGCCGCACTTGGAGAGTCACCGACACGCTTCGGGGTTGGTTTTCCTACGCCGCGCGTGGACAGAGGACCTGCTGTCGGAGAGAGGAGTGTTAAGAACGGCTTCCTTACTCTCACTCCTTTCCGTTCCGGGACTGGGGGCTATCGTAGGCACTGGAATCAGTCGTATTTCCTCACAAAATGTCGTCAGGCCTTGCATGTTACCCCGAGGCTCAGTAACCTTTCACAGCCTAAGAGGACATAGTAGCAAGATTACTGAAGGTTGAAAGCTGCAAGCCTGATTCATGAAAATTGAGCCAATCTTGATTTCTGTTTTAAGTCACCTCAAGACACAAACGGGTGGATTCCTGAAGCACCCATTCCTGCTAAACTCTTTTTTTCACCTAGTTAATGTGAATGAATGTCGTTCCAGGCATTCTATTTTGTATTAGGTTGGTGCAAAAATAATGTCGTTTTTTGACGTTAAAAAATACGTCAAAAATCGACATTACGTCATTATTTTTGCACCAACCTAATATTCCTTCAAGATTGCCTGTCTCTACAGTATTTTGGATCCTCTTTTTATTTTGACCGACTCAGCCTTAAATATTTCCCTATTCTATTTTGATTTGTCGTTTTATCATCTCTAGCACGCGAGCTTCTTGATTCTACTTATCGGCAGAATACAGCGGCCGCTCTTACTTTTGAGGGTTGAACCGGTTTTAATAAGTTTTATTTTGCTTTTTATTTCGATATTGGGTTCATTAACGCTTCATTTCATATGTAAATTTTTAGTAGGTCTTTATTAATTTAACCGAAAAATACTCTCGAAGTCCTTTCTAGTAGTACTTAACAACTATTAAAATATTTCCGTCTATGACAGATTATGAAATTACGCACCTTGTCTTCCTCAAATTTAATCTTGCTTACGGTAAGCAATACTTGTTACCTTGCACAAGAACTTGACTCGATATTAGCTGAAATGAATGGGTTAGATAAACCAAAAATATTACTCATTCGGTGGATTTTTCTTTTCTTGAAAACGTGATTTATCCTACCTCATAAATAGTGCAACGAATAAATAAACAACTAAAGCTTTCTCCTTTCCTTGAATTCCGGAAATTTCTTAGTTATCAAAACGTATGGAATTTGGTTCTTGCTATAAATGATCATGTTCTTGCTGCTACAACCTGGTAGTGGGATTCCACGTACTCTCTGGCTAGCTAGCCTATCTAACAGGGACGGTGCTTTGAGAAAAGTGTTACAGAAATGAGTTTGCTGATTCCGGAGTTGAAACCCGCGCTCCTCAACGTCGTGGCATATCGTTTATCTTTTTAGTTATTTCCTAGATTTCATTAAAAGGTAAGGATCGGAATGCTTCTGCAAAATTTAATCAAATTACAGATCGATTTGTTTGGTTATCGATTAATACATATTTGCCACTTCGCTAATTTTGCTCCACATAATTTTCCTTTGTGTTTTATTAAGCTAACCACCTAATTACTAAATGTAGTTTAGTTTAGTTAACACGACCGCAAGCAGAGAGTACCAAGGGCCGAGTGAACTCGTTACGGTATAATGGTGGATTTATCATTCACCAGTATCAAGTTCAATCTTATGTCAGTGGCTTTCTGCTGAAACTAACCTCAGCTTTGTAACTTGACGTGAGATTACAAAAATATCTTAAACTTTTGTATTTAAATGACTAAGTTCGGATGTTCAGGTGGTGTAATAGAGGCACGGAACGAGACACGGTGAGCAGAGTTCGAATTCTGGTCGATATAGTTACATTCACTTTCGAACAAATACTCTTCGAAAATAGTCACGAATCTACCTCTGACCTCACTTCACCGTCTGCCAGTTAAAACAGGAGGACAGACTTAACTAACAGTGTTTAAAAAAAAAAAAAAAAAAAAAAAAAAACAACCTAGGAAACTAACAACTCTGAATTCAAAACCTCGCGGAGCCCATACAAGCAAGCACAACAATTTAAGTATCTCGGAAGTGAAATTGCGACACCGAAATCCGAAGGCGCATTTGGGAGAGCGAAAGATGCCTTCCAAAAAGGCAAGAAAAGTATTAAAAAACAAGAAAATCTCGTTATAAACAAAGAAAAGCGTACTGAACTTATGTAATATCGATCTTCCTATATGGGATCGATTACTGGACGATCACCATCACAGATGAAGACTCTAGGTAACATAAATGGGGTTATACAGGAAGATGCTGAGAGTACCATAGACTGAACATATGATCAATGACGAAATTTTAGAAAATGCAAACTAAAAAGACACTTATATGTAATATCATCAAGAGATATTTGAAATTGCTAAGGTACATAATGTTGAAAGTAACGCATAATCTACCTCACAAGCTTGTTTATATGGTTGGCAGAACAAAGATTTCTGAGATATAGCGGAAAGGTAAAAATTATTAAGAGCTACAAAAGACAGAAAATTGTGGAGAGCCATGATCGCCCTCGGCCTGAACGGACACAGCATGTCGTAAATTCGCTCAGTATAGTTGTAGTTATAAACAATAGTTTGGTTTTTTGTTAATATTGAAGAGGCACAAGTGCACGTGAGCAGACAGGTAAAAGTTATATCACCCTGATTTACAGTTTTGTCTTCAAGTTGACTCTGTTCTGGTGACTAAGTTCCTGTTTTAGTCTGAAGATATTTTATTCGCTAGAGTCTACGGTTCCGAAATACGGGACCGACATTGGAAAGTAAATACTAGAGAATAATGATGTATAGAATCAAATTTGGTTTTTCCGATAGCTGACAAAAGCGGTACTAAATCACAATTTCTCGCGAGGAGATAAGCGAGATTTGCGGCATTCATCGACGTGATTTCCACCATTCAAACCCTATACTTAAATCAAATGGAAACGCTTGCTTGCAAGTGGACTTCATGATAATTTGCCACACATAATATTCTGCTGATCGAATGGTTATGTATTGACGCTGTACTTTGCGAACAATTTGTTTGAATCTCGTTATTGTGTTAAATTCTTCGGATTATTAAAATCTCTTCCTGTTCTTTTTCGCTTTACTCGTGTTTTGTATGTAATTCCATTCGCTTTATGTTAGACTACCACCTTTGCAAATCTCTTAACTGACACACAGAATTCCAATATGCCCAAAGAGAATGTATTTTTATACTAATTTTGACTTATTGTTCGAGATGGTTGCTTAGGAAACAAAATTCTCTTAAATTTCTATTCATTGCACCCGAACATTTTCACCCTTTCAAGAATCACTCTTCAAAAATTGGTTCAGTGATGCAAGCATTAAATTACCTATGAAGAATTCACCACCTTTTCTCCGAAAAAGAGATTTCAGCATCCAAGTTGAATGGACCCGAGAAACTTTAAATATGAAGATCCAGTTAACTAATCGATTTAATATTGAATTTTTAACGACTTTTCAAGATAAATGAGGGAATCTAACATTTTTGAAAGTTTCATAAAACTTTGAAAATGCTAGATTTGATGATACGAGTCTTAATATTTAACCCATAGCTTTCCCAAGTTCAGCGTAAGTGAATATAAAAAACCCAACTAAAATTAGAACTTGGCTTTCCAATTCAAGCATCAAGATTTACTTATCAAAGTCTCTGCCTACAGGTAGCTAGGAGACAAACCTGACCGCGTGTACGAGGGTTTACAGGGAATTTTGGTACCAGCCTACGGGCTCTAATTACCCCACATTAAAGTCGGCCTTGTGCCACATCCAACCTCGTGGGGAGGTCAGATAAATGCCGGCTTTCAAATTCCAAGCCATTATCCATTACACCACTCGTACATCCAAGCTGACAGCACCTGATATTCCCAAGCCGTTACCCATCTATATACTGACAAGGTTCGACGTTGCTTAACTTTGATGATTGTATGGGTACCGGTGTTTGAACAGGATATAGCCTTAAGCCCAAGAAAATTCCTTAGGCCTAGAGGTGCCTGAGACATATTGCGTTACTTTTCTAGGAATTTGGGTTTCAAAAATCTCCTTTAGAACGCCCGTGACATATTTGCGAGAATCGTTTTTAAGGTTACGGTGATCTTTCTTTTAAAAGGAAATCATTTGAATCCTACAATTGTATATTCTTTAAATGATATGTACAAATAATCATTTTATACGTTGGTTGTCATCAATAGTATCTAGACAAGACATCTTCGACGTGGTGCAGTGGTTAACAAGCTTGTTTCGCTAGATCAATTACAGCTAGGTAGTGAGATTGATCCTAACTGAATCCACCATAATTTCGGCTTTGTTCCACATCTTAATTTACTAATTATAGCTAACATCTAGTCAGATTAAAATTCTGAAGCGACTCCTACCCCGGATGTAAGTTTTTGGTCGACACAAAAGGTAAATTTGTCATTCCTCTGACACAGTTACCGACATGGTGAACGGCACAAAAAAAATCACTTATCCTAAAAGACTCGAATATCTAGAAGAAAAAAAAAACAACACCTCTGGTCAACCTACCACCATTCCTGGTGGAGAAAAACTGCCGTCAGGGAAAATATTCGAACTGGGAAAACTGAGAACGAGCAATCTACATATAAACTTCAACAATTGGAAACACGCGGATAACATACTGAAAACGAAATATTTTTCATAATTTAAAATATAAACCTTATACACAGGAAAGATTTAATACATCAAAGGAAGTTATGTGAAATAGAGAACTGACCCTGTGAAAAGATTTTTTTTTTAATTTTAAAAAAAATAAAAACTTTAGAAAAAAAATGTTTTTCTGAAAAAACATTTTTTAAACCATTTTTTTTTTCTGAGAAAACATTACAAAAATAAAAAGATTTAACACATAAAAGGGAGTTGCCGGAAATAGAGAACTGACCCTGGTTTCACCAGAGTAAATAAATACAGCCTTAAGAAAGCAAGGTGTCACTAACAATAAAAAGATACATTTCCTCCCTTCCCCTCTCATAGTCTATCATTAGATTTTTATATATAATAATTATCAAATTTTTATGTCACGTGGTCCGTTTTGTAGTTCCCCCCTGAGAGGATGCGGCATTATGCGATATGGAGGATTGATTTGTGACGGACGAGTTTTTGTGGTGAATGCGCAAATTGTAACGCGTGAATGGGCCGTGAATCGAATTAGTTAGGTATAAGATAGATATTGAAGACCAGCCTCAATCCCTTTCCCCTTGTGCCTTAATTGTATTTTTAATACAAATATAAACAATAAAAAGATAGTCATAAAAAGAAAGGTGATCAACAAATTCAAAAAATGTTAATATTTAATAAACCGTCATTCCCAAAAGAAACAAAAAGACCCTACCTGTGCCAAAAGGTGAATCCAATTGTCAGTAAAACTGACAAATTTAAAGCAGTTGGTGAAGCTAGGACCAAATGACTAAACAAATTTTCAAGAACACTTAAAAAGAACATGAAAGCTACTATGGCTCAAATACCACAAAGCCAACATATTAAAAAGAAAAATCTAAAGATCACCTATCCGGCCACCAACTCTCCGGAAAAAAAAAAAGAAGCAAAAAAAAACATGACCAGCAGAGCAAATCCTTAAAACAAAATAAATAAAAAATAAAAACGACAATCTACTTATAATCTTAGATGTCAACAATAAAAAAAAAAAACACGCGGATGATATATTAAATATATTTCTACAATTTAAAATGTAATCTTATCCATACGAAAGACTTAACACTTCAAAGGCTCAAATGTAACCCATACAAATCTCAATGTCCTCCAACTAAAGCAAGCCCCATTAAACAAAAATCTCAAAGATCACAAATCCGGCCACCAACTCTCAAATATCTCTGGAAAGTCCAAAAACATATGACCAAGAAAAAAAAAAAAAAAACAACTGTTACCCACAAAAAACAAATTTCAGGTTCTATCAAGAATGATACTCTATCAAAACCTTAAAACAAATATCAAAACACTAAAAATAAAGTATAAAAAATGCATTTTTATATTAAAATTACTATAACTACATTTTATAGCAAATTTGAAAATCTGGCAGTGTTAAAAAAATAAAAAAAACAATTGCTATGATTAATCTCATTTCTTGGGAAGAGAAACCAGTTTTCACTCCTTGTGAGATTTTGTAAGATTATTTGGTTAAAAAAAAAAAAAAATAAATAAAATAAAGCAAATAATTATAATTTAATCATGAAATAATATTCTTCTGAATTAAGTTTTAATTTTCATATTTACACTTCGGCATTAAATAACAAATACGGTTCGATTTATCGTGAAACAAAAGGGAACTAACCAAACAACGATAAACGACAGATTGTCACGGTCGTAAAGTTCTTGTTTGTAAATAGATCAGAACATAATAATGAAAATAATTCTGGTTTTCTCTGCATTTCATCAGTTTCGTTATTTACACTTGATGGTCGAACGTTTGTGTTAACATATTCAAAAGAAATAAATATCTCCCCAAATTTCTGGTACAAGATAACGATAATAGAGACCCTCGGAATCGAACTGGTCTGCCATACTAAACAACCACTTCTTTAAGACAGTGGAACAGTAAAGCCTCATTTTCTGTGCAAAACTGTACTATACAATGATTATTGGATAATAGATAAGATAGTGATACCCCTCTAAACAGTTTTGTGTATTCACTCTTGCAAATATTTAACTTAGATGCTGCAGAAGCCAGCCCGTTTGCAGTTTGTTTTTTGGGTTTTTTTTTTTTTTTTATTTATTTAAAAAAAATCTTTTTTTGGAAAGAAACGTTAAATGTCATTTAAACCAGACAGTTGTAGGCAGGCCGATTTCATGAAAACGTTTCTTTTGTGATTCCATGGACAAACATGGCAGTCTCTCTGGAAACTGTTAGGAACTTCTAAGAATTCGGTTTAATCATCACGAAAATAACGATTCCAAAAGTAGTTCCATTCCGTGTAACTATATAAAGAGTCATATCACTGTCTTTCTGTATCTATTTTTTCCTTTTCGTCTCAGGCACCGAGAGAAATCACGATGTCCAGTTCGATTACTCTTTCTTATTAAATATCGTTACCTTTTTAAACTAATTCCCGAATCCTCTAAAAACGTAATTTAATTTTGAACAAGTCTCAGCTGAAATATATATAATGACATAAATTATGTAGATTGTAAACCGATCTATCGTTCACGTTCTAATTTCCATGGTTCTAATGTACTTTAAGTGACCAATCCGGATTTTAATGAGCGGTTCAAAAATCTATGTCGGATTTTTTTTTTCCTTTCTACTGGGTGTCCCTAAAGTCTGAACACACAGGAAATTTCATTAACTACATTTTTTTTACCTCCACAAATTAAACATTGGTTGGTAGAGAAGAGAGAAAAAAAAAAAAAGAGAAAAAAAAAGAGAAAAAAAAAGAGAAAAAAAAAGAGAAAAAAAAAGAGAAAAAAAAAGAGAAAAAAAAAGAGAAAAAAAAAGAGAAAAAAAAAGAGAAAAAAAAAGAGAAAAAAAAAGAGAAAAAAAAAGAGAAAAAAAAAGAGAAAAAAAAAGAGAAAAAAAAAGAGAAAAAAAAAGAGAAAAAAAAAGAGAAAAAAAAAGAGAAAAAAAAAGAGAAAAAAAAAGAGAAAAAAAAAGAGAAAAAAAAAGAGAAAAAAAAAGAGAAAAAAAAAGAGAAAAAAAAAGAGAAAAAAAAAGAGAAAAAAAAAGAGAAAAAAAAAGAGAAAAAAAAAGAGAAAAAAAAAGAGAAAAAAAAAGAGAAAAAAAAAGAGAAAAAAAAAGAGAAAAAAAAGAGAAAAAAAAAGAGAAAAAAAAAGAGAAAAAAAAAGAGAAAAAAAAAGAGAAAAAAAAAGAGAAAAAAAAAGAGAAAAAAAAAGAGAAAAAAAAAGAGAAAAAAAAAGAGAAAAAAAAAGAGAAAAAAAAAGAGAAAAAAAAAGAGAAAAAAAAAGAGAAAAAAAAAGAGAAAAAAAAAGAGAAAAAAAAAGAGAAAAAAAAAGAGAAAAAAAAAGAGAAAAAAAAAGAGAAAAAAAAAGAGAAAAAAAAAGAGAAAAAAAAAGAGAAAAAAAAAGAGAAAAAAAAAGAGAAAAAAAAAGAGAAAAAAAAAGAGAAAAAAAAAGAGAAAAAAAAAGAGAAAAAAAAAGAGAAAAAAAAAGAGAAAAAAAAAGAGAAAAAAAAAGAGAAAAAAAAAGAGAAAAAAAAAGAGAAAAAAAAAGAGAAAAAAAAAGAGAAAAAAAAAGAGAAAAAAAAAGAGAAAAAAAAAGAGAAAAAAAAAGAGAAAAAAAAGAGAAAGAGAGAAAAGAGAAGAGGAAAGAAAGAAATAAATTCTTTTTCTGGGGTCTGCTAAAGGAGAAGGTGTACTCAATGAAAATCACAGATGCAACACACGAACTAATAAAGAGTGAATGTGCTAAAATAATCGCCAATATGGAGTTATTGCATCATGTGCATCTTTCAAAGCGCATCAATCTTTGCATCATAAATAATAGAAATCATGTGTTATTTGTTAATATTCCAATTCAATAAAATGTTGAAAATTTCATTTCTTGAAAATCTGCATTTTTGTCTATGTGTCCAGACTTTAAAGACACTGTACATTCGCTTAAATTTTTTTAATTAAGTCAGGATTTTTTTTAACAAATGTTATTTATTTCTTTGGATAAATTAACACCTAGCTTTTCAGGAAAAATCTTATTTTTTTATAAACGTTAATAGTTTGTCTTTTAACCGCCTTTATGAAATTGGTTCATTTTTTTGTTATCTTATTTGATATATTGCTTTTCCTTCCATATAAATATATGGATTTTTATTAGTGTTTTTTTTTTTTTAGACTTGCATAAAATAACACTGACTTTTTCTGAAAAAAGTCGATATAAAATAAAGAAAAGAAAAACCTTTTTTCAGCGTTGACTAATTAGAGACAAAATGAATTATTACTAAATCCTCTTTGAATCCCCTCCTTAACTCTTACGCTGTCACCATGTAAACAAAAGCCTCTTCATCGCTGGGTCTTACCCGGCCTTGTCTGGTTTACATGGTCAAACAAATGGTCATAATTTGATCAGTGTTGATGAAACGCCTATAAAACCAGACAATTTTATTCAGAGGACATTACAGAATTCTAATGTTCAATAAAAAAAAAAAAAAAAAAAAAAAAAAAGAATCAATAACATTACCAGAGTCATCTCCCACAGACCGCCTACATTAATTACTCCCTATTCTGATAACTCTTCACTATCGTCATCGCTACTCAGTATATCTGTGTCTGTTTCCGAAGAATCAAAGAGACAGCTCCATAATCCTCTCTGACTAAATCCGTACTAACATCGCTACAAAACAGATATAATACAAATCCTTTCCTAATTAAACCTAAAAAGGAGAATCTTCTTTACAAAAATAAAGATTATCCCCTGCTGGAGACAGAGTAATATCGCTATCCAGAGAAATGAAAAAGCCGAAAAGACTTATAAGGAAAAGACTCATTAAACATGAATCCCTTTTATTTGCCGTGCCCCTTCAGGACGATAGAAATTACCACCCGAAATGAACGCATGACGATTACCCAAGAATCAACGCAGTAAAGCTTCTGGAGTTAGAAACAAATCAAGGATGAACTAAACTTTATCTTGTCTGCCTCCCGCAAGTCAAAATCTAGCAGAACATTCGTCAGTGTAGTGTCGAGTTTTGTTTTTGTTCAGTGAGGCTTGGTTGGTTTTGTTTTACGGTATATCAACCTCAATAGGCCATTTAATGCTGACAGCTTTTTTTTTCCTGGCAATATTTTTGTTTTGTCAAAAATCCATTTCTGTTAATACCTTTTTCCTCGAAAAGGTATAGCTGGTAATATTGTTTTCCTCGAAAACGTATAGCTGGTAATTATTTTTTACAAAATATTTCTGGCATTAAAACCTATTTTTACACTTTTATAATGTTTTTACTTCAGTTTCGGGATTAACTATTTGCCCATAGCTGGGACCCTAACAGGTGCTACCACCCCGGGTCAGGGTGGACCTGGGAACACCAGCAATTAAAAGGAGGTTCCACGCTCCTCAAAACCTCCTGATCAGAGGCTGTTGGACGTAGTTTATCGTCATACCCAGGACGTTGCTCAGTGAGGTGATTGTAGATCTTTCACTACTATATTAATGGCCTAGTTAATGCACATCTAAGTAAAAAGACTCGCCGTGGAAGTTCCAATAAATCCTCCTCGTATTTTCTCGTGCGTAAAATGTTAACTTATTTTGAACGAAAACTAAAGGCAAAAAATAGGGAATCGCATTATTCACAAGTACACGTTTTCGGAACTTTTTTTTTTTATTTATTCAGCTTCAAAAACCTCATTTAAAACAGAAAAATTGAAAATGCACCCAGTTAGAACGAAATAAATGATAAAAAACAAAATGGCTGACAACCATTTCTTACAATAGGTAATTACTAAGTCGGCAATGTTTGTTCTTTGAGAAACAGTATAACTGAACGTCTCTCGAAGACCGGAAATTAACCAAACCAAAATAAAATATAAACCAAAATAAAATATAAACCAAAATAAAATATAAACCAAAATAAAATATAAACCAAAATAAAATATAAACCAAAATAAAATATAAACCAAAATAAAATATAAACCAAAATAAAATATAAACCAAAATAAAATATAAACCAAAATAAAATATAAACCAAAATAAAATATAAACCAAAATAAAATATAAACCAAAATAAAATATAAACCAAAATAAAATATAAACCAAAATAAAATATAAACCAAAATAAAATATAAACCAAAATAAAATATAAACCAAAATAAAATATAAACCAAAATAAAATATAAACCAAAATAAAATATAAACCAAAATAAAATATAAACCAAAATAAAATAAAATAAACTAATAAAAAATAAATAAAAAATAATATTTATTTATTTATTTTTATTTTTTATTTATTTTTTATTTATTTTAAATAAAAAAATAAAAAAATAAAAAAAAAATAAAGGGAATGCCCAAAATCTGTAATAATTTGATAGCATTAATGTTACTCCTTTGCTGTAGCATTAATGGTAACTATTGTGTAAATTATGTATTGTTTTTGCTTTAAAAAAAAAAAAAAAAAAATGGACGATTTAATCACAGGTTGTTCTATATTCCTTTATTTGTTGACAAAGTGTTCAATTTGAAAACCTCTATCACTCTCACAGATGTGACGTTGCCACCCTGTCTTTTTTTTTTTTTTTTACAAATACTTTCACGGTAACTGCTCCGATGAGCTGCTTTCGCTGGTTCCCAGACTTCATGAATTTAAGCGTTCAACCAGGCTGGCATCTCGCTCTCACCCTTTCACTGTTGAAACTGTTAAATGTAGCCGTGTCTTCTACCCTAATAGCTTCATGTCACGCACTGTGGAACTCCCTCCCCTTTTCCTGTTTCCCCGATAGCTATAATCTCCAACTATTTAAATGTAATATCAATCGACGTCTTCAGATGCCTTGATCTATCCACTATCCTTCTCTTCATTATTTCCTCTATCACTCCTTTTTGCTCTCGCTCCAACTCTCTGTAACCCCTTGCGTGATAGTGGCTTCCCGCCTTGCTTGCGGTTGAAATGCTTAAAAAATAAATAAATAAAAAATAAAAAAATTCAGGAAAGTAAAACAATACAAAATACCTATCGGTATTTCATCAATATTATTGTTTCATAATTATTTCATCAATATTATTGTTTCATAATTATTTCATCAATATTATTGTTTCATAATTATTTCATCAATATTATTATTTCATAATTATTTCATCTATATTTCTGAGATGAGGTATTGTAACTATTTACATTATTACGTCTGTTGTCATATTTACTTGAATATGACAAAAATAAAGACAATATTCCGCACAATGTAAATAATACAAAATCGATAAAACCCCACTTCATAATTATATCACTATAGTATGCACTGGTAATTTTAATTTGAAATCGTAAAATATTACGATAATTTATGTGGATACGACAAGAGATATTTCAATGGATAATATGGGCCAACGTTTAATTTAAAAAAAAAAAAAAAAAAAAAGCGTGGTTGTACGACGAGGTTAGTATTTATTATACGTACGAAATTATATTTATACTATTTACATTATTCGGACTATGGGCCTCATCTTTGATGCCATATTTATCACAACGCTTCGGCCGTTGTTCGCTCCGACCTTCAGGTGTTTGAAATGTCGAACTGAACCCTTTATTTAGCTCGCTAGTGTAGACTGTTCTAGTTCTCCGTGCCATGTATAATGGATATCAGTTATCTCCTGTTAATTCCCCTCTCCAAGTTCTCCACCGCCTTAACCAGGTATTGAACTCACAGCTCTTTGGGTCCTGTCACTGGATATAACTAACGCCTTTATCAACTGTGCCATGTGCCTTTGTTCCAACTACCTGAAGAAGGTCGGAGCGTACAACGGCCGAAACGTTGTTACAAATATGGCAACAAAGATGAGGACAATATATTTGATTACTCTTTTGTAGAAGTAATGTGCCGGTTGTATAAAATCCTTTCAGGTCGAATAGAGAAAGGAAGTTGGGAAAAGACCATTGATCTGTGATCAAGTTTCAAGCAACGAAGCATTTGCAATGAGATAAACTAAGCTTTCTTTTTAATGTGTACGCGTTAGAAGAATAAACGACATCGGAAAGATATCTGCTTTCACTTAACCAAGCTTTACTGTTCACTAAATACTGATGAAAATATTTGGGTATGGGTGAGCTAACACGCCCACTCATAAATATTAATGCTTCCTTGCTTACGTGAATATTGACATCATCCCAGCGCCTTCCTTCATAGGAAATGCCCCAAACCCTGACATTTGATAGCTCAAGCAGATTATTATAATTATTCTTGTTACAGCTTTTCAGAAAAATAGTGTAAACACGCTCACACACACATATATATATATATATATATAAGCAGCATGGTCCGGTGTTGCCCGTGCTCGATTCAAAAATCGTACGACTCATACAGCGATCGCTATCACTTGACTTAAAATATTTTTGCCATTCCTTGCCTTTAAAGGAGTGCCCTTTGCCGTGCTGGTGTTGCTACATGCCTTACTTCTTGCCTATCTCACACTGCGAATTTTTCCTAAGCTCTATACTAAACATTAAATCTGGTACGAAAGAAGAACTAAACAAAATGAACACAAAACGATCAGCTTTAAAAAAAGGACTCGTAACTGGAAAAACCGAATGAAAATAGAATGTTAACAGGAAATACTTTTTCACATCCAAACCAGTTCTGCGGAATCAGAATCAATGTCGAGTTTAAGCAAGTGAATGAGCCAATTGGAGTAAAGTGCCATACAGATTTAAATTTCCCCCCCACTTGTTACGAATGCAGCTATAGATTTTTTTTTGCATGCTAGTTAACATTCGTGTCAGGCAGCTGTTTGCTCTCACGCTAGGCAATAGAATCTTCCTGCCTATTCGTGGCAGCCAGCTATCGGCTCTCACTCTGGCCAGTACAAAATGGCCGCAAACTACATGGAAACTGCCGTAGAAGCATGAAAGAAATCGATTATTTCCACTATCGATGGGAGTTGGGAAATGCAAAGTCGGTCTTGGCCTTCCTGCTAACTTGGAGCATGTGCATGTAAATTTTGGTGCAAATCCGTCGAAAATTGCGGCCGTGAATTCGTTACACACATATCCTTTTATATATATATATATATATATATAATGTGTGTGTATATATCGCTAAATTGTCCATCCCACAACATTTTTAATATCTAAAAAAAAAAAAAATCGATAAACTAATTGAGTTTCTTTTTATCAAGTTTTTAAATAAAGCGTTTAGCCATCTTAACACCATTTATTGTAAGAATCATTGACAAAAACATTTGAGTTATTCAACTAGAAAGATAACAGCTTAAAATCGTTTTGTGTCAGCTTCCCAACTGAGCAATGGTGAGAGGAAAAAGAATATTCTGGTCTTCAGTAATGGTACCAACATTCATACTCTGGCTTCCCTCTTCAAATATATTTAAGAACCATCAAGAGAACAGTGGAAAAAAAAAGGAACAGTAGAGAGAAAAACTGGATCAGGAGGTCACAACAGGCAGATGGTCATCATTTCAACTTAGAGCTAAAGAGATCGATTAGAAAAAACCCAACTCAATCCGTAAGAAGTTTGGAACATGAGAGAGGAGTTTCAGCTATGGCAGTCCAAAGAGCAGTAAAAAAAAAAAGGTTTGAAAATGAAATTGTACGTGAAACCGGTGAGACACCTTGTTAATCCAGGACAGAAAGTTAGGTTAGAAAGGGCGAAGATCATCGTGTATAAATTGGAATACGATCCTGGAATAATATATATGAAATTTATTTCAATTCTTGATCTTCCGATCCTTAGCCATGATTAATTAATCATGAGCATGAAATTTTCGTTTATGATTGATTTCATCACCATACTTCTAAGCTTGCAGAGTAATTATACATTGTTATTGTTCAATGTAGAGCCCCGTAGTATCATAAAAACCTCGGGGAATTCCAGTAATATATCTTTAATCATTTCTAAGATACAACAGTTCAATAACTGGACAATTTTTCTGTTACACCCGGTGTGTATAAGATATCGCACATTGACTATTTTTAGTGGATACTCGTATATGAATAGACGTTCCGTTTATTTACAAAAGTGTATTTTTTTTTTTTTCGTCCACCGACCTGACTATTTGAGAAATATTCGAGAAAAATATGAGCTCTCCGGTAGAATTCGAACCCGCGTTCCCCAAGGGGAAACAATCGGGCGTACTTTGGACTTTTCGACTACGGAGTGCGTGACAACCACGGCAGAGGTGAACATTGCCTTTTCGCAGATATCCTGCTCGTTTCGTATCCTAAGGTAATCAAAGTAATTTATAAATATATGGATGGATTTTTTTAATTTGTTAATTCGAGATATTTTATTACTGAAACGTTATTTTTAGTGAATATTCCTACTGTTTAGTAAATAAACGGAGAATCTATTCAATTACATTCAAGTAATAAAAATCTGTGTTTAATAAATAAAAAAATAAAAATCCACCTCCTTTTATATATAAACGATATTAGCTCCCGAGAAAAAAATATTCGGTCAATCACTGTGGGGAGAAAGCGTGAATTTGTAAACAGTGACTATTACTGCTAATAATGCAAGACTCTCCCAATGGATTGAGTCCTTTAGGTCACTGGCATGTTTATGAAAAAATAAAAATACGCACAAATTCGCCTCTCTACGGGACGCCGATAACCTGGGGTTTATAATCTCCGACTGGACATTTACGAAACCGAATGCGGCTTTTACCTATTTTTCATTTTAACAACTTAAATGTAAAAATCTATTATAATTAAAGAAATAACATAATTGTATTAATAATTCAGTATTTAAGTTAAATACTAGACAGAAACTCAATCCACGTGACGTTTTTTTATTGCACGCATGATACTTCCGGTATTCCGTAGACTTGATTGTGTTATTGACACAAATTATATTTCTTTTTATATAGTGTTGTTCATTAGTTTGTAAGAAGCTTTGGAAATTATAATCTGTAAATATATATCTACTTAATGACAACGTTCGTTAAGTTCTACCAACTTTTCCCTAATTTTAGAAGAATTAACAACGTAATGTAAAAATAAAATATTTCAAATATATCTTTTTATTTCAGACAATATTGTCCATGTTCATTAAAATAAATAAAAGCAATTTAAAGCTTTTGAAATTAAATAATATTTTTGTTTTATTGAGTTTTGTATGTTACAATTCAGAGATGATTTTCAGGTAGAGGTGGTCGAACTAAAAAAAAAAAAAAAAAAAAAAAAAGTAAAAACATTTATAAGTTCCATCATTTGTGAATACTTTCTGAAAGTTTCATTAAAATCCGACAATTATTTTTATTTTTGCAAGATTTTCAACATTAATATCTGTCAGAGAAAAAAGAATGCGCTAAAATTTTATGTTATTTTACTAGTTCTGGTGGCACAAAGAGAAACAAAGTTTTTTTTAATCAAAATTTAGAATGTTCTAAAAAGAAGGAAAACTTTTAAAAAATAAAAAATACTTTGATCTTTCCTCTCAATAATAAACATGTAGACGCTAAAATTTTGTTTTCGTCAAGTTTGGGGTCTTTTTTTATCATGCTATACTCTGTTTTTAGCGATCTCATGAAGATACCGATGTAAACATGCGTCTGAGTGGGCAAAATTAGCTTTTCATATAAAATGACTAAATAATAATGCCAAATCCTTTCTTTCGTCTGACACGATCATAAATCTTAATATAGGTTACCAGTTTACAGAGGCGTCGGCCAGTTTGTTGGAGATATTGTATTATTTATTTATGCTTATTTTTAAGATAAGGTATTAAATGTATTGTATGCGACATGCGGTTCACTAGGCACTAATTCCTGTGGAGGACAAAAAAAAAAAGACGTTTTGTCACTGTGTTGAAGAGAAGATCTCATAAAACGCCACTAAGCGGTCTTTAAAAATTCTCAGGTTGACAAGGGGAGGTAATTTAATAAATCAAAATGGGAAAGAAAAAACGTTATTTGCGCCTTATGTGAAAACGATGCATAAACTTGAGCGACACAGACGAGAAATCCTGTGTAAAACTGTCATTTTCAAAAAGATCATCACAGATCAGCAATACTGAGCGTCAGGAAACTGACAGAATAGAGATTTTCAGTAGATTGCAGCTAAAATAGTACGAAATGAAGAACGACTTAAAGATGAAAGGTTAGAATGAAAAGTTGGAAACTAATAAATTACTAAAAGAAGAGGGAAGATCTTTTTGAACTATCCGTTCAAATGTAAAAAGTAAATCCCAAAAGTTGGAAAGTGCAGACTACACCAAAGCAAGCTGAAAGAATTAAGGAAGGCTTTATAAGTCTCCTCCCTCTGCTAGATTAATTGCGTTTTACATATACATTTTTAATATATACCCGGTATATGGGCCCGTGGCCGGGTGGTTAGAACGTTCACATTCTGACCGGGTTCGAATCTCAGGAGACCTCTTGATAATTTGGTAAACCATACAACAGGTTGGCCAAAGCATTGAGATTGAAATTGATAGTTCAAATTGTTGACCACGCTAGATAAACTGTAAGGTCTGCTCAGCATAGTTGTAAATGAATAAACACAAATGCTTATTCAACACCCATCATCTACGAGTAGACGAATCCTCGAATTCGAGTGGCCAGCTATGCATATATACATACCGGGTGTAACAGCAAAATTGTCCAATTGTTACATTAAGCTTTGAACCGAGGACTCTATATATATCATTTTCTCAGGATCATTTTCCAACTTATTCAAGATGATCTACGCACTTTCTGTCGCGGAATAACAAGGTGCCTCACAGGTTTCACATACGATTTTCTTTTTTCACTGCTCTTTGGACTATCATAGGTGAAACTCCTCTCTTACGTCTTAAGGATCATTTCTAACTATAAGTTGAAATGATGATCCCTCTTCCAGCTGTAACCTCGTGATCCAGTTTTCCTCTCTACTGTTGCCTCTTTTTTAAACTTATTCATCGTTCACGAATGGATTTGAAGAGGGAAGCCAGAGTATGAATGTTTGGACCATTACTGAAGGCCTGAATGATCTATTCCTCTCCCCATTGTTCAGTTGGAACGACAGTGGGTCTGACACAAAACAATTTAATCCTTTCTCTTTTTATCTGAATAACTGAAAGGATTTTTCAGTCATTCTTACAAAAATTTTGGCAAGATGGCTAAACGTCTTATCTGAAAATCTGGAAAAAGGAAGCAGTTAGTTCAGTAGTGTTTTAGATATTAAACATTTTGTGGGGAGGACAATTTTGCTGTTACAACTGCTATATATATATATATATATATATATATATATATATATATATACACACACACACAAGACATTTTTATGTTTATACATTCTTTTTAAGATACAAATATTTAAGTAAATGCTCTGTTTATAATAAACAGTATTAAACAACATTTACCGGCCTGAATGTCCGAGAAATTTTCAAAGAAAATATTCGTCCTCCGACAGGATTCGAACCTGTATCCTATACGGAACCATCATTTAGCTTGACGTGCCTTTACCGATTTGGCCACAGAGGCGCGTTCGGTTATCAAGATCGAATTTACTGTATTTAAACTTCAATCTTCCATGAATCTCTCACGTACATTCATGTCTGCTCATGGCGTATAAGATTTGAGCAAATGACGTCACATATTATGAAATGGACAAAGTCCGACAATTATTTTAAGACATTTTATGTTTATACATTCTTTTTATAGATACAAATATTTAAGTAAATATATGATACACTACCTTCCATGACAAGGACTAGTTGTCCGAAAGTAACTATTAACTGGTAAAAAAACCTTTTTAAAGCATCACAGAACTCGCAATATGAGATTTCCTCGAAATATCATATTTATAGATTCTTGATAAAATCCAACGAAGAATCTGCAATGTTATTAGTCCTGGCATGGCATGTCAGCTTCAGTCAATTTCACACCACCGTAATGTAGATTTCCTGTGTCATTTCTATAAATAGTTTCATTTGTAATTGTTCTGCTCAATGTTCGTCTGGTATATAGACTTTATGAATTTAAGCATAGTACTAGATTGGCGGCAAGGTCTTATCGTTTTGCACTTAAAAATTGCTACATGTAATCATAAGCTGTATGCTAACAGTTTCTTCTATCGCACTTCTCGCTTGTGGAATAATATTCCGGTTTCCCAGTCAAGTTTGATCTTCAAAAATTTAAATGCAATGTCAATCGTTATATTCTATTTTATTGATTCCTGTTCTTTTATTATTCTCTCTCTCCTTAATGATTTTTCTCATTTTCTCACTCGGTAACAGAATTGGGGGATTAAAATCATACATTGGTGAATTTCTTCCATTACACCCGCAGTTGCTTACCTACAAATATATTCTTCATATAAAATGACCAAATAAACAAAAACTTATGAACAAAGCATAAGGAAATACACAGGACCTCCTGTAGCCGTAGATCTTCATAAACGACTTAGAGATAGATTCTGCTTTAGTCTAAGATTGTAAATGGGCACATAGCCGAGATAGAAAACGATCACAACTGTTGGCACCATGTTGTTCGAAAATAAGGGTAAGAAAAAATAAAACGAAACCAACAGAGAGAGCAATCACAGGGCTCCATTCCACTTTCCAGCTTTGTCTGTCACACCTGCAGAAGAGTGTGCCATGCAAAGTTCGAACTGCTTAGCCAATCCAGACGCTGCTCACAGCAGGACGTTACCATTATCCGGAAAGATAAACTGATGCCTTTTGTCTTGTATATATTTGTTTGTTTGTTTGTTTATGTTATTATTTTCAGTTTTCGATTTTTTAAGTAGTCAAAAATTGTTTCTGTGCTGAGTTCTGATCGTTTATTTGGTAGTTTGTTTTGGTCTGTGGAGGTAATTATAGCTAATTTTCCCCCGAACAGAATTTACAGTATTTGCATTAATTGTTGCAGGTTAATGTTCTTTTCCTTATTTTCCGTGATATGTTTGCGATTTGTTTTGTTTTTAATCTTTCAGATGTGTTTAGAAAATCATTGTGCTATTCGCGTATTTACTATTTGTAAAGGATGTTTTGTGTGGATAGTTTCCAGGATCCTTCGGTTACTTCTACGCATACTGTTTCTTCGCCATCTACCGACTTTACAGTGGCTAGGTATATTACATTGTTTTGCAAGCAATTGCTGTTTGATGGTCATTTGTTCTTTATTCTGCAGTTACACGTTGTTTACTTTGTTCAGGTGATGGTTTTCCCGTTGTGCATCTTTATTATTTGTGTCATGTTCTCAGTGCAACTGTAGCCGATTTTTCCTGTGCTTTCGTTGAATATCTTGACGAGAGTGCTTTATGCGGAGAAAGTGATTGCGTATTATTTTAATGAAAATTTTTCCTAAGTCTGTTTTTACGTTTTTGTTCTACGGCAACTTAAACCATGTTTTTCTTCCTGTTGGCCTTTTTTGTGCTGTATAGTGTGCATGTTTGTGTTACCAAGAAGCCACTATTTTGATAGAGGATTCCCGGAAACACGCACATAATGTTAGACACGAAAACAAATTTTTTACTACATTAATCCCAATAAATAAACTAAGTAAATAATAAATTAACTACGCCCACCAAAACTACCCACAATGCATCACTAACCTGTATATATAAAAGTCGAGCAGAAACAACGCACATGGCCTGACAATTGCGTTTAGGCATGAAAGAGTGTCGCCTCTGGGTGTTGACTTCAATGTTATATATATATATATATATATATATAAAATATTAGTTAAATGATACATTTTAGATACATCAAGGGTGGTCTTCAGTGATGCACTGTCCTCATCGCCGATTTCGGGTTTTGCATCATATCGGCTCCAACAACAACCTCGACCCGATTTAAGACGTGTCAGGCCGCCTCTTTGAAAGCGTCGTGCTACGCACCGCGACATTGCAAAAAAAAAAAAAAAAAAAAAAGTAATCAAATCCCGGAGCAAGGCTGGACTTCAACCGTTCTTATTGACATATGACAGTCAACGTCAGCCAATGAAAACACGGCTTTTCACGCTCCCACACACACATATATATGAGAGAGAGTTATGGATGCTACTGGTTAAAAATGCAGATAAGAACTATTATGTTGGTGCAAAAATAATGTCGTTTTCTCACAGTAACATGTGAGAAAACGACATTATTTTTGCACCAACCTAATACAAAATAAGGTTGTGATTAAAGCCATTTGCTGGAACCCTAATCACTATAGCACAATCTCGTAAAAGAAATATGGCAGACCTTCTGTAAACATCAGAAAAGAAGCACTCAAACGCAAATACATGAAAAACGAATCGCTTCAAGACATCCATTTCCAATGCCGAATCATGCTTAGATAGCATTTAACATTCTCTGAAAAAGTACAAAGAATAGATTTATCAATCTTTTCCTATACTCTATTTTTACTAGCAAAGTATTGGCTGTACGCGTGATCGAAAGTCATAATGAAATTAGAGGAAATCAAATTTATACAGTTGGTACATCTCCCGGAATACACTTTAAAATCCCATATACAGATTACAAACTTAAAATCAGACAATACATGCAACAAAAATGGAAACGACACTGTAACAATAATACAAACTTCTAGGAGAATATTGTCTATTACCAGAAAATCTAGAAAATAGGAAACCGTAATATGTATAGGTTACGAGGATCATCCATACTTAAAGTGAAGCAACCAATGCCTTGCATGCCATACGGCATGCTCGGTAATTCATTATCTTAACTGAATGTCGCCATCTTGTTTATGCGAGACAATATAAAAAAAAAAAAAAAAAAAAAAAAAAAAAAAATTTGAAAAAATTACAGTAGAGGATATCTTATTTCTCAAAGCAGTGAACCTATATAAAAAGATTTAAGTACACGTGTTTACCGAAAAAACAATGCCACCACGATTAAATTATTTACTTCAAATTTTCCCCACCGCGTTTATTTAAAAAAAAAAAAAAAAAAAAAAAAAAAAAACAAACAAAAGTAATTTCCGGGACATTTATTAAAAGTTGAAAAATTCCCAAAAGTAGAAAATTAGTAAGTATAGTTAGTGAAGAGATATAGATTGGTTGGTTTTTATGGCATATCAACCACTGTAGGTCATTTAATGCCAAATTAAGTTTTTATATATATATATATATATATATATATATATAGTACTAGTAAACGTATACCTGGCAACATTATTCTTTTCCAAAAACGTATAGCTGGCAACATTATTTTTGGATGTAGTTTATCGTCATACACAGGACGCGGATATATGATGGGAAAAAACTGGGAGTTCACTATATGCCCATAGCTGGGACCCTAACAGGTGCTACCACCCCGGGCCAGGGTGGACCTGGGAACACAAGCAATTAAGAGGTGGTTCCACGCTTCCTCAGAACCTCTTGATTAGAGGCCTTGCTGTTGGATGTAGTTTATCGTCTTACCCAGGACGCATAGATATAGGACGATGCCCATTAAGTGACCTAGACGTGGAAGAATTACTTTAATTTGATGACAACCGAATGTACTTTGGAGTGGGCAACACTTAATCTAAATGTCCACTAAGTCTCGACCTAAATATTTTGGTCAGGGACATGTAGGGGCGGAGGTTGTGATTTATGACTAATCAAACTTGAAGTTCAAACTCAAAAAGTTGATTCACTGTGTCGTGCTAGACAATTTTTTTTTCACCAGAATCTTACATATTTATAAGCCTACCATTCGCTCATGTTTTTTGAATATTGCTGCTACATATGACTGCTTCTGTTGTATATTTAGAGATTCTTGATAAAATCCAAAGAACCAGCAGTATTATTAATCCTAACTTGGCGTTTTGGCTTCATTAACGTCGCACAGCTGTAATGTAGCTTAACTATGCCATTACTGTAGATACTTTCATGGTAATTGTTCGGATGAACACTTCGCTATGGCACCTAGACATCAGGAATTTAAGCGCAGTACTAGATTTTAAGGTTTAATCAATTTATGGTTGAATTGGCTAAATGTAACCGTAAGGTCTATGCTAACAATTTCTTCTTTTGGTCTCGCTCCTTAAGTTTTCATTCATCCCCTCTCTCTCACTCACTCGTTCGTTCGTTCTTTCCTCTCTCTCTCTCACTCGCTCTTTCCTCTCTCTCTCTCTCTCTCTCGTTCTTTCATTCATTCTCCGTAACCCCTTGTGACTTAATGGTTTTACTATCTTGCATGAGGTTTTTTTTTGTTTTTGTTTTTTTTTAAATATGAAGTCCCGTACAACAACCATGGAATATTTACTGTTGTAATCTCCATAGCAAGTAGGTTTTCTACAGGATGGTTCCATTCAGTTTTCCTTCACCTAAACTGATTGCCAAACAAGGCTAAATCACTCTTCTCCATTCATCTTAGGATAAATTAATTCAAAACCGGGTTGGCATGCGTGTAGCTGGAAGAGACGAATTCATAACTTGCGTCATTTTGATGGCAAAGAACTCTAATAGAATTCGAACTCGGCTCGTCAATTTCTCATTCATTCTTTCTTTCTTTATTCCAAGCGACTAATTCTTATACCATCACCAAAAGTCATACTTTCTACATATGTTGTATTTGTTTTGACCTTGTGTCTAACTTGGCTCGGTTAGATAAACACTAATGTTATCGACTTCCCATTTTTTTTTCGGTTCGACATATGCATTTGCCTCACCTATCGAAATCTTCCGCCTCATAATACCCGAGAATAAATCTGACCAATTTAAGGTCCGTTTAGATGCCGAATCGAATGTACATACTCAATGTAAGTGCTGTCGGTTCGTTTAGCCATTTAATGCTCTGCTGAAGACGATAATTGAGCATTCCTCCGTTGTTAATAGCCGACGTTGATTGTCGATACGAAGAGCTGCTGTTTGTTGAGAAATTAAAAATATGAGGCTGCGAGGTGTGGGTGAGAGAGAGAGAGAGAAAGATTAGTGCCGAGAAAACGCAAGGATAATAAAGTGGAGAAATTCCTCCTGGTTAATGCAGAATATAAATCTAAGAATGTTCTTGTGAAAACAAAACGGGTTACATCTCTAATGTCGCTTGAACATCGTATGGCGTGATTTCAGAAGGAACTTTACAGGTGATAAATCGATTTGTCCATTTCAGATAGCTTTTCTTTCATTTTTATCATCATTATTGCTTTCTATCGTAACGCACAGGCCGTTTTCATTCCGTATATCCGCTGCGGATTTAACAGTCGAAGAATGTCTTAATCATTTCATTCGAAGCAAGGCAATAAAGCCACTAAAACGCAAAGGGCTACTGAGTGAAAGAATACGAGAAAAAAAAACCATTAAGTAGAAAGAACAAAAGGAATTTTTCCCCTGGTGCAATTTCCACTTCAACTTCTTTCTCGCACTTCACGCCTGTGAAATCCTCATCGTTTACTTGCTATAATCTACATATTAAATGTAAATGCAACATCAATCACCATCTTCTGTCATCTTGAATCCCATTTATCTTTTGCCCTCTCCCCAACCCTCTCTATTCTCAGTCTTCTTTCACTCCCTGTCACCCCATGCGTACTAGTGGCATCCCTGCCTTGCTTGAGGTGAAGTGATTATTTAAAAAAAAAAAAAAAAAAAAAAAAAAAAAAAATGGAGTTAAAACAGAAGATAACGGACATTGATGTTCAAAAATTTAAATACAAGTTGACTTCTTCAGGTGGTTGGAATGTCAAACTGAACCCTTTATTTCGCTCGCTGGGGTAGACTATTCTAGTTCCACGTACCCTGTCTAATGGATGTCAGTTATCTCCTGTTAATTCCCCTCTCAAATTCTCCACTGCCGTAACCAAGTATTGAACTCACACTCTTTGGGTCCTGTCACTGGATCTAACCAATGCCTTTATCCACTGGTTAAGGCGGTGGAAAACTTTCAGGAGGGAATTAACAGGAGATAACCGGCATCCATTAGACATGGCACGTGGAACTAGGCCGGAGCGTACAACGGCTGAATTGTTGGAATAAACATGGCTACAAAGATGAGGATAATAGTTCGAATAATGTAAATAGTGTATCCGATAGTAAATTTAAAGGGTTATAGCGTAAAATCCATAAATCCTCAATGAAGAATTATTATGTTGAGCCATAAATAATTTCCATTTTATTAACTTTCCTTTTCAAAAAAATGTTATATTTTATTCAACTATATATATTCACCATTATTTGCAATGACTTATCAGGCAGCTTTTCATACACATTTTTAGCAAAATCCCACAGGTTTATATGTGAAAGCTTTCTATTAACTATTGAAAGAGGTTCTCATTAAAGAAGGTTTTCTACATAAAGCGTTTTACAGCGATCGACAAAAGGTGTAAGGTCAGTGATTCCTTTGTTGTATGCAGCTTTGTGTTGTCGTGGTGAAACATTTTTGCTTATAAATATGTAAGAAATTCTGTCAAGAAAATATTTCTAGCACGACATACTGAAGCAACTTTCTTAAATGGAAACTTAGCAATTGATTCAATATACTATTTCATTTACGTGCTAATATCCTTTGGAAAGGTATGAATCCCCTACTCCTTCTCCCACCAGGTATGGGTAAATAGCAAGACAGAATGAGTTCTATAGCCTTGGATGGCAACTGGTCTACCACAGAAAGAAATGGCAACCTACTGCGGGAAAAAATCTGCCTAGTCAGTTATGTATCGAAAGATACATGATCACCTAAGCGTGTATCATGCATGGCACATAATACCAGCTAAAAATCTTAATCCGAGAAGACGCAATGAATCACTTTCCTGAAGGTTAGCATCAGCCATACTGATTGAAGGTAAAAAGTGTTCTCTCAGATAATTAATAAAGCAATTTAGTTTTTGAGGCTTCCCCAAAACAGTATCTGGTGGGATCTGAACCTGCGTTTTGCATTTCTATTAGGTTCGTGCAAAAAATAATGACGTAATAATGTCGTTTTTTGACGTATTTTTTAACGTCAAAAAAAACGACATTATTACGTCATTATTTTTTTGCACCAACCTAATATTTGAGAACAGAATTCCATTGACACTCGTAATTCAAATTTAGTCTTAAAATTCCATTTTTCCTGGTTCAATTTATATCACGCTATATTTTAACTCGATTTTTTTTTTTTTTTTTTTATTAATCGCAACATACGAGTTTTTGTTTTTATTTATAAACTTAACGGCCCAATACATGTGGCATTCAACGACCTAGCACAATGGGCATACGAGACTGAATGTTCCTTCCATCCCCTCCCACTACAAGGAATTATTTTCATTCACTGCAACGCATGCATTTCGGGGTAATTGCCATTCATGGTACAAAGAGCTTTTTGCCGAACCAGAAGGTACTTCACAATACTTGTCAGGTGAATGATGCCTCGACGTTATTTCAAACCCAAGTTTATAGATAAGCGAAACTCTTGCTTTGTCAACCCAAACTCGTCAATCAAGCCAATACGGATTGGCCTCCCTATCTAACCAATCGTTATTTAAGTTTAATCATATAACTCCATTGGAAAATTTATCCAGTTTTACGCAAACTTATTTAAATGTGTAATCTGCTTTTTCTTTTTTCGCAACATTCAGGCTTGTTTTGTTTTTAATGCTAAACTGGGAAATAGGATATACGATTTCAAATCCATAGGGGGATAGCTGGATTTCTTTATGATCAATGCTGTTTTAATATAAAAGCAAGCAAACTGAATTTTGCCCGTACACTAGCAGCTGCAGAATACGGCGGCTGCACCCCTACAGAAGGTAAGAATCCCCATCCTCACTGCCAGTGAGTAGTCGTGGTATGACGATAAACTACATCCGGCAGCAAGGATATTGGAGGTTTTAAGAAGCGTAGAACCATCTCTTAATCGATGTTTCCCAGGTCCACCTTGATCCGGGGTGTTAGAACTTGTTAGAGACCCAGCTATGAGCAAATAGTGTACCCCGCCCAACAAAAATCAAAACACTAAGAAAGTATCAAAATAGATTTTTAAATAAAAAAAATAGTTAATCAACAACACTTTTTTATAGTAAATATAAATTTTATAAAAAAAAAAAAAAAAAATGACTAACAATAAATTTTTATAGTAAAATGTAACATCAGTCAGCTATGTGCCATCGGTGATACACGCTTAGGCAATCATGTGTCTTTCGATAGATGACTGACGAGGCAGATTTTTCCCCCACAGTAGATTGCAATTTCTTTCTGCGGTAAACCAGTTGCCATCCAATGCTATAGCCTGTCCTGGTATTTACCCATAGCTGGAGAAATAAGATTCATACCTTTCCCAAGAGCATTAGCACGTAAGTGAATGTAATGGATTTGACTGGAATTCGAACTCGGCTCTCCGATTCCTCAATCCATTACTCCACCGTGCCTCCTCATAGCATACGTAATAAAAAATTAAAAAAAATTTAAATACAAAAATAAAAACAATTTTCTCTGATTAATCTCCATTCTTTAAAGGAGAAACAAGTTTTCACTCGTTAGATTTTCTAAGATTATTTGGCAAAAGAAAATGCAGCTAAGTAATTAAAAGTTAATCACGAAATAATGTTATCCTCTTGAATTAATTATAAAGTTTTAATTTTCATATTTTTTATTTTGGCATTAAATAACCCATAAAGAAATAGGTTTATACCAAAACATAACTGCAGTGGATAATCTATAGAAAAGAATTCTATAAAGCGTCTACCCTGAAAGCATAAAATTAAACTAATCAACAAAAAAAAAAAAAAAAAAAAAAAAAAAATTGAAATAGTGTCCAGGTACCAAACCTCTTTTTTGAGCTAATTTAAAGACGCAGAATCTGAAAATTGCCTTGTTTTTCTTTGGTTAGCTACCGTTTTTGCTGTACAGAAATGCCTCATTTTTTTTTGGGGGGGGGGCGAAAATATTTTCTGTATATGACCGATGGCAATATTTCTCAAGGTAAAACGTAGAATAATCAGATCAAAAATGCAAAAAGTAATAAGGCAACCATATATGCCATAATATCATTGACACATCATTCACCGAATATTTTTGTTACACACATCGGTCCGCAGAACAGCGAGGTCTTAATACTGAGCAAAGCAGACCTTGCACACATGTTCACAAATATCTGCCCCAGCGAAATTCAAACTGGAAACTCCACCACATTCGAAAAGCAGCTTCAAAACAGAGGGATGATTTCAAATTAACAACACAATTAGCGCTATGGCGATTTCATATCGAGGTGTGATTAGATGTTCCTAATTCCAAGATGTCATGGTGAAACCATTTCCATGGTGGAATAGATGCATTCAATTGGGATGTCTTTAGTTCGAGTTGCTTTCCAACTGTAAAAAGAAAATGTTCTCAATGTACTTTTTTGTCCTTCCCTAGTGAAGAGATAAAAGTGATGGGGATACATTTATGAACATCAAACAAGATTTTAGGGTTTCATTTTTTGGGATGTCACCTTAATTATCAAGTTTACTAAAGTATTACTGATAAAGTTTTGCGCTTAATTTGAATTTTAGCGATAAATTGGAAAAATTCGGTATTTCTATTTTAAAGTTTTTGACTCAAAACATTTTTTCTTAAAAAATAGTTTATTTCGGGTAGCTGACATAAATTGTTCGGCCTACCTGAGAATTGATGGGGGTTCTACGACCTTTATTAACTAAATTTTGTGATCAGCCAAGATCTTAAAATCTTTTTTCTAAAAATGAGAAAAAAACTAAAGTCTTTTTCAGAGAGAGAGCGACAGAGAGAGAGAGAGAAAGAAAGAAAGAAAGAGCGACAGAGAGAGAGAGAGAGAAAGAAAGAAAGAAAGAGCGACAGAGAGAGAGAGAGAGAGAGAAAGAAAGAAAGAGCGACAGAGAGAGAGAGAGAGAGAGAAAGAAAGAAAGAGCGACAGAGAGAGAGAGAGAGAGAGAAAGAAAGAAAGAGCGACAGAGAGAGAGAGAGAGAGAGAAAGAAAGAAAGAGCGACAGAGAGAGAGAGAGAGAGAAAGAAAGAGAGCGACAGAAGAAAAAAAAGAGAGAAGAAAAAAAAGAGAGAAGAAAAAAAAGAGAGAAGAAAAAAAAGAGAGAAGAAAAAAAAGAGAGAAGAAAAAAAAGAGAGAAGAAAAAAAAGAGAGAAGAAAAAAAAGAGAGAAGAAAAAAAAGAGAGAAGAAAAAAAAGAGAGAAGAAAAAAAAGAGAGAAGAAAAAAAAGAGAGAAGAAAAAAAAGAGAGAAGAAAAAAAAGAGAGAAGAAAAAAAAGAGAGAAGAAAAAAAAGAGAGAAGAAAAAAAAGAGAGAAGAAAAAAAAGAGAGAAGAAAAAAAAGAGAGAAGAAAAAAAAGAGAGAAGAAAAAAAAGAGAGAAGAAAAAAAAGAGAGAAGAAAAAAAAGAGAGAAGAAAAAAAAGAGAGAAGAAAAAAAAGAGAGAAGAAAAAAAAGAGAGAAGAAAAAAAAGAGAGAAGAAAAAAAAGAGAGAAGAAAAAAAAGAGAGAAGAAAAAAAAGAGAGAAGAAAAAAAAGAGAGAAGAAAAAAAAGAGAGAAGAAAAAAAAGAGAGAAGAAAAAAAAGAGAGAAGAAAAAAAAGAGAGAAGAAAAAAAAGAGAGAAGAAAAAAAAGAGAGAAGAAAAAAAAGAGAGAAGAAAAAAAAGAGAGAAGAAAAAAAAGAGAGAAGAAAAAAAAGAGAGAAGAAAAAAAAGAGAGAAGAAAAAAAAGAGAGAAGAAAAAAAAGAGAGAAGAAAAAAAAGAGAGAAGAAAAAAAAGAGAGAAGAAAAAAAAGAGAGAAGAAAAAAAAGAGAGAAGAAAAAAAAGAGAGAAGAAAAAAAAGAGAGAAGAAAAAAAAGAGAGAAGAAAAAAAAGAGAGAAGAAAAAAAAGAGAGAAGAAAAAAAAGAGAGAAAAAAAAAAAGAGAGAAAAAAAAAGAGAGAAGAAAAAAAAGAGAGAAAAAAAAAAGAGAAGAAAAAAAAGAGAGAAGAAAAAAAAGAGAGAAAAAAAGAGAGAAAAAAAGAGAGAAAAAAAAAAAGAGAAAAAAAAGAGAGAAAAAAAAAGAGAAAAAAAAAAAGAGAGAAAAAAAAAAGAGAGAAAAAAAAAAGAGAGAAAAAAAAAAGAGAGAAAAAAAAAAGAGAAAAAAAAAAGACAGAAAAAAAAAAAGAGAGAAAAAAAAAAAGAGAAAAAAAAAAAGAGAAAAAAAAAAAGAGAAAAAAAAAAAGAGAAAAAAAAAAGAGAAAAAAAAAAAAGAAAAAAAAGAGAAAAAAAAAAAGAAAAAAAAGAGAAAAAAAAAAAGAAAAAAAAAAGAGAGAAAAAAAAAAGAGAGAAAAAAAAAAAGAGAAAAAAAAAAAGAGAGAAAAAAAAAAGAGAGAAAAAAAAAAAGAGAGAAAAAAAAAAAAGAGAGAAAAAAAAAAAGAGAGAAAAAAAAAAGAGAGAAAAAAAAAAAGAGAGAAAAAAAAAAGAGAGAAAAAAAGAGAGAGAGAAAAAAAGAGAGAGAGAAAAAAAGAGAGAGAGAAAAAAAGAGAGAGAGAAAAAAAGAGAGAGAGAAAAAAAAGAGAGAGAGAAAAAAAGAGAGAGAGAAAAAAAGAGAGAGAGAAAAAAAGAGAGAGAGAAAAAAAGAGAGAGAGAAAAAAAGAGAGAGAGAAAAAAAGAGAGAGAGAAAAAAGAGAGAGAGAAAAAAAGAGAGAGAGAAAAAGAGAGAGAGAAAAAGAGAGAGAGAGAGAAAAAGAGAGAGAGAGAGAAAAAGAGAGAGAGAGAAAAAGAGAGAGAGAGAAAGAGAGAAAAAGAGAGAGAGATGTTTAAATTTCGACATTAAATAGCCCATAGAGTTATATGCCGTTAAATAAAACAACCAAACAAACTGATCAAAAAATATACTGACAAAAACATTAAACATTTGAACAAATGAAAATGTTGATTTATGTTAACCGTTTGAACTTGATTTTTATAAAATACCATTTCAGAAAATCATTTGTTTTTGTCATCTAATTGTAATTGTTTCCTCATTTTCATATTTGCCAATTGCATTCGCTAATCTTCGAAATGAACTCTTGATTTCGAGCCAAGGGGATGGTGGGTAATTGTCTTGAAGGTGACGTCATTCTTCCTAGGGAACGATGCAATGTAGAGAGAGAAATGAATTGATGATGACCACTTCATGCAGAAATTGAATTCACGATTTTCAGGGAAACAACACTTGGCACTCTCACGAATCCAATCTACCCCTCCACTAATCGTAAGGAAGAATTGACGGTTGCAAGTTGCCTTTCTTTGTAAAGGTCACTAGAAGGTGTAAACAAGCCAATGATATCGTATACCCGTGGCTAGAAATTAATGGTTTCGTTCTAAGACTGTCGAACGTAACAAACACTTCAATGTCTCCATGAAATCCTAACTAGTCCCCATATGTACATTTCATTGTCTGTGTGTGTGGGGGGGGATAAAACAACAATTTAAAAAGCCCTAATGAGTATTTACAATATGAATAAATTTTATTTACATGAAAACAATGTTAGTAATATAGAAAAAAACCCACAATCGTTAAATATGGCAGAAACATCAGTTAACTAGACGAAAAAAAAAAAAAAAAATGCGGGATTATAATACTATAAAAACATTCATTCCTCCCAAGCACTCACACAAGAACGCACCCATTCAGACGACAAATACGAAAACACACACGCGAAATGAAAGGCACCCAGCATCTACCAGAAAACTGACATCACTGACCACCTAACGAGGGAGAGGATGGAGAATTAAACTAAAGAAAAAAAGGAACCGAAATAAAAGGGGCCAATAAGCATACATACCCTAGCTAAGGTAACTGGAAAAAAACTAAAGATTCAAAATCAAACTTAAACTAGCCTAATATCGGGATGGGTTGTCTATGTTCTGAAAGGACAAAAATCCTGATGACTAACCGGCATCAAAGTGCCACTCCAGGTCAGCCCCTTTTACTAGACACGATCGCGCAAAATTCACCCACCTTTTGTCAAATTCTGATGAATAGAGCCGCCGCTTTTCCATCCTAATCTTGACCTTAGGCTGATGTGCGAGATAAGAAAGAAGTGAACGTCTCGCCTCCATAGAATTCCCTTCTGATGTGTCGACCAAATCATGACCTAGCATACAAAAAAAAAAAAAAAAAAAAAAAAAAAAAAAACACATTGTTCAGCCTTCATCAAACAGAACCGGCCTCAAGGACAGAACTTTCCCTGAAACTTACGAACCATGAGGTTTTTACTTATACAACGGTGCTACCAGCCTGCAATGAAAAAAAGCGTGACCCAGTGTCTGGGCTTCCCAACACAGCGTCGGCAGTTTGAAAATTTATCCAAGTCCGCTGAGCAATGTCTTTTGGCGACCCAGAGGGTCCCACGCATCACTAGCCAGGTCAGAGATACCTCATCGTTATTGAGACATTTCAACTCGGGTGCCCAAGGCCTTTTTGATCGAGCCTCCTGCTTCGTAAGGTCGAGCTCGTCAATCACGAACGGACACCCTGACTAACACCCGATATAATACCGTTCGTGACAACGCCTGGACGTTGGAGAGGCCATCCGACGCCCATAAGAATCGTTTCAGAGCAAGACAACATTCACGGTAGAAGGAGCATTCAGCTCGGGGTAAATGGTGGTCCTCCTCCTCGCATGAGTACACACTTATCAGGGATGGGAAGTTTTACGGGCGTCTTCCTTCCAGAAGGTGCCCTTCTCATCCGATTCGCGACACATTCGATCAAGGAACCCGATGCGAAGCATATATTGACGAATCTCAATCCTGGGCATACCTAGACAGTCTTCAGATGGATGAAGGCAACAGATCTCCCAAGATACTCTAGCTGCTTTGCCTCCCCACAAGAACAAGAGCCTTACTAATGACATGTGTGGCATACGGAAGTGGAAGCACAGAGAGTCGGTAAAGAAGAATCGGGTAGATGTGTGAAACGCATATTTCCGCCTTCCCCTTCAAGGAATTTCCCCCCCAAGACCACAGATTAACTGATCTCAGCCTTCCCTTGAACCTCCGACCAATTCATTGCCCGCTTGATATTCAGGACCGAACCAGACGCCGAGTATCTTGACCAGACCATCCGTCCAGCGCCAGACCGCAAGCCAACATACTTATCGCGGTTGATCTTGGCTCCTGTCACCATCTCATAACCACCGATTTCTTTGCTGACTTCGTTAATCTCGGCTCTGATCGACACAAGAACCGAAGCGTCATCAGCATAGGCAGACTAACTGGCCGAGGTGATAGCACCAGGTAGGGAAATTCAGCGTAGGACCAGATTCGCCTTTAACTTGCGAAGGAAAGGTTCCAACGCAAGAACGTAAAGCATAGGAGAAAGCGAACAACCTTGACGAATGTCCGTTTTGTCCTTTCGTAGCAACTTGATCACACCCCTGGTGAATCGTTGAGGTATAGACCTCTGCTTCATTCAATTGTTATAAAACAGTTCCAGCAAAGGAACAAAAACGGGCGACTGTCTCAAGTAAACTTCGTAGGGAAGACCATCTAATCCCGGAGATTTATCCAGGCCAACCTGCTTTAGCGCTTCCCAGATTTCCGACTGTGATAGGACCCTCGCACCCAGCCACTTAAGCTGCCTCAAGGCAGTGAAAGTCGGCTAAATAGGCGTCGCACTGAGCAGGGCTCATACAGGGCTTCCTGGAAAAAATATCCCGAAAGTAATTCCGAAAAGCATCACATATGCCCGAGTTTGTAGTCACGGTCCGCTTATCCGGCAATGTGACGCACGTGATATAACGGCGAGACGCACTCCAATTTTCCTCTTCACGCAATTTAGCGGCCATATTAGTCGTCTCAGGACACATTCTTTTTAACCTATCCCTAACTACCAGAGCTTGATCCATCTTGATAAGCAAAGAGGCCAACTCTGCCTTATCTAAAGCTATTTCCCCACTATCACGGGATTTAACTGTCCGATCTACTCTTTGCTCACAAGCAGTTTGCGCCGCTAACCTATCTAGATCGAGTCGACGACTAAAATCAGCAGCAAACGTTCTAATTTTAGATTTAAATTTGTCCCACCATGCATTCCCAACCACAGCCCCCGTCAGTTCCTTATGTATCATTTGTAGCAGCTGGTCTCGAAATTCCTGCTCCCCAAATAATCAGTTAAATTTCCAATAGCCAGCCATCCTAACCTTAGGCTTATCGAAGTTTACAATCCTATGATCCGAATAAATTATGTAATGGAAACTTGGACACCCTAAGAGCCCTACATCGAGTATCCTAACTAAAACTCGGTCGATGTAGCTAGAACGAACCCCAACAACCGAGCTGCCACTATTTGTCTTAGTTCAAACTACCTCCTGGGGGTGCTCGTTTCGGTACTTATCGACAAGATCAAACCTGTCGACAAAGTTCCGAAAAGGTTTCACGCACCAGTTGTTAGTACCCGAATTTGACCCTATACTATGTCGGGGTCAAGGACGGAATGCCAATCCCCCGCTAAAACTATCCGACGTGATGTCGTCAAAAACGTCTGGTTCCGCCGAAACAAAGCAGGCCGCTCAGCCTGGATATTGGGCGCATAAACCCCAACGAGATGAAGAGCCTTATCCTTTATGGTAACATCTAAGACGCAAAGTCTACCCGCCGGATCTGCGAAGACAAGAGCACACGCAGCCTTCAAAGACTTGCTCACCAGCTAAGTGACACCCCTGGAGCGTCCATCAAAACATGCTGAATAGAGAGAAAAACCCCTAGACAGAATGCCTTCATTATCACAAGTAGAAAGACGGGTCTCTTGCACACAACATATATTGTCCTGAAGGTCACGAGAGAGCCTTACCCTGCGAGACTCCGACCACAGGCTTTGGCATTTACTAACCCAATTAGAGTTGTACTCCAGTGAGAACACCGACGGCCTCTCCCATTGATCTAGTGGACATCTCAATGTCGACCGTATCATCATGAGACAAACCACCAATGTCCCCAGGATAAGTTAATTTAAGGGTTCTATACAGGGATGGTTGAACAAAAAACGGGGACCCTCCTTGAGCAATGTTTCTTCATTTCAGCCATCTGTGGTTCAAGCAAGTAGGCCGCTGAAGGCACCAATTTCAGAGACGCGTTTGCCTCCTCTATCATGCAAGGAGAAGTAGGTCAATGTGGGTGATTTTGCTAAGTACGGAAGATTCAGTTAAGTTGCTGGCAGGCTGTATTCTGACTACTACAGACTGAATACATGGGCACTAAGAAAACGAAATTGTCTACATAGAAGGCCTGCCGGGACAAAATCCTGAACCACAACCCAAAAGAAAAATTAGGAAAAGTCAGCGTACTCTGAGGTCGACTGGCGATATGTGCGAGGCTTTTCAGTGGCATTTCGAGAGCCGCTTTACCAAGGAGCTTGAACTCATTGAAGATGAGTTTCGCAGCTATTTCGCTGACTTTCCTTGGCTTGGCTCTCGCCGACTGAAGAGGCTAGGTAAGATCACGGAGGCCGAAGTCCACTTGGCATTGAAGCGGGTCGACAGTAGCAAGTTGCAAATCTCTAGGACTTGAATTGGATTTGAGACCTTCGCACATCTTTGTGCCAATTTTGACTGTCGTGTTCAACAACTGGTTCCTGCAGAGGTTCATCCCAGTTGAATCACCAGGGGTGTGATCACGCCGTTGAAAGGGGGCAAAGATGTTGGCGGGATTTAAAACACAGAATTAAAGATTTTGGCCAAGATCACTTGCAGGGTCTGTTAGGACCTGATCAGACTTGTACTGTGAAGATCCGAACAATTCAGAGCAAGCTGCATCTGATCCGTACGTTCCTAGAGGGTGTAAAAAGACGACATACGAGCCGCGCTGATTAATCCGAGGCATTTGATAGGGTCGACCATCAGTATCTGGCTGCTATCCTGCAGGCCGCCGGATTCGAACCACACAGTAGTGGATTACTCTCCTGTATCGTCCCCTCCGTGCTGTGGTACAGGTGAACGGAAAGCGGTCGTGCGCTTTTGCGCCATCTCGGCCGGTTCGTCGGGGTTGCCTACTGTCACCCCTACTTTATGCTTTGGCATCTGCTTCGCCGGCTGAGGAACAGGGCATTCAGTCCGGCCCTACGTGGAATCGCTGTCCCTGGTGGGGCTCGAGCCAGGGCTTCCGCGTACGCCGATGAAGTATCCATTTTCGTGTCGTAGCGACATTGAGGTGCAGACAAGTGGCTTAAAATACTCTATAATTGACATTGCTGGCATAAAAAAAAATCAATTACACAATCCCTCACACAAATGGTTGACTTTCCTGCACGTTTCCTCAATAACCTTCTTGATCTCAGTTTTATCGTCATCGCAGCTCTGCCCTCTTGGCAACTCTGATTATGCTGTAGTGTCTGTTAACATCTCCCCTTACTCCTCTCCCAGCAAATAACCTACCAACAAAACACCAGTTATCAACGACCAGACTGGGACTCGTTCCGTGATTTCCTTCGAGATGTCCCATGGAATGTGGTCTTTAATCTACCCGTTCAAAAATGCGCTTCCGAGGTCTCATCCTGGATAAAAGCTGGCATCGATGATTTCAACCCCGCAAGTCGCGCCCATTCATTTGATTCTCAGCTGCTATTGCCAATAGGAATCACTTCTTCCGTCTGTACCGTAGCGACATGATTAAAACAGACGCCTCTGGCTGCCCGTGATGAGTAGTGCAAGCGTGTTCTCATTGAAGCAAAGTCACTATTTTCTGAAAGAATGAGACAACGTATTGCATCTCGCAAGTTCGATTCTAAAGATTATTGGCATCCCTGCAAGAGCGTACTGAACAACAGCAAATACATAATACCTCCTTTATATAATCAATTTGAGATCCTGACTTCCTCAGCTAATAAGGCTGAATGCTTTTCTCGGAAATTCTCATCCAATTCAACGCTCGACTCGTCCGGTGTACCCACACCCGATTCCACCCCCAAGAACAGACTATTGAGCAAGATGCATATGACCCCATCGATGGTACTGGGCATCGTCTCTAAATTAGACTCCTATAAGGTTAGTGGTGGGGATGGGATACCAGCCATTCTCCTGAAGAAATGTGTATCTGAACTGGCTCCTGTCCTCTCCAAACTATATAACTACTGCTTCGACGTCTCATGCTTTCCAGCCTGTTGGAAGTACTCATGTTTTCCCTGTTTTTAAGAACTCTGGTGACTCTTCTGACCCATTTAACTACCATCCTGTCAGTCTGCTACCACTCTTCGACAAAGTCTTCGAGGCTGTAATCAACGCCGAAGTGATTAAGCGTCTTATATCCCATAATCTGCTCTGACAAGCAATATGGTTTCTCCTTTGCTCGACCTACTGCTGATGTGCCATAACTGAATGTTTACCAAGCACTCCACAATAACGGAGAAGCTCGAGTCGTAGCTCTTGATATTTCTAAAGCTTTTGGCATGCTGGGCTTCTTCGTAAGCTTCAGGGATACGGAATTTCCTGTCGATTATTTAACTTAATACAATCATTCTTGTCTAACCGTGAAATGAAGATGTCAAGCGGGTTCTCCTTCAGTTTCGTTCTCTCGAACGCTGACGTTCCCCAACGATCTACCCTGTTTCTGATCTTCATTAACGATCTTCTTGACGCCATCAGTTCTCAAATAGGCATCTGTGCAAACGACACTACTATTTACTCCTACCTCAATAGCAATTCTGGTATCGTTGACAAAACTAACCCGGTCGTTGGTTTCGAAAAGGACCTTCAATCTATGGCTGACTGGGACAGAAAATGCTGGTAAAGCTTAATGTCTCTAAAAACAAAACTGCTCTCATTTACTCACCACAGAGAACCCTTCCTGCCTTCCATTAGAATGTCTGATGCTCAACTCCACGAGAGCACCTCTCTGCCACTGCTTGGTATCACACTTTCCGCTGACCTGAGATGGAACTAATACATTAAATAGATTCATCTACCGCAAGGAAAGTTGGTTCTGTGTCGCGCCAGAAAGTTTTTCTCGCTCGAGTCCACCCTTCAAATCGATAAATCAACCATTCGCCCTGGCGTGGAATTCTGCTGTCATGTATGGTCTGGAGCCTCCGTTGTTCGTCTCAAGGTCCTCGACAAAATCCAGAGACGGATATGCAATGTGGTTGGCCCTGATCTGGCATCTCGTCTACAGTCACTTTCTCACAGACGAGCCGTCGCTTCCCTCTGTCTTTTCTACAAGTACTTTAAAAGGTAACTGCTTCGACGTGATATTTTCGCTGTTTCCTCAACTGCATGAATTTAAGCGTGTTACTGGGATTAGCGTCTTAATCCCACCCTTTCACTGTCGAAACGGTTAAATGTAGCCGTCTCTTCTAATCCAGTAGCTACTTCCCGTCTGTAGAACTCTTCCCTGATACCTATAATCTCCAAATATTGAAATGCAGTGTCAATCGACATCTTGTGCCTTGATCTATTCCCCGTCCTTCTCTTTATCATTTCCTCAATCACGTCTCTTTACTCTTGCTCTCAATCCTCTGTAACCGTTTGCGTGCTAGTGGCACTTCCGACTTGCTTGGCGTGAAATGCTTAAAAAATTTTACAGACTGGTTTACCATGAATCCATTGAAAATCCTCATACTTAATGCATGCCCAGATGCCCCTTCAATTCAGAGACTTTAAAAAACAAGAACGTGTAAGACTCACCCACATTTGCCAAATTTCAATAAAGCTTCTTTTCCGTCCTAATCTTATTATTCAACACGTTGAAAACCATAATTTCCCTTTTTGCCTCAACACGATATCTTAATTTTGGTACAAAATCGTTTTAATATTGTTTCATATACGAGACAAAGATATCATAGGTAGTATTTTTTTGCCTACAACCCACCGGTGTATCGTTCGATACCGGAGACTAACAAACCGTGGATCGCTGGAAAATTCTCAATATACAAGAATTATATTAACACTCATTTTCTATATTCAAAAACATTTAAAATTTGTTTTTGAAAAAAAGAATGGTTCCGTGTAACCTGATCTCATAAGCAATCAATCATGGCACACCTAGCGGAGCCTTGCAAACATAACACTGGTGGGTCGTATGAGAACCAATATGTTAAACATCAGCTTAAAGTCGGAAATTTCTGGAAAGAATTTCTAAACGCAATAAAATTCCTTCGGTCATTCCATCCATATCTCGAGACATAACGCAGAATAAGCACGCAAACACACGGCAATAATTCTTTCACAGTGGCAGTCCCATATTGATCTCTAGGGGAAAAGAAAACGTAATGCCCAGTATGAGCCGAAGTTCCTTTAGTCTCTCTGCAACACGTAGCTATCAAAGAACAGTTCACCAGCCAAGAAAAGACCTCTCGAACGGCCATCATAATATACTGAGAAAAAGACGAACCTCGACAGAATATCCTTATGGTCATATCCAATAAGCAGAGTCTCTTGTACACAACATATCCACTCAAAAACACTCAGGATTGCGAACGCGTCTCACCCATACTAGACTCCCCCATCTCAGATTTTGAACCGGGAAAAGAACACTGTACCATCGATCCTTGCCCCATATTCTTGTGGCAATGAGTGAAAGGCCACCGTTGTTTCGGAGAAAGGTGAATTTTAATGCTGTATACAGATGATTTCTCTTTTTAGTTTATATTTTCTTTATTTCTTTGTATTTTGTAAATATAGTTACATTCAAAATTGCTGACTCCAGTTGGGACAGTGTTAATGAAACTCTTTCGGTCTGTTAAAATATATCCACCGGACACTAACCCTAGTGAAAACACGACTCAGATTAATGAGTAGAATATATATTAAGACGTTTTCTACGGCTTATTTAAAAACATAATATTTTTAGCTAGCAAGAATTTTGACGATAATGATTTAGTGATACGAACCCGGGTGAATGCCTCAACTAGTACAAGTTAAAAAATACACACTATACTGTACTTCTACGGACCTGAAAAGTTCTTGGCCAGACTGATGATCCCATAAAGTTTTTAAAACGTCTTAAAAAAAAAAAAAAAAAAAAAAAAAATGGTCCTTTCTGAAAAAAAAAATAAAATAAAATAAAAATAAACGGATCTCTTTTTGAAAGAAAAAATATCTTTTACACAAAAAAAAAAAAAAAATAAAAAAAAATAAAATAAAAAAAATAAAATTTTTTTTTTTTTAATTTAATGTTTGGTCACGTAAATCACGTCAAAATTTGACCAAATTGAAGTCGTCTTAACAGCCCATTATATAATTATGAATTACGTTTTATAACGAATGGAAGAGGGAGAGCTCAAATCTTATCAGTCGGTTTCATGATTTAGTAATAATGCTATAAATTTGCTCTTAAAAATTACTTTTCCATGGTTCCATAATTATTCTCTATATATCTCTTTACAAAAAACACTGAAGGTCACCTTGACGAACCAGAAAAGGCCGAACCAGGCAAAGTGAAACGCAAATGCTTTACGAATATACACCGGAAACAAAATGCTATCTGAATAACAAAGGATGCACCGAAGTTAGCCCTTTAACTGCATTTATGCGCTTTTCTGGTGTGAATTGATTGCCTAATCGACACGTTACGCCCACATTCGCAATCGAATCTCGTCGACAGACGCTTGGATGGCCGATAAATATGTTTGTCCATACCTAACAGCTGTGAGGCGTGCCGAGATTCCCGAGACGCGTCCATATACGGTTAATCGAGGCAAACGCCAAAGAGAATGATCGTTCGGAAGAAGAACCACCAATCTTTAGTGACTTACGATGTAACCATCGATGAGATTATATCGATCTGAGCGAAGGTTGACAGAAATCGATGCCACAAACACGGCTGGATATTTGAATTGATTTATGAAGGAATACGCTTTATAAATGGGTGAATGTAAAACTCGGAAGTTTGTAATAGGCAAAAGAACGGCACTCGCGTGCGTCGGCTGGCAAGCTATTAATCTGGGGGTCAGTGAACCCAGAACTTACGAACCTCGTTGAAAACTGACATTGTTTTCTTTTTAAATTCAAGTGCCGAATAGTCCTAGGTATGACGATAAACTAGGCACAGCAGCAAGGCCTCTTATTGAGAGATTAGAGCTTTTGAGGAGCGTGCAACCACCTCTTAATTGTTGGTGTTCCCAGTTCCACCCTAATCCAGGGTGGTAACACTGGTTAGAGACCCAGTTATGGGAAAATAGGGAAGCCCCAAACGAAAACACTAAAAATACATAAAAAAAGAATACGTATTTATATAGTTAATCGTGGCACACAGAACCACATGTTTTCCTCAAATTGTAAAAGGCTTTTGAATATAGAAAATGAAAGTGTCAATGTAATGCTTGTATATTGAGAATTTTCCAGCGGTCCACCGGTGGGTTGTGTGAGAATCTGGTTTGTTAGACTCGAGTACCGAACTTCGGCTCATACTGGGCAGAACTTTATTTTTTTGCGCTACAGACCAAATTGGCCTCGAGATCAATATGGTGGCCGCCAATGTGAAAGAATTATTGCTGTGTGTTTTCGTGCTTATTCTGCTTATGGCTAGAGATGTGGATAGGACGACTGAAGGAATTTTATTGAGCTTAGAAGTTCTCTTAACAGTTTCCGATTTTTATAAGCTGATGCTTAACACGTAGTTCCCATACGACCCACTGGAGAGTCGTCGTATTGTTTGCAAGGGCCACACGAACCTCCGGTTGATTGTTTTCCAAGTTCTTTTTATAAAGATTATTGGGAGAGTGTGCTATGATTGATTCCTTATGAGATCAGTATACACGGTACCACTTTTTTTTTTTTTTTTTTTTTTTTTTTTTTCAAAAAAATTTTAAATGTTTTTGTATATTAAAAATGTAAGTGTCAGTGTAATACTTGTAGACTTTTCCAGCGGTCCACGGGTGGGAAATATGAGACTGGTTTGTTAAAAAGACTCAGGACACACCAGTGGGTCGTGGGCAAAAAATACTACCGATGGAATCCTTGCCTCATATATGAAACGATGTTAAAAAGTCGCTTGTACCAAAATTAATATATCGTGTTGGGGCGCTGGGACAAGGAAAATTAGGATTGGGGGGGGGGGGGGTTAACGTGTTAAAAACTAAAATTAGGACGAAAAGAAATCGGCACATTATCGAAATTAGGCCCAATGTGGGTGAAAGGTGTAGTTTTTGTTGTGTTTAAACTCTGAATTGAAGAAGGTACCTAGACAAATGTTAAGGATTTCGAATGGATTCATGGCACGCCAGTCGGTAATACGATAAAATACTGTATTCCAGCTTTTAATAATGCCCTTTTGTTAGAGTATGTATGGTCATCGTCCAGTTCATTTTCGTCCCTTTTCTTTAGTTTAATTTCTCATTCTTTCTTTCATTACAGATTTCGGCTTAGCTTGCTGCGAGATGCCTTTTCATTTCAAGTATTTTATTTAAGTGTGTGGTTGTGTGAATTATTCACTTATCAAGTCTCGCATTTTTTTTTATTTATTTTTTTATTATTTTATTTCGACACTTTATTTAATATACGGTGATAGATTGTTCTGGTTTCATTTGCCCAACAGTTCCTCTGTAAATAATAACTCCTCGTCCCAGAAATTTAAACAGCACATACACGTTCAACTTTTTTCCCGGTAAATTCCTGGTTCTGTAATGACGAAAGCCCCATTCCAGCCCCAGAGTTTTTTTTTTTAACGTAAATTTAAAGTTTATGCAAATTATTTAATAATTATTTTAATAATTCGTTCCTTAACTTTTGTCCAGTAGCTTATTTCCTTTGTTCCATTTAATCTTTATTTAAAAAAAAAACAAAAAAAAAAAAAAACTATTATGTAAATTTTTGTAACTTTGTATAATATTTATGCATTACACCCTAATCTTTATTCGATAAAAATTTCATTGCTAATCATGCATTAATTTTTAAGTAATACACATATTTATGTCTGTTTCCGTTCCTTATATTATGACCGCTATTGTATATAATTATAACTATTGTAATTAATCACTCTCCTGGGTATGACGATAAACTGCATCCGGAAGCAAGACCTCCGAACGGGTGACTGAAGGTTTTGAGGAGCATGAACCCACCCCTTAATTGTTGTTCACAGGCCCACCTTCACCTAGGTGTGGTAGCACCTGTTAGGGTCCGAGCTTATGGCAAATACTGAAGTTCCAAACAAAAACAAAACACTATGAAAATACATTCATAGTAAAACAATTGCCACCAATACTTTTTTATAGCAAATTTACCAACAATACTTTTTAGTTGAAGCCATAAAATTGTATTCAAATTATTTATATTTCGGCTTTATGCCGCTAAACAAAATTAAACAACCAACATTAAAGAACTTTCATGACTTTAATCTATGATATCCAACAATTTTTTTAAATAAATCAAACTGTATTCCAAATTATAAATTCAACAAAGCTACAACATAAAACCCTCCGCCTCTAGTAATTATGCCGACACAAAAAAATACAAGAACAAAATCTGAGTATCATTTACCATGTATTCAATTGGGAAAGTAGAATAACAAATTTTATTACTTCAAAGCTATAAAGAAACTTAAATTTCAGCATTAAATGACTCATAAGTAATTGATATGCCGTTAAACAAACAAATCAAGTGCCGAACTCTATGAAATATCTGGTTTGTTTGTCTGTTACCACTCATCTGTTTAATTACATACGATTCCCCAGTGTTGCTTAAACCATTTTAAAAATTAGGCATTTTACCTAAAAATTGTACCCCCAGGTTAGTTTAGGTCCTAGATTATTGAACGATGCAGAAAAGACGAGATAGAAACTGATGACCTTTTTTTATCTATTTTGTTTGTAGCATTTTTGACCACCTGAATCAGAGCTCAAAGCCACTGGAGCCGCCATCTTGAATTCATATTTTATTTCTTGCATGCCCTCCTATTCCGATTTTTCCCCTAATTACTGTCCAGGTTGCATTCTCAAACGAGTCTCTTCATATTTCGCCAGACTTAGCAAAGAAAATTTCACTGGCAATGCAACGTTTTATTTGAGGCTCTGAACTTTTATCAAGATAAAATATTCGAAGACTATGTTGATTCTAAGTAATCAATTCAATTCATCTAAATACACTTGCCAGCAAAACATTTCTCAGCGGTTCCCGTGCGATCCCTGAGGTTCAGCAACGTTGAGTCGGGTCAATATCTAGGTAGGTGACCACTTGGGAATATCAGGTGTTAGTTTAGATGTGCGATAATGGACAACGGCTCAGAATTGTTAATGGGAGAGCCGAGTTCAAAATTCCATTGGATTCATTATATTCACTTCCGCGCAAATACCCTTGAGGAAAGGTATGAATATCAGTTCTCCCTCATCTATAGGTTAATAAGATTTGTATGACTAAAACCTATTATTTCAAAATTCTTACAATCTGGAAATATTTTCTGACTTTAAAAAAATGTTGAGATGCCGTAAAAAATGAATCAAAGATATGTCTGACTTCCCCTGTAGTGTTAAAACAACTACTCAAAATAGGATATCGACTATTGTATATATTTTATGTATACTTTTTATACAGACGTGTTTATTGTACGAGATAAAGATGTTCAAATCAGCGAGAGTATGTAAATATAAGCAATGTTGATACATACAGGTTGCGAGAAGCAAATTGTCGCCATTTCATATTTTAAGTTCACGCATGCGCGTTGTTTTTTATTTTGTCTACTGCACAATATAGTAGGGTCAGTTGGGCACCGTCTGTGAGAAAAATAGCACCATGACGAAATTCGCTCCGCAAGAAATTTGGAAACGGCATGCTGTCTTTTGATTTTGTCGACTGCACATTATCGTAGAGTAAAAACAAAAAATACCATGACGTAATTCCCTCTACCACAAATTTGTTTGGCATTCGTGCCGGAAGCCACATTATGAACATTTCAGAGTGTTTGAGTGTCAATCTGAGGACAGTGCAGGGAATTCGGAGAGATTTAGCAGAGTATAATGGTGATTACAAAGGTGTTTGGGGTGATCATACGTTATGGCGACGTTATGCCTCCATTTACTTACAGAGCCTTACACTAAACACGTAGGCCAACATCAAGTCCCCTGAGGAGGTAGTATATCACGGAGTCAAGAGGGGGGCGAGTGGAAGGCCCTATGTCTGGTAGCAGTACTCTGAACCATGCCACACAAAGCGGAGAATGGCTATCATACAATTTCTGCGACCACATCACCCCATTACATCTGGCCACCTAACTCTCCAAACTGCAAACCCCCTTCATTATTATGTGTGAGTGATAGACTAACAAAACTCCTTGTAACAGGAAAGCTGAAATGAAGGCAATGATTATGGCAGCATTCACTAACTTAAACAAGGAGACCGTCCAGAAGAGATGCAGGAGATTCCAAAGTTGTCTTGAGGCAGGTGATTGTAGCCAATGGTGTTTTTATTGAATAAATTTACTCTTTAGTATTTCAAAATAATTTAGTGTAATTTTGGTAATATATCTGTTAAAATGAGATGTCTTATTTTCCTTTTTGCATTATTTAGACAATTTATCCATCACACACTATATCTTTGAAAATGAGATGACAGTTATTTTCATTTTTGCGTCATTTAGGCAATTTATCTATCGCAACCTGTATGTCCACCCTGCACATGTAATTCACACGCTACTTTTTTTTTTCTTTTAATAATTTAACCTCAAGCAAGATAATAAAACCACCATGATGCAAGTGTAACAGAGTTAAATAATCTAAAGAAAAGAGAGCATTATTAATGATAGACGACATTGAAAGAACAGCATTGAGCGAAAATTACTGACATTGCATTTAAATCTATGATGGTTGTAGTTGATAGGAAAGCAAGAAAAGGGGGGGGTCCATAAGGGAGAATAGAAAGAGTAGGAACTAAAGAACTTAAAAGTTAAAACTTGTAGTTTCAACAGTGAAATCGTGAGACATAGCGGCAGCTCTAATACCGCTCTCAATTTCATGAAGCCGAGGCTTATCAGAACAATTACTGTGAAAATATCTATAGGAGAAAAGGGAAGCTTCCTTTCGGCAGTTGGTAAAATGAGTGATACCAAGATGCCAGCTCAGGTCCTATAACGTTGACTATCAGAGAATTGGGTCGAGATTTCAAACCATTGGAAAAAAGAGGCAACTGAAAACTACACCACTCCCTCTCCTAATAATGCACGACAACTCAGAGACAATAAATGAAGCTGTGGAGAGTCATGATCGCTTTACTCTGGAATGATAGGACACTAAAAAATTCCGAGTAGTGTAATGGATATCGGGGAAGAAAGACTGAGCTGGGTTCAAACTATGGGTTAATCACTTTCCCTTTTAAATTAATGTCATGAATCAATCTCTTCACTCCATTAGCTATGGGCTAAATAGCAATGTAGACGGGGACTAGCTTTTCTTGGCAGCCAGTCCAAAAAGAATTCCGAATTTCATGCTGTGTGGAAGACAATGGTAAATCAATGCACTAATCTTTCCAAGAATGCGTGTCAGTTCACAACATGGCGTTCTTTATTAAAAGCCATGTTAGTTTAACTCTCGACCAGAACCGGAAGTATATCTCAAATCTGATCGTTCTACAGAAAGGAATTATTTTTGGTTTGGCTTTGTGGCAGATTACTACTTTAATCGGTTTAAGAAATTCACGGATTTTTTTTTTTTTTTTTTACTTTTACACTTGGAATAACTAAGTTATTTATTTGAAGTATAAAAATTTTCAGTGCCCATAAAAGTAAATAAAAATTAACTATACTGTAAAAAAATAATTAAAACAATTACAATTATAATTATTAATTCAACGAGAATCAATGCCATTTTTCTCCTCTACACACAAAGAAAGGATATTCGCATTTCGGCTCCTCCTCCATTCGACGTAAGAAAATCCCAGACACTTATTTTTCCAATGAAATTCTCATTACATACGTCTATTTAAAAAAAAAAAAAAAACAACACACACAAGAAAGACTGTATACACTTTACTTTTTATTCATCTTATCCTCCTGTCGGATTCTGGTCCATATTTGATCTATACTTGAATCTAAACTCAATTTTACTCAGTATTATTATCTTTTGTATCTACAACACCACATAACCAGATAATAAATAATACTCGTTTTGTTATTATTCCTTGCCGTTTCACATTTTTACGTGTATCCTATATATCCTCCAGATATACAAATCAACAATTCGCACTTGCATGGAGTATTGCTGCCATATATGGTCTGGGGCCCCTTCTGTTTGCCTCAGGGTTCTTGATAGGCTCCAGAGGCGGATATGCAATATAATTGGCCCTGTTCTGGCATCTCGTCTACAGTAACTCACAGACGCGCCGTTGCCTGTGTCTTTTTTTACAAATACTTTCATGGCAATTGCTCCGAGGAGCTGCATTCGCTGGTTCCCAGACTTCATGATTTCAAGCGCCCTACGAGGCTGGCATCACTGTCGAAACTCCTAAATGTAGCCGTCTCTTCTACTCCAATAACTTCATGTCTCGCACCCCTCACCTGTGGAACTCCCTTCCCTATTCCAGTTTCCCTGAGAGTTATAATCTCCAACTATTCAAATGTAATGACAATCGACATCTCCAGTTGCCTTGATCTAACCACTATCCTTCTCATCCTTTCCTCTATCACTCCTATCTGATCTTGCTCCAAATCTTCTAACCCCTTGCGTCCTCGTGGCTTCTCACCTTACTTGGGATGAAACGTTTAAAAAAAAAAATGACATACATACATGTATACATACATGTGTGTGTTAAAGGGATTATAATTTACACAGCGTTTCAAATTTTACTTCCTTCGGACTTACTATAATATTTTAAGTGATGTACAATATTTTTTGTCTATATTTCTGAGATGAGGTATTATGTACATTTACATTATTCGGACTATTGTCCTCATCTTTTTCGCCATATTTATTACAACGTTTCGGCCGTTGTACGCTCCGGCCTTGGGTGGTTGAAATGTCAAACTTAACCCTTTATTTCGCTCACTGGGGTAGACTGTTCTAGTTCCACGTGCCATGTTTAATGAATGTCAGTTATCAGTTATCTCCTGTTAATTTCCCACTGAAAGTTCTCTGCTGCCATAACCGGGTATTGAACCCACACTCTTTGAATCTTGTGACTGGATCTAACTAACGTCTTTATCCACTGTGCCATGTGTCCTTGAGGAAAATTAACAGGAGATAACTGATAACCGAATCCATTAAACATGGCACGTGGAACTAGAACAGTCTACCTCAGTGAGCGAAATAAAGGGTTAAGTTCGACATTCCAACCAACTGAAGAAGGCCGGAACGTACAACGGCCGAAACGTTGTAATAAATATGGCGACAAAGATGCGGACAATAGTCCGAATAATGTAAATAATGATTTTTGTTCGAAATTCACTAAACAAAAGTAATTTTGGAAACTTGTTATTTTAACAATTTCACTTGAATTTAATATTCTTTTCTGCGAAGTTTTTATTCATAAATGCAGCTGCACTTTTGAGGTGTATTAATCACATGTCATTTCTTGTCTTTGCATCTCGGTGCTTCTGCACAACATGTGAAATTTTACACTTGAAAATTTCCGTTCCCAAATAGCCTATTTCCGTTCGGTCGATTTATGTGTTCTTTGTAGCCGCACAGGGAGCGTGGTAAATGACGAACAGCGATAATTTTACGTTTTCACAAACTCAGTGAAAATGAAAGATATTGATAATTTTTCACTCGTGTTGGTTTCACCACTATGAAGCTCACACCGAGAAAAAAAAAATGGCTATTGAGCTAAGCAAAAATAAAAGCCCAAAGTTATTTGCGTATATAATTGCGTTTATTTTGATAGTGTTGCTATTAACATGATATAATTTACTCTTTTTTGCCAAATACACATGCAGTCTGGAATAATTATGCCGGGTGTGGGAAATTCTCAACGTATAAATCAACAGTTCAAATAGACGTTCTACCAGGATTTTTTTTATTTTTTTTTTTAATAGACAAGACAAGTAGACAAGACAAGTAGACAAGACAAGTAGACAAGACAAGTAGACAAGACAAGTAGACAAGACAAGTAGACAAGACAAGTAGACAAGACAAGTAGACAAGACAAGTAGACAAGACAAGTAGACAAGACAAGTAGACAAGACAAGTAGACAAGACAAGTAGACAAGACAAGTAGACAAGACAAGTAGACAAGACAAGTAGACAAGACAAGTAGACAAGACAAGTAGACAAGACAAGTAGACAAGACAAGTAGACAAGACAAGTAGACAAGACAAGTAGACAAGACAAGTAGACAAGACAAGTAGACAAGACAAGTAGACAAGACAAGTAGACAAGACAAGTAGACAAGACAAGTAGACAAGACAAGTAGACAAGACAAGTAGACAAGACAAGTAGACAAGACAAGTAGACAAGACAAGTAGACAAGACAAGTAGACAAGACAAGTAGACAAGACAAGTAGACAAGACAAGTAGACAAGACAAGTAGACAAGACAAGTAGACAAGACAAGTAGACAAGACAAGTAGACAAGACAAGTAGACAAGACAAGTAGACAAGACAAGTAGACAAGACAAGTAGACAAGACAAGTAGACAAGACAAGTAGACAAGACAAGTAGACAAGACAAGTAGACAAGACAAGTAGACAAGACAAGTAGACAAGACAAGTAGACAAGACAAGTAGACAAGACAAGTAGACAAGACAAGTAGACAAGACAAGTAGACAAGACAAGTAGACAAGACAAGTAGACAAGACAAGTAGACAAGACAAGTAGACAAGACAAGTAGACAAGACAAGTAGACAAGACAAGTTTCCATACGCTTCAAGTCAATAGACTATTGCACAGCTTTTCTGAGCATTCATTCATTCAGCGCATTTTGCACCGCCGCTGTGGTCACCACTCTCCTCGATTTCTCAGTTCATAGTGACATTCAAGGCAGAATAGTGAAACGGCTTGCCAGTTCCTTTTGCACCGGGGATGTTCCGGTTACGCCGGCCCTCTTCTCAGAAGTTAAAGTGCAAAAACCCACAAGGTAGCAGGTGGTTTAAATTCGGGGTTTTCCTTCACCTAGACTGGCGATGTTATATGGAGACCGTGCGCTGCCCAGACTACATAACACTCCGCTCGGCTCTACCGAAAACATCGAAAGGAATACAGGACATTATATTTGGGGACGGTTTAGCAGCAAGAGTTTATGGTTTAATTTGATTTTGTTATCAACCTCAATGTCGTATTTAATGCCAATTTGGGGGGTTAACTATTTGCCCATAGCTGTTACCCTAACTGGTGTTACAATCCCGGGTCTGGTGAACCTGGGAACACCAGCAATTAAGAGGTGGTTCCACGCTCCTCAAAACCTCCTGATCAGTGGCCTTGCTGCCGAATGTAGTTTATCGTCATACCCAGGACGCCTCATTTGGTTGAGGGGGGGATCTTACCCCTCTGCAGAGGTGCAGTCGGCGTATTCTGAATCCCCAGCCGACAGGGCATTGCAGTAGTTGACGGAAAGTTGTCAGTGTTGTCAGTGACAACCGCCTTTGAGGCTCCACTCTTGGTTTTCTGCTGGATTTATTTCCATGGACTTTTTCGTGTTTTGGATATAACCGCAAGGCTGAAGGTGGTTAAAAATAAGGGTTTTTCTTCCTCTATAGAGACTACCTTCTTGAGCTGTCGAGCTGCATCTACCCGAAGCAGCTCATTAGTTTTCCGCCTTCGTTTATTCTCGGGCTTTGAACTGAACTTAGTTGCCAGAAGCTATTTGAGGCGCATGCCACGGAAACATTTTATAGACAGTGGAAGATTGTCCCCACTATCACTATGACAATCTTTGGAATATAATGTCCTTACATAAACATATACATTTAGAAGCTAAAAAATTAACTTTTTAAAAAAATGTAAAACGTTAGACTATTTACATTATTCGGACTATTGTCCTCATCCTTCTTCAGATGTTTGGAATGTCGAACTGAACCCTTTATTTCGCTCACTTAGGGTAGACTGTTCTAGTTCCACGTGCCATGTTTAATGGATGTCAGTTTTCAGTTATTTCCTGTTAATTCCCCTCTCCAAGTTCTCCACTGCCTTAGCCAGGTATTGAACTCACACTCTTTGGGTCCTGTCACTGGATATAACTAATGCCTTTAACCACTCTGCCATGTGTAAATAGTGTACATAATACCTCATCTCAGAAATATAGACAGGTAAAACGTTAGGTAAACAAAGAGAAATTACGAAATAGTCGTACATAAACAAATATCGAAAACTTTCTATTGTTAGTAACTATTTTACTAATAGTCCTTAGTATATTGTACCAGTCTACGAATGCAAACCGCATTAACTTTACTGAATTTGAAGAATATATTATTAGGTTGGTGCAAAAATAATTTCGTTTTCTAACATATGTTACAATGTGAGAAAACGAAACTATTTTTGCACCAACCTAATAAATGAATTCTAAGCTCTCGCCATAAATCTTCTATTTGATTCTGGTTCAGATTCATTGCAAGCCAAGACGTTGATCTTGTGTTTGAGCCAAATTTTCACCAGGGCTCGTGTGCGTTTCGAATCCAGAAAATTGAAACGGGAGATAGTGGCCCTAACTATCCTGACATTAACTTAGGCAGTCACATTTGCTGACCCAAGTATACTTCATTATTCCTTTTAACATAACGATGTTGTATCAAAGTTTTCGAATAAATAAAATCCACAAAATTTGACACTATCTCAACGAAAATTATAATGTCCAGACTTATAATACATGGAGTAAAATAATGACTCGCAAAATACAAATTTAAAGAAAAATTCTCCATTGATCGGAAATTGATAAATGGTATCGACAATACATATTTAGAACAATAAAATGTCTTAGTATGCAATCTACCACATCACAATATGGCATAAAAGGCAAGTTAACCGACCGAAAACGATTGCAATAATAACAGAATATGACTATATTAACAAGGAAGGGTTGATTGTTTGATTTTGCTTACCGTCATATCAATTTGTGTTATGTAATATCTAACTATATAGTTTGAACGCAGTTGTATGCCTTCGACGAAAGATAATACCGGATGTAGTTTATCGTATTACCGTCATACCATGGAATCAACTGGAGAAATTTGCTTTGGTTTGTTTTATGGCATATCAACCCCAATGGCTTATTTAATGCAAACAAAATTTTTGATGACAATATTTTTTTTCAAAACTGTATTGCTGGTATTTAAACCAGTTTTTATACTTTCTTAGGGTTTTGACCCCAATTTGGTGTCTAACTATTTGTCCATAGCTGGGACCCTAACAGGTTCTACCACCCCTACTCAGGATTAAGTTTTTATATATATATATATATATATATATATATATATATATATATATATATATATATATATATATATATATATAGAGAGAGAGAGAGAGAGTAGTATTAAACGTATATCTGGCAACATTTTAAAAAAAAAAAAAAAACGTATAGCTGGCAACATTATTTTTTTCAAAAACATAAGAGGCTTTGCTGTTGGACGTAGTTTATCGCCATACCCAGGACGTGGGTAAGGTTTGGAAAAAAAACTGGGAGATCACTATTTTCCCATAGCTGGGACCCCATCAGGTGCTACCACCCCGGTTCATGGTGGACCTGGGAACACCAGCAATTAAGAGGTGGTTCCACGCTTCTCAAAACCTCCTGATCAGAGGCCTTGCTGTTGGATGCAGTTTAACGTCATTACCCAGGACGACTGCCGGGTGTAGCTTATCGTCATACCCAGTACGCGGGAAGGGTAAGTGGAAACACAAATGCGAAGTAATAAAAGATGTGAAAGGTACAAATGAGCATACATTAAAGTTAAGCTAATTATAACCCAAATAAACACTAACCTATAGAAACAAACTGACCTAGGCAAACAAGTCTTTCTCGGGAAATCATAATCCATAACTAGTCACGTCAAGATATCACTCTAGCATAAAAAGCGCACTCAGTGTGGAATTTTTAAGCTAGTTAGACCCAAAACTAAAAGAACCTCTAATCCAGCTTAGAAAACAGCAATGAAAATTTTGGACAAATAACTGAACTCCTCAATTCACTCCATAGAACTTCAATACCTCTCACTTTGATTCGGTCTATGAGTTCAATTCCGGCCAAAAGACAACTTGGTCCCGAAATCTACGATTCAGGCCGGAAATTGAGTTCTTCAAAATTACAAACTCCGTGGAACTTCGAAAACTCAGGTCACCAAACCTCTCACTTTAAATCAGATTCTTTGGGATTTTAAAATAAAATTGATTTCCCCAAATTCAAAGTTCTGGAAATATTTTAAACTAAATTTAAAACAACAAAAACAAAAAAATGTAATTCAAAGTGTTTGTATTACTTTAGGCTCAATATAAATTAAAAACTTAAAAACCACTATTTTTTTTCAATTATTTTAAAATTTAGAATTTTAAACTGTTCCTTCTCCATGCCAGATGAAGGACAGATTTTCAATACTGGGATCACCCTGATTCCAAAATGGTATATGCCTATGCAGAGCATGTGTGGCCCGAGCTAGATAGGGTTTCAAACACATGGATGAACAGATATTAGGTTGGTGCAAAAATAATGACGTGATAATGTCGTTTTTTGACGTATTTTTAACGTCAAAAAACGACATTATTACGTCATTATTTTTGCACCAACCTAATAATTTGCCGGTTATTTACTTATATAAATTTACAGAATGCTTCCTTCAAATATTCCTTGTTTCTTTTTTTCGACAATGTAGTACCTGTACTGACACTAAGGAAACGTCGTAAATTTTTTTTTAATAAACAATCTCCTTTTTATTCTTAGATTGTTTACATCTTTCAGGGTACCATACTTCCTTAGCGGATTGTATGATTTTTTTGAAGGTCAACATATACCCATGTTACATGATGTCCTCGTACAAAACCGTCTCGTAGAAAGGATTCAATGAAAACAAGTTGATAGATGGTGCTTCTGTTATGTTTGAATCCACTTATATATTCGACTACAATGTTATGTTTTTCCAGAAGCCATCTTAACTGGACATTTACAATTCTTTGCATGGTTTGGCAAAGGCAGCTGGTAAGAAATATAGAACGATAATTATTTGGGTTTGAGGCATCCTAACCCTGTTTAGTAATCGAGATAAATACAGCTTCTTAACATTCTTTAGGAAAAGTTCCTCATGTGCCATATTCTATTAAATATGCCCAACAATACTAAATGGTATATAGAACATTTTTTATTGGCAAAAGTATTTAAGTTTTTTTCAGACTGATTTAAACTTTTGAAATATATGGGAGTAATGTTCCGTTGAAGAATCATGTTAACATTCTTCTAATAATTTGGCAATATCTTATTTCGATGCACTTTTCTCCATTACACCTACTCAAGTGCTTGTTAGTATTTCTTGGTTTTCCATTAAATTTTTCTCACAATTTTATTGGTTTATTAGCGTCAAGTTTTGATACATTTTTCGATAATTTTAATGTTGTGCCTTTTCACAGGATTTTTTTTATACTTCTGCAAGTTAAATTTTGTTTGAAGTTGAATTTTTTTCAAATGTTTCCTTTTCGGTGTTAAATCGTTTTCATGCATTCCGTTGGGAACCAAAAGGTTTATGTAGACTTGTGATTTGGCTGAAGATTTAGGGTTTGTTTGTTAGTTGGTTTGGTTTGGTTTACGGCATATCAACACCAATGGGTCATTTAATGCCGACAACTTTTTTTCCTGGTAATATTTTGTTTTGTCAAAAATCTATTTCTGGTAATATTTTTTATCTCAAAAATGTATAGCTAGTAATATTTTTAAAAATTTATTACTGGTAATATTTTTTTTCAAAAACGTATTGTTAGTAATATTTCTGGTAACTTTTTACAAAGTATTTCTGGTATTAGAACCTATCTTTACACTTTAAAAATGCTTTTTACCTCAGTTTCGGGCTTAACTATTTGCCCATAGCTGGGACCCTAACAGGTGCTACCACCCCGGGTCAACGTGGTTCCACGCTCCTCAAAACCTCCAGATCAGAGGCTTTGCTGTTGGACGTAGTTTATCGTCTTACCCAGGAGGTTTCATTTAAATATTTTATTGGATTGACAGAGGTCTGTGAATGCTTACCAGTTTGCGTTACGAATTTGCCATTTAGGGATTCTTTCCTCTGGTACTAGTTTTTTGGGAGTAATGAAAATAGGAGATTGGTCACTCCCACATTGATCTTAACTCCCTACTGGAAATCCATGAAGGTTGAGGGGGAGATGCATATTGATTAATATATGACTGACATAAAACCAGAAGCTGGATGGAGGTAAGTATAAGATTTGTTATTCAATAAATAGGAATCATAAGTTTGTATTATTATCGATAATATAGCCAGTTGGATTGGAGTTTTGTCAACAACCAACGTTTGATATGGCCATAGAATTCACCGAATAAGAAAGGAGGAGGCTAATTGGTCAATTAAGATTAATTTTGGTTTGTTCTAATTTGTGTCTCTGAAGGATAATATAGTGAGCATATAGTTAATGTATGATGAAAATCAGTTTTAATAGCTATGGCTTGTAAATTTGTGTTCAAGTATAGTATCTCTTATCAGTATTTATGGAACAACAGTTGGTCTATATTAAATATCTGAACTGGAGTTTTTATTATACTCCTTTAAAGTATAAATTGTCAGATTATTTTTACATTGTTTCTTGTCAGCAGATTAGATTATCGTCTGTCATTAGTAGTTTGGTTTCTTCAAAATCTGCGCTAATTCCCACAGAGTCGCATTACAAAATGGTTACTCTGCGGTTCTCTACAATCATTTTGATTAATTTTTGTTGCTATAGAGTTTGATTCTGATTTTATTGTAGATAATAGAATTTTGTTAGAATTTCATTTATAAGTGAACTTATCAGATTTCCATTCAGTTTGTTATCATGCAAAAGATTTTACATTATTACTGGTCACATTTTTGGGTAACTTTTTTTTAATTTCGGCGTACGTAGATGTAGAGAAGGTATAGGATTGGTGCAAATATAATGACGGTTTTTGACGTATTTTTTAACGTCAAAAACCGACATTTTTGCACCAACCTAATACTTCACATTATTTCTCTTGCTTCAGGAAGTGATTTTATTCGTATATTTTATTCGTATTTCTTTTTCCGGATTCCACACTCATTTGAATCAGGCGTATATTATTGCAAATAAAATGTTTGTGATGGATAAATTTTGGCAGTTGAAACATCTCAGCGATCCAGTGGCTGTTAATAGGCTATACAATTTTTATTTGCAACGGAGGTTTTAGGTAGTAATTATAAGTAATATACATACATATATCCATATTATTATATATATATATATATATATATATATATATATATATATATATATATATATTATATATATTATATTTGTGTACGTATTTGTCCATTTTATAGTTCTTTTGGCGCCTATAACTTTCCGTTTCCAAAGTTGGTATTACTATCCTCTAAGTAACATGGAACGATGTCGGGGTTTCTGATTACACCTTTGGATCTAATTAAAGTTGAGTGAAAGTTGTCCATTTTAACAATTTTTCAGTATAGGCCGTATTTGTTACTTGTACACTTGATATTGTGTCATTTGCTAATTTCTTAACAGATTTAAGAGATATATTGCCGATCATTTTTTCCATTAGAAATGGTAACAATCTAGTAATGAGTTTCTTTTACGGATTCAAGTACAACAAATGTATAAAAAGTTTCATTAAGCTCAGTTTCACTCTCCGACCTAAATTCTAAATATTCTCTTAATTTTTGATGCCATAGATTTCTCATTCCTGCACTTCACGTTCCTTAGAGTCATTTGAAAGGAGTCGTTTTTAACATCCCAAGGATACAAAGATAGTATACTAATATTAAGGAGTTATTGCAAACATCTTAGGTCTTTCGTTCGTCCAAACCAATCAGGTAACAGAGTCAAATTGTGATACCGAAATTTTGATTCACTAAAAGACTGACCCTTTCCACTTCTAATATTTGATTTTGTTTTGTTTTATTCTTTACTTATGTTTGAGCATATTTTTTATTTGTTAGGTTGTGTAATGGAGTGTATAACCACGTTAACAGTCATAGCGGGCCCTAGATGTGAAGGTCCGAGCTAATAGCACAAAAGAGTGCAATTCGTCCGAACAATAGTGATATAGTAGTGAAAGGCCGGCGAAGTTTAGTCTCTTTGAGTAAGGGTTGCAGAGTGGAGAATAATCACCAAGAAGCTCACGTAAGTGCTTTTGAACTAATTGAGGATTGGCAACACCAGCCAAGATACGCTCACTTATAACGATATAGTAGCCAAAGGCTAGCGACTTTTCGTCTGTGTATTAATTGTTTCAGGATGGAGAATAATTCTCGCCACAATGCCACGTAAGCGCTTTTGAACTCTGTCGAGGCTGGACAGTGAAGATTGGACTTCACCAGCCCAGATATGGCAGCAATGCCCGATTTCTGGTCTGAACCGATTCTTCTGATCAATATACGTTTTATCAAAACATGAATATTCTTAGAGAAATGCCAACAGGATGGGATTTATCTATTCATCAATCTTGTTTTGCAACTTTCTATATACGTGTGGAATTCAAACTGAACTTTCTTTGTAAACGTTGTTCCAATGGACCGATTTTAAATGTGAATTAAGTTTAAGCGTCCAATGATTTTTTTTCTTTTTATTTCAGATTTAACAACTTAAGTCTTTGCCAATTTCAACCATGGAAAAATTAACAACGTGTTAAAGTTATCGAAGCCTATTCCGAAAATGGACGGTCAAACAGAAATACAATGAGAAGTTCCCAGGTCGCATCCTCTCGAAACAGCGAAGTCAATTGGCCACCACGATCGTGCGACTTGACGCCTTTAGATTTCTTCCTTTGGGGTCATCTCAAAAGTAAGGTCTATGCCAACAAGCCAACAACAACAGATGAAGGATGAGATAATGCATATTGGTGAGAGGAATAATTATGCAACAAAAATTTTGACCATAGTGTGGAGGTGTACCGCCGAAGCCTTGGCGGACATTTGAGTGATATTATTTTTCAAACATAATTGCCATGACTTGAATAACATGATCCAATAGAGAAATAAATAAATTTTCACAAATAACACTGATTTATTTACTGATGACTTTGATCGGGATTAATGAAACATCCTATATTATAAAATTTAAGCAGAACAGGCATGCTGCACATACTCTTAAAGGCTGCCTCTATGTCACATTATCTTCTATCAAATCAAAGTTTAGTCTTTCTAGCAAATCTCAGAATAAAAAAAATCTAATCCATTTTCTTTGTGATTTATAACCAGGCTATTTATCAATATTTGTGAATTATTTCTATTTTCATGAAACCTAAATGTGGCTTATCAAAGAATTTTTCTTGAAGTCGCTTAAAATATAAGATATCGCAGGGGATTCTATCATTATAGATCGACAAATGAAGCCGTTTAATCAGTTCTCCCCAATGCAAGGCAAAGCCACTAAGAAGCAAGGGATTACTGAATGTAAAAATGTAAGAAAAAACATTAGGGAGAGAGAAAATAAAAAATTAAGAAAACATAAGACTGATTGACATTACATTTAAATATTTGAAGATCAAAGTGCGAGAGAAGAAACTATTAGCATAGAACTTACGGTTACATCTAGCCATTTCAACTGTAAAAATGAGACCTTGACGCCAATCTAATACTGCGTTTAAATTTGTACCGTAGAATAAAGTTAATCATAATTACTATGAAAGTATTTATAGAAAAGGCACAGAGAAGCTGCATTAAGGCGGTTGGAAAATGACTGAAGCCAAGATGCCAGGTCTGGACAATATTGCAGATTCTTTAGATTTTATCAAGAAACTCTAAATACATAGCTTAAGCGCCAGACCAGATGAGACAGCAATATTCAAAGCGTGGACGAATTGTAGACTTAAGAGTATGGATAGACAGATTCCGGATAGTTTGGTTTGTTTTACGGCATATCAACACCTCAATGGGTTATTTAATGCCGACAAGATTTTCATTGCTGATAATGTACTGCCGGTAATAATTTTTCTTCAAAAAAATTCATTGCTGGTAATAAATTTTTTATTTTTATTTTTACACTTTCATAGTGTTTTGGCCCCAGTTTGGGATCTATTTACCCATAGCTGGGACCCTAGCAGGTGCTACCATCCCGGGTCAGAGTGGACCCTGGAAGACCATCAATTAAGAGGTGGTTACACGCTTCTCAAAGCCTCCTTGCTGTCGGATGTAGTTTATCGCCTTCCCAGGCTGCGATTCCCGGATAGAAAGAGTGTAACACGACACAGTGAACCACCTTTCCCAGCAGCAAACCTAGTAATTGATGCAATATAATCTTTCCACGATTAATAGAGCAGTTTCGTTTTGGGGGCGTTAAAATTAACAAGACATACCCTGCCCCCAGATAACAGTAGTTGATCTCGCAGAAGATCACAATTAACTCGTCCTGTTCACTCGGTACTTTCCTTTTGGGGACTCGTTATGGATTGACCATAACTATGTGCAATGGCTGAAAATTGCAGAATGTGAGAACGTGTCTCTGGAAGTGGGCTTCAGCTCTGGGGCAGAAATTAATAAAAACAGGCCAAGAATATAGAATGTTACAATAATTATGCCTTGTTAAAACGCTAAAGCCAACGAGAAATTCGGAAAATCTGTTGAATGTTGGGTATATCAGTATATTACTGCCATTATTGTTTAAGTTTTATGACAAAGTTCCAGATTTTGGAAACCAAGTTTTAAGTTTATAATATCTTCAATTTAGAAACTAAGATTTTAATATCTGATTGGTACCAGGTTGGGACAAAATTTGTTTTCCGGATTTTTCTCTTATGATTTTTTAGTAATTTATTTCCATGTTATATCATTAATTTGATACAATTTGTTGCTGAATTGTTTATTCTTTTATTTCCATATATAACAAACATTGTTCATTCTTTATTTTACAGCTTTGATAACAACAACATCACCACCACCGCCGCCTTCACCAACAACAACGCCTCAAGATTTTTGAGTCAACAATATTTGGGTTCTTTGGTGTGGCTTAAAAGTTTGGGACCCGAAATCAAACTTACCCAAGTGCGGAACAATGCCAAGTGGGAAGGATAGTAATAGGAAGATTGTATCACGCCAATTTTTCTATATGCTGCGTCCCATCAAGACGTTGATGGTTATGGTTCTCCACACTTTCCTGTCCTTTGCAGCTCTTAATAAAATTTTGTCCGCTATCTTCCCTAAACTTTGTTCCGCCATCTATTTACATAAGCTCGCTAGTTAGTTTCTACGTTGTTTTCCCGTCTCTCTTGCCTTCAATCTGTCATGTAATTAAGTTTTCCAAACATTCTTTCCAAGAAATTTCAAGTGTCTTCCTGGTGCTAATTATGTCTTTTTTGTTTCCATTTCCTCTAAAACTTTGTTGCTCACATGTACGGTCCATGGTATTCTCAGCGTCCTTCTGTAGAACTACAGTTCTATTTACACTATTTTCATTGATTGGAAATATCTTGATAGTCATATTCACGTTGTTTTGGCCGTTGGGAAAAAATTGAAACCAAAACATGCAGAAAAGGCATGGCATGTGGAACTAAAACAATCTACCCCAGTTGACTAAAAGTGTTTGGTTCGAAATTTCAACGTGTATCACCTGAAGAAGGCCGGAGCGTACGACGGCCGAAACGTCGTGAATATGACAAAGATGAAGATAACGGTCCAAACAGTGTATATAGTTACAATACCTCATCTCAAGTTGCTTCAAGGTCTCTTCATCTGTGAGGAAATTGTCCAGCACCCACTACCACATAGGACTGATATTACATAGCAGTTCAGGACATTCGTTTCTAACGAAATCTTTGTTTCTTAATACTTTGCTTAGCTTTTGGAAGACATCTTTTTCTATCCCAATGCGTCTTCGGATTTCAGTGTCGAACTTTCCGTCCGCTATTAAACATTTCCCAGATATTTAAAGTGTTGTTCTTGTTTGATTTTAGTGTCCCCTATTTGTAACTTGTATTATCAGGTTCTTCCTTTTTGCTAACAACCATGCAAAAAAAAATAAAATAAAACAAAATAAAATAAAAGCCAAATATTTTACAGTTCCGCCATATTGCTTCGACCCCGTTATGTTTCTCTTAAAGAATAAAACTGTCTCCTTGCAATTTAGTTTTTCTTGCTTTCCTTCACTACCTTCTGTAGGAGTTTTTAGAGTCAGGTGTTATGCGACTTTTATGCAAATGGAACAGCTTTAAAATAATAATTAGCGTTGTACCTCGCCTTTGAGACCAACTTCAGGTACCAGTAGAGAATATGCATTCATTTCGACTTGTTTTTGTTTTATTTCCGTCTACGTTTTGTTTTATTAGGTTGGTGCAAAAAAAAAAAAAAAAAAAAAAAACCTAATGTTTTTGACGTTAAAAAATACAAAAAACGACATTTTTGCACCAACCTAATATTATTATTATTATTAATTATTATTATTATTATTAATTATTATTAATTTATTTATTAATTATTATTAATTTATTTATTTATTTATTATTATTAATTTATTTATTTATTTATTATTATTATTAATTTATTATTATTATTTTATTATTTTATTATATTATTATTAATTTATTTATTATTATTAATTTATTTATTATTATTAATTTATTTATTATTATTAATTTATATTATTATTATTAATTTATATTATTATTATTAATATTATTATTATTAATTTATTTATTATTATTAATTTATTTATTAATATTATTATTATTATTATTATTATTATTAATTTATTAATATTATTATTATTATTAATTTATTAATATTATTATTATTATTATTATTATTATTATTTTTTATTGTTTATTATTATTTTTTATTATTTAATTTGTTTAACGGCATGTCAACTGCTTATAGGTCATTTAATGCCGAAATCTTTGAAGTAATAAAAATTTCATTCTGCTTTCGCAATTGAAAGCATGGCAGATGATACTCAGCTTTTGTATACATAAACAAAAGTACGTGGACACAATTATTAGAGGCGATGTGTTTTATCGTGTAATTTTGTTAAAGTTACATTTTGGAATAGAGTTTGATTTAAGAAACTGTCGGATATTATATGGATTAATGTCATTAAAACGTTCATCCATTGTTTAGTTGATTTTGTTTGACATAACGTCTATGGGTTACTTAATGCCCAAATGTAAATAATTTGAACAATTTTATGGCTTCAACTAAGTATATTTAGAAGGCAACTGTATACTTTCAACTACTGATAAAATGCATTGCTCGCCATTCTGCATTAAATATTTGTTGATATTTTTTTACTATAAATAGGTAGTTTTGCCATTTTTATAGTAAAAATACCAACAATACATAATGTAAAAAAAAAAAAAAAATTGTATTTTTATACTTTCATAGCGTTTTGCTTGGAGGGGGGGTACACTATTTGTCCATAGCTGGGGCCCTAACTGGTACTACCTCCATAGTGTCAAGAAGCCGCCAATTTTGTGCAACCGAAAGAGGAATGTCCATATCTTATTAATTTTCTGATACATTTTAAATTATATCCCATTATCAACAGCATTAGTGTGTCGTAGATAACTTTATATTATTTATCTGAAATGATTTAATCCAAACACTAGACAAACAGTTTCCACATGTTTTTCTTTTAAGTCAACTGTTCTTTCAAACCAGATCTATTGCGCCGTTTCACGTCACTTGGAGATAATCGTTGAAGCTAATAGAACTTTAAAACAAGAATTACATCCATTTTAGCAGACGACAATTTTATTATCAGTATCCGTCGTTTTAATTTACTTGGTATCGGATGAAAAAGATTTATGTCAAACACTGCAAACTTCTTGCCTGGTTGTTCCATGCGGAACTTTTTTTTTTTTTTTTTTTTTAGCATATTTTGGAAAGCAAAAACGTTCATAAATAAAAGACGAAAAAATTGTTTTTCATTATTTTCAAGAACCAACAACTTCTCTTGTTACTGTTGCCCAAACCTTGCTTCAGTGGCTCCATGTAACAATATGCGGTATCTTTATTGTTATTTATTCATTTCCAAATATAAATTCTGTCTTCAATAACAAATATATTTAAAAAGTAATTTTATTTTTCAGTTTAAAAAAATATTCTTTAAGAGAAACATAACTGAGTTGAAGCAATATGGCGGAACTGTAAAATACTTGGCTTTTTTTCTTTTTGCTAACCATGTCTTCTGTAGCCAAATTTAAGCAGTGCTACTATAGTATGCAGTCTACCTCGGTACCAAGCACTATAGTATGCAGCCTACTTCATTTACTACTATGGTATCCGATCTACCGCGCTATCTAACACTATAGCGTAACTAGCAGATTGTTTCTTCGGTCAAGATGACACGTCTATAAAAATATTTCAGCAATATTTTAATCTGAAAGAGGTTATCCAGCTGATGCTAATGGTTTCAGACCCAGGAGGATTCTGATGCGGGAGCTCCATTTCCTTCCTTTTATGTGGTCAGGATACACGGGAGGTGAGGTGATGGTAAAATTTATCTTTGTAGACCGCAGGTGGACGGTACGAGAGGTGAGGGTATAATTCGTAACGCGGTAAACCGCATGCTATAGTAGCATCATTTAAGCTATCCCCAGCCTGAGGATCGAACTCCCTGAACCACGAGACGAGTTCCTGAACTATCGACCTATAATAATCACTATCTACTGATCAATGCAAATTTGCGGGAGAGCGTGAATTTCTCTGCTTGGCGTAGTCTGGCACAAGGTAAAACAAGATTATCACACGGTATCGAATTCGCTACATTTGTGAATTGATCTACAAAATTAATTTACCAATCACCATTCTACAAGAGGCGTCCGAAATAAACGCACCCTGCTTTTTACTCTTGTTGAAATTGTGTATGCATATTCTGATTCTAGATTAAAAAAAATTGATCTATCGCAAAAGAGATCAATCACCACAGCAATGTTTTTTTTTTTTTATCTTGGGGCTGAAGTCTGACAACGCCTCGGATTATGGGTAACGTGATAATTGAATTCACATCAGTCAGCCTGCAAGACTTCTTAAGCTTAGCGAGGTATAGTGAGGTAAAAATGGCGAGGATTTTTTTTTCATTTTTAAATGCCAGGCAAAAAGGAATACCTGTTCTTTAATTACAAAAATATAATAGAAACAAAGCATAAGTGAATATAAGATCCCAAGTCGAATCCTTTTCAGTCTACCACTTAAATTTAAAAAAATATTTACATGCAGGCTATTGACCTAATCATTGTTTTCGTTTCAAAATGTTCTGGGCGTTTTGACTTCTCGTCCTAGACAGGTTCAATGGAACGAGAACAAACCAACCCTGTAGATCGAATAAAGTGTTCAGTTCGAAATAAAACAGAATATCTTCCTTGTAGAAAATATTTGTTACTATGTTAGTCATGTACAAGTTGATTCTTATAATTCCTCATCAGAAGAGAACTGCCTGCCTACTTAGAACTATCTGCGTTGTCAGTTCCAGTGGCACTTGAGCAACAGATACGCTTTGCCTTTTCATGAAGTCTCAACATTCTAGGAATCCATTAGCCATATCATTTTGAAACATTGGTTCTCGTGCGATCACCGAAGTTAAGCAACGTAGAGTTTGGTTAGTATCCAGATGTGTGACCACTTTGGAATACCAGGTGTTGCAATGGACAACAGCTCGAAATTGATAATCGGAGAAACAGTTTCAATTCCAGTCGGATTCGTTATATTGATTACGCTACCATGCAAACTGCTTTTTTTTTTCCTTTACTTTCTGATCGCTTTCCTTTACTTTGTCTATGGGTTCTTCGGTTAGCCTTCTGAGAAGGCTATCAACGTAGTCATCAGTATATCTTAAGTTTGTTGCATGCTATGCGTATAACTTCACAAGATTTGGCGCTCGAACCTTCCACCCTTAAAAGTCCAAACCTTTCGTACATTGATTGAATCAGTCGTACTGTATGGATCCGAAACTTGGACATTATCTGTTCGTTTTGAGATGACTGGATGGAACATATACAAATCTACTTAGAAAAATCCAGAACATCAGTTGGAGATCCCATGGAACATCCAACAATTTACGGAGAAAGACTAATTTCTCTTAAGCTCAAACAAAAATGATTACAGTTTGCCGACCACTGCTACCGAGCAGACAGGGAAATAGTCTCATTATTCCTGTGGCATCTTTCTGGAAGTGTCGTCTCACGAAAATTCATTTTCCCCCAGACACCATAGTTCGGAACGCAGGGTTGGACATTGGAGATCTGGGGACAGCAATACAGGACTGAACAGTGCGGAAAAGGATTGTCAATCGTGACCAACCATAGGGAGGTCGAAGATTGAAGTTTATGTCCGCCGATAATAATCCGAGTATGCGATGACTGCGCTTAAATTAATCACGTCGACGATATGCCAATAGGCGTCCACATAGGTACTTCCACGAGATAGCTAAAAAAAAATGCATAGCATGATGAAAAAGACGACAAACTTATCGTCTAAACGTTTATGTTATCAAGAGGAATGATCAAAGTATTTTGGGGGTATTTATTACATTTTTTAATCGTTCCTAGCACGTCCGAAATTTTCGTAAATTTTTTTTTTTTTTTTTGAGTCAGCAAAATTGACCATTTTTTTCCATTTTTATAAAAAAAAACTGGAAATCTCACTTTGAAATTCTTTTAAATATCAATTATTTTTTCAAAACTTATTTTAAGAAAATCAGAAATTGTTTATTTAAAATATTTTGAACCAAGGTTGACTTAGCTTCTGCGCTGAAAAAATGTAATTTGAAAATAAAACAAAGCAAGTCAAACTTTCGCGTCACTTGACAGGTGATGAATGACATTGACTGATTCCGTGAGGATAATTTGTTCTACGGAAGGAGAAAAGTGAAATAATTTACATTTAAGTGAACAAATTATTTATCTCGTTATTTTAAAGGAAAACTTTCAGCGCTCTATTTTTTTTTGTACTTAGCTTTCACCCTTATGGAAAATATATTATAAAGAAATTAAAATAAGACTTAAGAGTGAGATTAAATTTCATATTTAATCAGAAAGACATCTAATTAATTTACAGGTACCTTATGAAATTTTATCAGAAGTGTACATAAAATACCATAATTTTATGTACATTTATTACATTTTACTCTGTTATATTTCCATTCATTTTATTAATTTTGATATTTCATTTATGGAAAGAAAATGTCATAACCAAGATTAATATAAAAATAAGATCATACAAATTTCATAAGATATTTGTCTTTCTTAGTTGAAATTGAAAAACCAAATTAACTTCTCCACAAGTGTTTCGCAAAAATAAATCTATCTCAAAAGGCCATTTACGAAACTGAATGCGGCTTTTAACTAATTTTATATTTTAACAACTTAAATGTAAAAATTTATAATTAAATAAACAATTGTATTAAAAATTCAGTATTTAAGTTAAATACTAGACAAACTCAATCCACGTGACTTTTTTTATTGCACGCATGATACTTCCGGTCTTCCGTAGATTTGATTTAGTTTTATTGACACAAATTATGTTTTTATAGACTTGTTCGTTAGTTTGTAAAAAGCTTTGGAAATTATAATCTGTCAATATATATCTACTTAAAATTCGTTAAATTTTACAAATTTTCCCCTAATTTTAGAAGAATTAACATTTAATGTAAAAATAATGAAACATTTCAGAAATAATTGTTTTAAAAATTCATTTTTCATCGAAATATCTTTTTGCTTTCAGACAATATTGTCCATGTTCATTAAAATAAATAAAAGCAATTAAAAGCTTTTGAAATTAAATATTTTCGTTTTGAGTTTTGTATGTTACAATTCAGAGACGATTTTCAGGTAGAGGTGGTCCAACTAGAAAAAAAAAAGTTATCGATAATCTTCCCAAAATTGAAATTATAGAGTTTTCGTACAATTAGTTAGGTGGGTAATACACATGAAAAAAGATTTCTGCCATGACTAATAAAAAAAAATATTTATAATAAGTTCCATCATTTATGAAGATTTTCTGAAAGTTTCATTAAAATCAGACAATTATTTTTATTTTTGCACGATTTTCCAAATTAATATGTCATACAGAAAAAAAAAAAAAAAAAAAAAAAAAACGTGCTAAAATTATTTTACTAGTTCCGGTGATACAAAGAGAAACAAGTTTTTTTTAATCAAAATTTAGAATGTTTTAAAAAGGAAAAATTTTTAAAAAATAATTAAAAAGCTTTGGTCTTTCCTCTCAATAATAAGCATTTAGACGCTAAAAATTTTTTCATCCTGCTATGCTCCGTTTTTAGCGATCTCGTGAAGGTACCTACGTCTACACGATCCAGTGGAGAGTTACCTTCCCTTTCGCACAAGTAGCCTTGTAAAAGGACAATTCCGTCTCTTCTCCTCCAGGTATGTATTAAATGGTCTAGTTGATGGGACTCTAGCTGTGATTGGCAACCAGTATAGAAAAACAAAATTGAATTCAAAACTGTATGTGGGCATAAAGGAGCACACAACTGAACTGTAACTAAGGTCTGCTCACTATAGTTGCAGCATGCACCACAAGTTGATTCTGTGAGTGTTGAAGAGACACTGTAGGGCCTGAACAGATAGCCTTGCTAGAAAACGTGCAGCCATGTTGCAGATGAAAAATCTGCACTAATTTTCAATGTGCCTTCAAATCGAAAAAAACTCCAATAACCTTTATAAAGCTATTATATTTGTCCATTAAGCAAAATAGGGGATATGGAATTTAAATAACTCTTCAAATGTAAATAAAATAGTTTGACGCTAATAATTCGCGCGAAAAAATGTTTGGCGAAAAACTCAAATTTAAAAAAATATCTACCAAAACTATTTATTGCAGTTCAAGAAGACATTAAAACTTAAATTACCGAATAAATATGAAATATCTGTATCACGCCCCATCTATGAAATGGGTATTTTGTAAGAAATGTTTACGGAAATAATCAAATACCTTTATTTAATTTCATGGAATCAAAATATCTATTGAACTAATTTCACATTTAGTTTCTCTTGAAATTTATACAAATGGAAATCTTTAATTTTATTCTCTAACGTTTCAGATATGCCGTGAATCTAACAAAAATATTTAGCTCAGATTTCTTACGTTTATTTTAAAAAATATTTCTTATTTGAACAACTTTTGAAATGTTAAGTTCCATTTCTTGATTATTAAAATAAAATCCAATGAAGCAGATATTTTAATTAGATTTTTTGTTTTTAATATAAAAATATTTTTAGTCATTTCACACAAAGCAGGACAATAAAACTACTAAAACGCAAAGGGTAACATGAGAATGAGGAAAAAGGAGCAAACATTAGAAACAACAAATGTAACAATAGGCACGTAGAGAAATTAAGGAATTAATAAAATTATTCCTTTGGCTGCCATTGGCACGTTTAACAGTTTCTAAGTCGGAAGGTTTTTAACTTTTTGTCACCCATACTTCAACTCTCCCAGGAGAGGTATCGTAAATCTAAACGGAATTTTATCACACGTTGAATTATAAATGCATAGACAAAAAACGAAAAATAAACTTTAAGGGCACAAAAGTATACTATTTTCTTGCAATTCAAATCAAAATTGCTTTATGGTACAAAAAAGGAAAAATATATGGCAATAATTTAAATTGCAGTACTTTCCTATCATCGATAATTATCATTAAATTAAAAAATTGTTTCGCATTTAAATAAACCACAAAGACAAATCCTAATTGACGGACATTTCTCATCACTTCTGGAAGTATTAAAACTGTTTTAGCCTCCTGAATTATAAATATAATTTATCAGTGCTCATCAATTTATTAGGGCCTTTTAAAGTTTTGTTAGCGAAGAGATTTCGCCATTTTATATCCTTAAGTTTACTAATTTACTTTTTCTATCAACGAGTTTATATATATATATATATATATATATATATATATATATCTCACACACAAAGGTTCTCAGCAGTCCTCGATATCTCAAGCAATTGCCGAATGAAATGAACAATTTTTATCGCTAGCCACGAGTACGCGTGAGGATACCTACTTTAAATTTGTGCGAAATTCAATTTTCATGGGGAGGCGAATAAATACTGCCTCCAATTCAAGACGGAATAAAACAGCGTTTTAATCACGTTTGGGCCTAGGATTATTGTCAATTTTCAAATGACAGAGTTTGATAAGCTAATCAAGAGGATAGGAAATCGGATGACAATATTTTAAGAAAATTATTTTAAATGCTAAATTTGTTATACAGTGTAACCCGGATATAAGAGAGTTGTCGGGACCGGGGAAGTCTCTTATATCCGGGTTTATCTTATATCCGGGTTACACTGTATATATATTTAAAGAGAATAACACTTAGAAGTCTTTTGTAAGTGAAGTAAAGAAATTAATTAAATAGAATAGTAAAATAAAGATTCGTTTAAAGTCTTTAACTACAGTGTAACCCGGATACAAGAGTAACCCGGATATAAGACTTCTCCGGTCCCGATAACTCTTATCCGGGTTATACTGTATTACTATATTTCTTACAAAGACTACTTAAGCTTTTAAGTGTCCCTTATTCCACTGATGGAATATATTTTACATTGTTTATACCAAAACAGGGTGGGGTAAATTTTGATTATTTTATCGACAATATACATAAAAAAAAAAGTAAAATACAATATGTGCTTACACCATGTTAAAATACAATCAATGGACTTCTGGTATCAAAATAGGTCTTAAAATATGTTCCACTAGTGGACCAGTATGCACTAAAGGTTTCGTTCAGAAATACATTGGATTACAATTTTTTTTTTTTTTATGTATATGAAATATAATGACACGCATATATTGCCTGATCACACAAAAAAATTAAAAAAAAGTCTCCTTTTTAGGATTTGATAATTTAGGTAAAAATAATCATTTACAATCTGATTTATTTGGCTTTTTTTTTTTCTTTTTTTCAGGACAGAAAAAAAATTTCTATAGCCATCTAAAAACAGATTTAACATCACATTCCAACTGTTCGTTTTTGAGTAAAGAACACCGAAGAGCAACTTATGCGCGGACAAACATCGTCGGTAAGTAATATTCGAAAAACTCCGAATGGAGACATGTTGACAAATTTATTAGCTTTTAAATTAAGAAAATTCCCAATTTTACGCCATAGCATTTTAAGCATAGCAAAAAATGTTTTCAAACTAATCATTACTTTATTAACAGACATTTATTCGAAGTCCGCACACAAGTTAATTTTAAAACTTTTTTAAAACTTCTTGTGTCTGCTATCGTTTCGTAAATCGACTGTAATATTCGATAAACAAGGTATAAGGCAAATATTCGGAACAATATGTACATCTGTAACTAATATTACTGCCTTCGACTTTGCTTGCGTTGTCGAGATTTAGGTGTTTGGGGTGGGGACTAGCGAGAACAAATAAATGGAATTTATTGCATTTAGCAGAAAAAATGCATAAGGTTAAAGACATTCACGCGGACAAGTGATGTATTGGAGAGGTTTTATGGTTATGTAAAACTTAAAACAAAAAAAAAAAAAAAAAAAATGTATAATTTTGCTAAAATTATTTGCTTCCGAAAGTTTCAACTTTTAAACGAAGGTATGTTTTTAATTTTGTTATTTACGTGCGTGTGTTGTGGGGGCTGCAGTGAACTACCATAGAGGACAAAGAGGCTCAGGGTTTTTTTTTTTTTTTTTTTTTTTTTTTTGCAACGCTAAAATAAAAAATATGAATAAAATAACTTACCGCCAGCTCGAGCAAAGATTCGAACCTACCTCGCGTGTAAACGGCCCAAAGAATAACGAAAACAGCCACTTTGCGGGTTACCCATTTAATATAGCTAGATCCCGGCGTAAGATACTCTCTCGCGAGATTATCTTTGCGCATATGCAAATTTTGGCAGTCAATAACACATAAAACGGGAAGAATGAGGTGAAAAAAAAAAAAAAAAAAAATCAAAATCAAATCGAATCGCACGCATAGTTATTTACATTATTCGAACTGTTATCCTCATCTTCATTGCCATATTCACGACGTTTCGGTCGTTGTACGCTCCGTCCTTCTTCAGGTGATTGGATTTTCGAACCGTGCACTTTATATATTGAATTCACAACTCTTTAGGACCAGTCACTGGATCTAACCAATGTCTTCATCCACTTGACTCAAAGAGTTGTGAATTCAATACCAGGCCACAGCAGTGGTGAACCAAACTTGAAGAGTTAAGTTAAAAGAGAAATAACTGAGGCATGGCACGTGGAACTAGAACTATCTACCTTGGTGGACGAAATAAAGAGTTCGATTCAAAATTCCAATCACCTGAAGAAGGCCGGAGCGTATATATATATATATATATATATATATATATATATATATATATACACACACACACCAGGTGTAACAACAAAATTCTCCAAATCGTGTAAGAGTAAGGCATAATTGCCCATCCTACAAAATGTTTAATATTTAAAAAAGCACTAAACTAATTGAGTTTCTTTTTTCCAGCTTTTCAGATAAGACGTCTAGCCATCTTGACACCGTTTTTCGTAAGCATCAATGAAAAAAAACTCTTTGAGTTATTCAGCTAAAAATAGAACAGGTAAAAATCATTTTGTATCAGCCCCACTATGTCTACCCAACTGAGTAATGGTGAGACGAAAAAGCTCATTCAGACCTTCAGTAATGGTACCAACATTTATACTCTGGCTTCCATATTCAAAGTCCATTCAAGAACAAGCAAGAGAACGGTGAATAAGTTTAAAAAATAGGGAACAGTAGAGAGGAAAACTGAATCAGGAGGTCACAACAGCAACAGGAATCATCATTTCAATTTAGAGCTCAATAAATTATTATTGCTCAAAGTAGAATCCAATAAAGTTATAAAAACCTCAGAGAATTCCAGTAAGATACCTTTAATAATTTCTAAGATACAATTGTTCAAAGCTTAATCTAACAATTCAACAATTCGTCTACTAGGGCGGCTAGCAAATTCCTGTTGCAGACGTTCGCTCAGGTACATTTGTGTTTGTTCAACACTCACAGAGCCCACCTGTGGTTTATACTGCAGCTATTCTGAGCAGACCTTAATTACAGTTTCTGGGAGAGAGCGAGTTATCTAGCGTGATCAACAATTTGAACAAAACCAGCACGCTCGAGCCCTCAGCCACGATGACTTGCGACTTCGTGCTAGCACAGCTATCGACGACCCACAAGTGTTCCATCTACCCAATTTCACTCACAAGGCTTGGGTCAATCCGTGGCATGGTTTTCAGGCATTTTCCAAAGGTGCCACACACTGGGATCGACCTCGATCCATTCTGATATCATCAGGAAGTCTCCTTCCTGACAAATCAACCATGGTGAGATTCGAACCCGGGTCTCACGATCAGAAAGAGGACGTTCTAACGCGCCCATACATACATACATATATGTGTGTGTGCATGTGTGTACCAGCCGCTGTGTGTAGATTTCAATGTCCACATACACATATATTTTTGTATGACTTTAATGTTCACTTTTATATTTACATATGCACTATATTACTATATCTATCTACCTATACACACACACACATTATATATATATATATATATATGTGTGTGTGTGTGTGTGTGTGTGTGTGTGTGTGTGTGTGTGTGTGAAAAGTGTGTGTATATAAATATAAATAAATATATATATATGTATAATTATTTATATATTATATGCGCGGTACTTATTAGAAAGCGCTCAATATCAGAGATAGAGCTAACATATATGGTTGGATAGATGTGAGCTTGTGACCCTGGGTTTCACGCTTTAGCGATCATCAGATTTGTCTGACGATCGCTAAAGCGTGAAACCCAGGGTCACAAGCTCACATCTATCCAACCATATATATATATATATATATATATATATATATATATGTATGTATGTATATATATATATTCTTTTTTATCGTTATACACCTGTTACAAGGCTCAAGAGCTACTAAAGATAGATGGTTACTGAATTAAGTTTTTGTATGAACGTCTTGTTTGTTGTTTAACCACACATCGACTCCTTATGGGTCATTTAATGCCGAAATTTAATTTTCTTTTGATGATTAGTAATTTCTTTGACAAATGTATTTCTGGCAATTTTTTGTTTTTTACAAAAAATTATTGCTGGTCATTTTCTTAGAAAATGTATTGCTGGTAATATTTTTTGCTATGAAAATGCTTTGCAATAACTTTACTATAAAATATTATACTTTTATAGTGCTTCGACCCCAGTTTGGAGGTTAACTATATGTCCTTAGCTAGGACCCCAACAGGAGCTACCACCACGTTTCAGGGTGAATCTTGGTACAACAGCAATTAAGAGGTGACTCCACGCTCCTCAAAACCTCCCGATCAGAGGCCTTGCTGCCGGATGTAGTTTATCGTCATATCCAGGACGATGTATAAACGTCAGAGGAGGTACAGATTATGACGGTATGTATCAAAGATAGCGGTTCACACCAGAAGAGGTTGCGATTGCTGCGACTAGGGAAGCATTCTCATAGGAGTCTGTTCCACAAAACACCGGTCCTTGGGATGAAGCTGTCCGAATGGAACTTCCTCCTTACTAACGGAATACGAAAGGAATGGGGATGATTCTTTTATTAAACGTGGAACAATATAATCCTGCCAGGAATAAAATTTTTTGAAAAACAATCAGCGTGCCGTACCAAGCAAGCCCCCAAAGCTGGGAATGGGGCATTTAAGGAAATAATTTAACCGTCTCGACACTTGTATCTAATGGATAAGATAACCAACAAAGTTGTCAGTACATGGCACATGATAGGTTTAACGTGAGTAATCCGTACGCGTACAGATTAACCAAAGACAAAGATTGTTAAGTAACTTTAGATATTTAACCACTTCACCATAATGGTAGGATGAGTTAAATGGTTGGTTTATGGTCGTATGAGCTAAGGGCAATAATTGCCCAGCCGTCCCGATCGTTATGACGTTGTGTACATATCCACCAACCACCCTCTTTTAGTACAATGGGGAGGTGTTGCTACAGGGCAGAAATCTCTGGGACGAGATTTACTTCATAACAAAAGGATAAATTTACCGGTAAAGAGAAGGAAAACAGATACTTTCAGTCTGGAATGGGGTGTTATCATTATTTACACAGGGAGAGGACTATTGGACAGCGAAACAAATCTTTCTCCCCGTAAATTCCCTGAAGTTTACCCGGATCGACAAGCCCCTGAGGAAGGCCGGGGTGTACAATGACCGAAACATTGTGATAATAACAAGAACAACAACAACAACAAAAAGGAGCACAATCTTCTTTGTGGCGTGTTCTTTTAAAATTTTGCCTATCATGGCCCTCCACAATTGCCTGCTTTTTAATAAATCGCTAGGTAGGTTATGTATTGTTTTCCTCTATCTCCCTTGCCTTCAATCTGTCCTATGAGTATCATATTTTCTAAGTACTCTTTCCTCATTATGTGCTCTAGAAATTTCAACTCGTTTCTGATGTTAAGAATAAGTGTCCTTAAAACTCTAAAACTTCCTCGTTGATCACATGTTCCATTCATAGTATTCTCAGCATCCGTCTGTAGAACCACATTCCTATTGCTCCAAGTCTCTACATGTATAAGGAGATCGCCCAGCCATATAGAAGAACTCATATTACATAACAGTTTCTTAATACTTTGCTTAGATTTTGGAAGGCATCTTTCGCTATCCTAAAGCGCTTTCGGATTTCATTGTTGCACTTTCCATCCCCGGTTAAAAAAAATTTTCAGATACTTAAATTGTTGTACTTGTTTAATGTGTCTTGTACTTGTGCCTGTGTCATCTGCATATCTTAAGTTGTTGCTATGTAGTAGTCTCACAGTGGAGGCTTGTATTTGTGCTAAGTCGGTCCTAAAATAGGTTCGACGTACAAAACGTTAGGAACTTGATATAATAGGTAATGACGCAGTAATCTAGTTGTGGTGGCTGATACATTAATATCCGACTAACGGTCGTCCGACATCGATTAACTGACCAACTCTCTGAGCGACTCCCTGAGCGACTGCTACTACTACTCTTACTTATTATAGGTGGGAGAGTTTATTAACTATAGAATAGGTGTGTTCCATTATAACAGTTGCTAGGATTGTACCCGCCAATAACGAATCTTGGTAGAGTTTCTAATTCTCTCAGAATTGTCTCATTGTATAGGTTGAATAAGTCTGGTGAGAAGACTCATCTTTGTCTTACACCCCTTTCTTTTTTTGTATATTTACTGAGTTCATTTTATATCTGTATGCAGGCACTTTACTGTCAGTATAGTTTCTGGATTATTTTAATATCCTTTCCAAATATATTAAGGTTACCTAGCAATTCTAACAGTTCTTCTACATTTTTATTACTCTTTCCTATATCATTCTGAGCATAAATATTACATTCCTTGTTCCAGTGTCTTTAATGAACCCGCACCGTTCTTGTCCCATTTCCGGTCTAATTCTGGTGCGCGCTCTATTAATCAGAATTCGGATGATAAGTTTTGTTATATCATTCATTGTACAATGGAGTTCCCATTCATTTACACCTGGCTTCTTAGGCAATGCTTATGTCTTCTGGTTGTTGTATATTTCATCTATTACCTCCCTAATGTTGTTAAAGTGGCAGTCATTTAAAGCTGACAGTATCTCTATTACAATTCCGTCTATTTTTTGGAATTGTTTCTCTCATTTGATGTCTCACCGCTAGCTTACATCAAAGCGCTAAGGGAAGTTTTCCTGTTACGTAGATAAGTTGGCATCCAGGAACCGCGGTGACTTGGTGTAGATTCTAGCTTGTGCTTTTGAGCAGACTCAATTAGTGTGGATTCTAGCCGATCATTCTAATTGGACACACTAGCTAATGAAAAACCTTGTTTTTTTCTTCTTTTTTTAAATCCTAACAGGTTAGTAAATTAAGTTTTATTGTTTCTTTTTTATTAAATTTATTTCACATCAACTGTAATTGATCAAAATATTAAATATATATATATATATATATATATATATATATATATATATATATATATATATATCACGTGATATGCTCTCTACAATGTCCGTGCTCATTTTAATTTTTACTTATTTCCTTTGGAGCCTACTGAAATCGTCTAATCCTATTCTGGAACAATTCGCCACGGTCGTCCCCGATCATGGCTCTCCACAATTTCCTGTCCTTTGCAGCTCATAGTAAATTTGGCCTTTTTGCTATTTTTTGTAATTCCTCTTCTGCCATCCATTTACAGAAGTTCGTTAGGTAGGTTTTCCTCTGTCTCTCTTGCTTTCAATATATCTTGTGAGTGTCAAATCTTCCAAACCGCCTTTCTTCATTATGTCCCCTAGAAATTTCAACTGTCTCTTTCTGATGTTAAGTATAAGTGTCTGATGAAATTCACATTCGTTTGCACCTGACAGTGCTATGAAAATGGTTCTGCTTAACTGTTCCGGTATATTATTTATTATGGCTGTAATCTTGACAATTTCGAAATCATCTAAGGCTCCCAGAATTACAATTCCGTCTGGTCTTGCTGCTTTAGTTCTGTTCAATTTGGCCAGTGATGATTTCTCATCAGATTTTAATATTTTTGGTCCTTCGATATTTCAGTGTACTGCGAATTGTCCTCATTCGTCATGGCAGATCTCTCTCTCTCTCTCTCTCTCTCTCTCTCTCTCTCTCTCTCATGGAAATAAGAACAGATACTACATTCTCATCCCAGCACGAAGACCGGATATAACTGGTTGGGTTATTTACCTACCTCCTAACGGTGACAAGATGTAACACAGGTTTGGGTTAACATAGGATGCTCATATGCGTACATACGAATCAACGATAAATATTGCCTTGTCCCCGTTGGCATCAGTATCCACCTACTTACACACTTTTATGCAGTGAGGAAGATGGTGACGAAGGGATGCAATCGCCTAGATTAGGCTTTCCTCATTACAGAATCACGAATTTGTCAAAAGGCAGAAACACGACAGAGAAGATGAGAATAGCTACTACAGACGGGGTAACATCCAGCGGATATTTTATCCAATGTACTGATTCTAGACAGAAACACGAATCCATAAATAATTCTATCACTTTTTATGGATAATATGCGCCTATGTAAGCAAAGATTAAGCCTAGGTGCCTCACTGTAGCGTATACGTTTTCTTTTATGTGCTGTGTTCCTTCAGGAAATAGATGATCATGGCCCTCCACAACGTCCTAGCTCTTTGTAAAGTTTGTCTTTTTGCTATCACTCCTACTCCCTTTTGTGTCATTTATTTACAATAACCTCATTAGATAGGTTACTCACTGATTTCCCTTGTCTCTCTTGCCTTCAATATATCCTGAGAGTGTCAAATTTTCCAAGCCTTCATTCCTCATAATGTGTCATAGAAAATTCAGTTGTTTCTTTCGGATGCTACGTATGTATTCTTTTTGTTTCCAATATTCTCTATAAATCTTTGTCGTTTCAGTCCATGGTATTCTCAGCAACCTTCTGTAGAACCACATTTCTGTCAAATCTCTTCTTTATCTGTGATTAGATGGTCCAGCATTTAATACTACATATGAGTACCGATATCACATGATAGTTCTCTTTTCTTTGTTTCCAATTAAATTTGCCTGTTTCGTCTAGTGAATTCGTTAATCTAAAAGGCCATTTTGATCCTAGACAAAAGCACCGATCTATGCATTAAAAATCCCTGTCCTTTTTATGGGTTTGGTTTTAATGGGTTATTTAATGCCGACAGGATTTTTATTGTTGGTAATATTTTTTTCAAATATGTATTGCTGGTAATAATGTATTGCTTGTGATAATTTTTTACAAAGCTGCATTGCAGGTATTAAAAGTTTTTTTTACACTTTCATAATGTGTTTACTCCAGTTTCGGTTATTCAATGCATACAATATTTTTATTGCTGGTAACTTTTTCCCCTAAAACGTATTGCTGGTGATAATTTTTTTCAAAAAATCTATTGCTGGTATTAAAAGCTATTTTTACACTTTCATAGTGCGTTGACCCTAGTTTGGAGGTTAACCAACTGCGAGAGCTCGGGCTCTAACAGGCACTACCACCTCGGGTCAGGGTAGATCTGGGAATACCAGCAATTAAGAGGTTGTTCCACGCTCCTCAAACCCTCCTGATCAGAGGCCTTGCTGTCGGATGTAGTTTATCGTTTTACTCAGGACGTGGATGTAGATTATCGTTATACCTAGGACGATATGAGTATTATACTGCTTCTGCTACTACTACTACTAATAATAATAATTATAATAATATAATTATTATTATTATTATTATTATTATTATTATTAGCATCTAAAACTCATCAATGTTTGTGTATCCAACTTTTGTTCGGAGATTTCATCAATAAATCTTATCTACCATCGCCGCCATTATTTAAAATATCGTGTGTCATTTCCACAATATCGCAGGCGAAATACTTAACAAAGTCAGAAATTCGAATATCAGCTTACGTAACAGAAAATACATTGAAAAGATGCAATTATGATTTATTATCTTCAGCTGATTAAAACTTCCAGCATGAGTGTCACTAGCAGACGATATATTTGGAAACAAACGTCATTACACGAGGGAATTATTTTTTACCAATACAAACGCACACACACATACACTCACTGTCTCTGTCTTTCTATTTTGTTGAGTTTATCAGTTTATTCAATTTATTTAAAATAAAACAAACTAAAGCAAGAAAAGACTTCACTGAAATAGAAATATATTCAAAATATTCTCTGTGACATTTTTATGTATTCATTGGTTCTGCATAACAACACGTCAATTCTCTTCTCAGATAAGTATTCGTTAAAAAAAGTTTCTGTACTTTGAATGGTGTTTGGTTGCCAAATGAATGTTGGGCAGCTTTATTGATATGTGACTGTCAATACCTACCCAAACAATTACATTGAAGAAAGAATAAAGACGGCTAGATAAGTGTGGGAAGAACGGAAATGATGTCTTATTTCCTAAAAACGAAAACATAACAAAGTATAAATATGAGTTACAAGCCTCTGTAGCGATATCAATGTCAGCCGATACCTTGTTAAATGGAAAAATCTGTGCTGTCACAACAAATTGTTTCGATCATTCATTGTTCTGATAATTATCAGCTAAGTAAAGCGAAACTCGAAAGGAACATGGCAAACGACCTTGACAAAGAGGGTCACTGAATGAAACTAGACCTTGATAAATTACTTTTTTTTAGAGAAAGATGACAAGACAAAGAACAATGTTCTCTATAAGACAGTAGTCCCTACCAGCGTATTTGCTTTGGTTTTGTTTGGTTTGGTTTGTTTTACGGCATATCAACCTCAGTGGGTTATTTGATGCCAACAAGATTTTTATTTCAAAAATGTATTACTAGCAATAATGTATTGCTGGTAATAATTTTTATTCAAAAATTTATTGCTGGTAATAATTTTTTACAAAGTATTTCTGGTATTAAAAACTATTTTTACACTTTCATAGTGTTTTGACCCCATTTTGGGGGTAACTAATTGCTCATAACTGGAACCCTTACAGGTGCTACCACCTCGTGTAAGGGTGGACCCAAGAACTCCAACAATTAAGAGGTACTTCTACGCCCCTCAAAACCGACTGATCAGAGGTCTTGCTGCTAGATGTAGTTTATCGTTTTACCCTGGACGCGGAATTTAGTTTATCGTCATACCCAGGACGCGGCTGTAGTTTATCGTCTTACCCATTAATGTTTGAAAAAGTAATAATCTGTAAGTAAACAGTTGGGTTATGAAGCAGGGTGAAATAATATAATGTTCAATAATCTCGACTTTTATAAGAATAATTTATTGTCTGTTACAAGCGAAAAATTCTTTAAGAGCATTGTTTTGTTGTTGTTTACGGTTTATCAACCCCTTTTGGGTTATTTAAAGACAAAATATATTTTAGATTGTAAAAGTAATTATTATTTTTGCGAGTGATTATTTCATTAACGATGTTTTAGAAATAACAATGATTCTTCCAGATATAAGTCCTATTATTTAAACGAGAGCTGGTAGGGATAATATCGATCCATACCAAGAGTGTTTGCTCTTAAGTGGATGTAACGAATCTGAATCGATTTCGAACTCGTCTCTCTGATTTATCACTCCGAGTCAATATCTATTACACTAGCGGCATATTCACAGAAAAATTCAATTAAAAAAAAAATGAGATCATTTATCTTGACCGAGCACGCTTAGGAAAAGCAGAAGCGATTTATTACCCGCTTAATAAGAAACTTTTTTTTTTTTTTTAATGTAACAATTCAATAAAAGTTTCTTAACC
>OZ010596.1:26722133-26797133 GCA_963932145.1 Acanthosepion lycidas
GGACAACAGTCCAAACAATGTAAATAGCGTAAATAGATACAAGACCTTATCTCAGGAATATAGGCTTTGAATATGGCAATAAAGATGAGGACAACAGTCCAAACAATGTAAATAGCGTAAATAGATACAAGACCTTATCTCAGGAATATAGGCTTTGAATATGGCAATAAAGATGAGGACAACAGTCCAAACAATGTAAATAGCGTAAATAGATACAAGACCTTATCTCAGGAATATAGGCTTTGAATATGGCAATAAAGATGAGGACAACAGTCCAAACAATGTAAATAGCGTAAATAGATACAAGACCTTATCTCAGGAATATAGGCTTTGAATATGGCAATAAAGATGAGGACAACAGTCCAAACAATGTAAATAGCGTAAATAGATACAAGACCTTATCTCAGGAATATAGGCTTTGAATATGGCAATAAAGATGAGGACAACAGTCCAAACAATGTAAATAGCGTAAATAGATACAAGACCTTATCTCAGGAATATAGGCTTTGAATATGGCAATAAAGATGAGGACAACAGTCCAAACAATGTAAATAGCGTAAATAGATACAAGACCTTATCTCAGGAATATAGGCTTTGAATATGGCAATAAAGATGAGGACAACAGTCCAAACAATGTAAATAGCGTAAATAGATACAAGACCTTATCTCAGGAATATAGGCTTTGAATATGGCAATAAAGATGAGGACAACAGTCCAAACAATGTAAATAGTGTAAATAGATACAAGACCTTATCTCAGGAATATAGGCTTTGAATATGGCAATAAAGATGAGGACAACAGTCCAAACAATGTAAATAGCGTAAATAGATACAAGACCTTATCTCAGGAATATAGGCTTTGAATATGGCAATAAAGATGAGGACATAGGTCCGAACAATGTAAATAGTGTAAATAGATACAAGACCTTATCTCAGGAATATAGGCTTTGAATATGGCAATAAAGATGAGGACAACAGTCCAAACAATGTAAATAGCGTAAATAGATACAAGACCTTATTTCAGGAATATAGGCTTTGAATATGGCAATAAAGATGAGGACAACAGTCCGAACAATGTAAATAGTGTAAATAGATACAAGACCTTATCTCAGGAATATAGGCTTTGAATATGGCAATAAAGATGAGGACAACAGTCCAAACAATGTAAATAGCGTAAATAGATACAAGACCTTATCTCAGGAATATAGGCTTTGAATATGGCAATAAAGATGAGGACAACAGTCCAAACAATGTAAATAGCGTAAATAGATACAAGACCTTATCTCAGAAATATAGGCTTTGAATATGGCAATAAAGATGAGGACAACAGTCCAAACAATGTAAATAGCGTAAATAGATACAAGACCTTATCTCAGGAATATAGGCTTTGAATATGGCAATAAAGATGAGGACAACAGTCCAAACAATGTAAATAGCGTAAATAGATACAAGACCTTATCTCAGGAATATAGGCTTTGAATATGGCAATAAAGATGAGGAAAACAGTCCAAACAATGTAAATAGCGTAAATAGATACAAGACCTTATCTCAGGAATATAGGCTTTGAATATGGCAATAAAGATGAGGACAACAGTCCAAACAATGTAAATAGCGTAAATAGATACAAGACCTTATCTCAGGAATATAGGCTTTGAATATGGCAATAAAGATGAGGACAACAGTCCAAACAATGTAAATAGCGTAAATAGATACAAGACCTTATCTCAGGAATATAGGCTTTGAATATGGCAATAAAGATGAGGACAACAGTCCAAACAATGTAAATAGCGTAAATAGATACAAGACCTTATCTCAGGAATATAGGCTTTGAATATGGCAATAAAGATGAGGACAACAGTCCAAACAATGTAAATAGCGTAAATAGATACAAGACATTATCTCAGGAATATAGGCTTTGAATATGGCAATAAAGATGAGGACAACAGTCCAAACAATGTAAATAGTGTAAATAGATACAAGACCTTATCTCAGGAATATAGGCTTTGAATATGGCAATAAAGATGAGGACAACAGTCCAAACAATGTAAATAGCGTAAATAGATACAAGACCTTATCTCAGGAATATAGGCTTTGAATATGGCAATAAAGATGAGGACAACAGTCCAAACAATGTAAATAGTGTAAATAGATACAAGACCTTATCTCAGGAATATAGGCTTTGAATATGGCAATAAAGATGAGGACAACAGTCCAAACAATGTAAATAGTGTAAATAGATACAAGACCTTATCTCAGGAATATAGGCTTTGAATATGGCAATAAAGATGAGGACAACAGTCCAAACAATGTAAATAGCGTAAATAGATACAAGACCTTATCTCAGGAATATAGGCTTTGAATATGGCAATAAAGATGAGGACATAGGTCCGAACAATGTAAATAGTGTAAATAGATACAAGACCTTATCTCAGGAATATAGGCTTTGAATATGGCAATAAAGATGAGGACAACAGTCCAAACAATGTAAATAGCGTAAATAGATACAAGACCTTATCTCAGGAATATAGGCTTTGAATATGGCAATAAAGATGAGGACAACAGTCCAAACAATGTAAATAGCGTAAATAGATACAAGACCTTATCTCAGGAATATAGGCTTTGAATATGGCAATAAAGATGAGGACAACAGTCCAAACAATGTAAATAGCGTAAATAGATACAAGACCTTATCTCAGGAATATAGGCTTTGAATATGGCAATAAAGATGAGGACAACAGTCCAAACAATGTAAATAGCGTAAATAGATACAAGACCTTATCTCAGGAATATAGGCTTTGAATATGGCAATAAAGATGAGGACAACAGTCCAAACAATGTAAATAGCGTAAATAGATACAAGACCTTATCTCAGGAATATAGGCTTTGAATATGGCAATAAAGATGAGGACAACAGTCCAAACAATGTAAATAGCGTAAATAGATACAAGACCTTATCTCAGGAATATAGGCTTTGAATATGGCAATAAAGATGAGGACAACAGTCCAAACAATGTAAATAGCGTAAATAGATACAAGACCTTATCTCAGGAATATAGGCTTTGAATATGGCAATAAAGATGAGGACAACAGTCCAAACAATGTAAATAGCGTAAATAGATACAAGACCTTATCTCAGGAATATAGGCTTTGAATATGGCAATAAAGATGAGGACAACAGTCCAAACAATGTAAATAGCGTAAATAGATACAAGACCTTATCTCAGGAATATAGGCTTTGAATATGGCAATAAAGATGAGGACAACAGTCCAAACAATGTAAATAGTGTAAATAGATACAAGACCTTATCTCAGGAATATAGGCTTTGAATATGGCAATAAAGATGAGGACAACAGTCCAAACAATGTAAATAGCGTAAATAGATACAAGACCTTATCTCAGGAATATAGGCTTTGAATATGGCAATAAAGATGAGGACAACAGTCCAAACAATGTAAATAGTGTAAATAGATACAAGACCTTATCTCAGGAATATAGGCTTTGAATATGGCAATAAAGATGAGGACAACAGTCCAAACAATGTAAATAGTGTAAATAGATACAAGACCTTATCTCAGGAATATAGGCTTTGAATATGGCAATAAAGATGAGGACAACAGTCCAAACAATGTAAATAGCGTAAATAGATACAAGACCTTATCTCAGGAATATAGGCTTTGAATATGGCAATAAAGATGAGGACATAGGTCCGAACAATGTAAATAGTGTAAATAGATACAAGACCTTATCTCAGGAATATAGGCTTTGAATATGGCAATAAAGATGAGGACAACAGTCCAAACAATGTAAATAGCGTAAATAGATACAAGACCTTATCTCAGGAATATAGGCTTTGAATATGGCAATAAAGATGAGGACAATAGTCCGAACAATGTAAATAGTGTAAATAGATACAAGACCTTATCTCAGGAATATATGCTTTGAATATGGCAATAAAGATGAGGACAACAGTCCAAACAATGTAAATAGCGTAAATAGATACAAGACCTTATCTCAGGAATATAGGCTTTGAATATGGCAATAAAGATGAGGACAACAGTCCAAACAATGTAAATAGCGTAAATAGATACAAGACCTTATCTCAGGAATATAGGCTTTGAATATGGCAATAAAGATGAGGACAACAGTCCAAACAATGTAAATAGCGTAAATAGATACAAGACCTTATCTCAGGAATATAGGCTTTGAATATGGCAATAAAGATGAGGACATAGGTCCGAACAATGTAAATAGTGTAAATAGTTACAAGACCTCATCTCAGAAATATAGACTGTGAATATGGCAATAAAGATGGAGACAACAGTCCGAACAATGTAAATAGTGTAAATAGTTACAAGACCTCATCTCAGAAATATAAACATATATTTGAATCATGTTTTCTTATCTACTAGCATTGATTACTTAAATTAGAAGGGAAGCTTTTGACATATGAATCTATTCTTGTTCTACTGAATGCTAACTATAGCTTTCCGCGGATGAAGTGACGTTTCTTTCGTGCTCTCATTTGCATCCTACTGCTGTATAGATCATTTTGGTTACTGCATAGATAATAATAAAAAGTCTATTGACAATTACATGTTATGATATGTGCAAAATAGATCGCTTATGTATAGTGTTGAGTGTGATTAATGCAAACGATCCTTTATTTTTTTTTTTTTTTGAGGTTTTTTTTTTTTTCAGTTTAATTTTTTATCTTTTTTTTTCTGGCTTAAAAGCTCTTCGATCATTTGAAATAATACCGTGTAGTACTACTGGCCCTGCGAATACCATTTTGGGGGGATCATTTTCCATTGCAGACATTGACTGAAATTTTTAGACAATCTGACATTTTGCATTCTAAGTTGAAGCCTTCATTTATGAATTCCGTTAGCAAAATCCTACAGTTCGTTTACAAGGTGTCATAATCGCCAACTTATAGTATTTATATTTTTCTCAACTTTAGATCTCAATTATTTTTCTAACTTAATTGTGATTAGAAAAGTCTTTATTTCGTTAATAAAAACGTAATAAAAATAAATTGTATTTTGTTACGTACGGTGGCCGTTAATAATTAAGTATGACTCAAGACTTCAATGATAAATAGAACAGTATTTAAATACAACAAATAAATACTTAACAAGAACAAAGAAGTAAAAGCCAACCAAAGATAATTAACAATTTCCGGTGTTACCTTGTTAGTAGCGCAGCTCGGCTCAACGTCCGGTAAATCCTAAATCAAAACCCAAAACATCGACGCACAGTAACTCACACTAATTCGACTGGATAGTTCCAGTCAATAGTCACTCCATAATCACTGCAGTCAGTAGCTTGACATCGGAAGTCCAGTGTGTCACGCTTAAACCTCGGTGTCGGTGGTTACTCATTGTTTTCCTATATGACACTGACTTTATGTCTATCTTCATCTGAATGAATCTGGCCATCTGAATGAATCTCTCCATCTATCTATCTTCATCTGAATGAATCTATCTTTTGTGTCATCCGGTGGCCGTTAATAATTATGTTATAACCAAATACTTCACTGGTAAGAAAAAACAGTATTTAATTACAACCGAAAATAAATACTTAACACAAACAAAGATGTAAAAGTCAACTAAAGGCAATTAACCATTTCAGTAAATCGCTTGTTAGTACCACGGCTCGGATGAACGTCCGGTAAATTCTAAATCAAATCCCAAATCCTCGACGCACAATAATTCACACTAATTCGACTGGATACTTCCACGGAATAGTTACTCAATAATCACCGCAGTCAATAGCCTGACACCGCTATTTATACACCTGGCAAAAAAAAATATTCATAAGTCCGGAGTATCATGCTCGTACCTCGACGTCCGTAGTTACTCATTTTCTTTCTATATGACAGGTATTAAACAAGATTGTAACTAGAGAAAATCCACAAGTAATTGTGAATGCCTCTCTCTATAGCGAAAAGAGAAACGAATTGATATGTAATACTCGACAAATATTAAAACTGATTAAGAATATTTTGGCAACACTCTAGTAGAAGGGCAGTTCTGAATCCAAAACTTGAAAGCTGTTCCCAGAATTCGTAACACACGTGCACCAGTTCTCTCAAAAATACTAGTTCTATACAAGACATCACCACTATGATCGCATATGCAGGTAACCTCACTGTTCAATTTTAAGAACTAAATTTGTAATCCCTCATACGTTGTATACAAAAAAAAATAAATAAATAAAATTGTAGATAGAAGTATTTTAATCTCTGGTGACAGTTAGCCAACTGAATATCACATATAAGACTCTGAAGATATTTTTAGCATTTTTTTACTAGGTGGGGTGAGTGAAGATTTTATGTAATTAAATCGGATAAGTTTTATTTATTATCGCTTTTCTGATAGGTGATAAATTATATAATAAAGCTTATCAGAATCTACAGCTCAAAAATTCATGGACGACTCGAAGAGTTATTAGCACAATCAAAACTTCTACATAAATACTCATTTATTTCGCCTAGCGACGTCATAAAACAGTTTCTGACACATAACAACGTCTGTTTCGTTTTTCGACAATCATTCCCCTTTCCCGCTGTATTTTCTCAAACTTCGTTATTGTATTAGTTTACGAAATAAAATAGCAGGGAGAAAACGAAGAGAGCAAGTGGAAACAGAGAAAAGGAGAGTAAGGATAGGCAAGGTTATCATCAGCACTCGTCAGAAGGACGGTCGGAAATAATTGATCACTCTTCCTAGTGATAATTTTTCAGAAAATAATATCAAAGCAAATCATATATATATATATATATATATATATATATATATATATATATATATGGTGGGACTGCAGTAATCCTTCTTTGATACATGTTTTGATTGATCGGGTACATTTGTTTAGCTTTTTATTATATTTTTCTTTTATGCGAGCAAGTCTTTTCAGGCTTGATGATTGCGTTTAGCATGAAACAGTCTGTCGCCTCTGATTGTTGACTTCAATGTTCACCTTTATAATTACATACGCTCTATCTCTGATATTGAGCACTTTATCCCATAAATATAGCATACGTTAAAACTATATTTCTGATATATATATATATATATATATATATATATATATATATATAAGGATAAAGGAAAAGAAGGACTTAGGAAAGCAACGCGTGACATACTTAATGGGCTTGATCAAATGGATAGCAGAACAGGGTTTTGGAGAAATAACAAAAAGACAAAACTTATTAAGAAATACAAGGATCAGGAAAGTGTGTAGGGCCATAATCACCTACGTCCTGAATGTACACGGCACATAAAAGAAGAAGAAGAAGGTAGCGAGCCACTTACCAGATCAGCATGTGTCAGTGGATGGTAGGACGGGCTCTTAACAAAGAGATAAAACCTGCTAAGATTCACACGCGATAGAAAGTTGTGGAGAACCATGATCGCCTACGTCCTGAAGGGATGCGGCACATAGAAAAAGAACTTATTAGGTTGGTGCAAAAATAATGACGTAATAATGTCGTGATTTTGACGTTAAAAAATACGTCCAAAAACGACATTATTACGTCATTATTTTTGCACCAACCTAATATTTGCTATTTATATAAAGATTTTCCTCAATTTTTTTCTTAATTTTATTTATTCCAGTACAGGATTAAAATACGTCACAAGAATAGCTATTTATTTATCAGCTTTCTTTTTATCATCTCACCCCAAGTAAGGTGATAATGTCACTAAGACGCAAAAAGGTTTTTGAGAGTGAAAGAATCTGAGAAAACGTTAGTGAGGAGAAAGGACAATAAAAGAACAGGATTCAAAACGACAGAAAATGGCGACTGATGTTGCAGTTAATTTTTTGAAGATCACGATTGATTAGAAAGCAAGAAGCCGAAAAAAGCTCCACGGTCGAGAAGTGCAAGAGAAGAAACTATTAGAATAGAACTTGCGGTTATATCTAGTTATTTCAACAGTAAAATGATGAGACCTCGTGTTATGGGATCTTACCAATAATAATAATAATAATAATAATAATAATTGACTATTCCATACTTAATAAATACTGCGCCTCAGGAGTAGGTAAGGAGTCAGTCAGTCGTGAGTAAAACGACCCTGAACCTATTTATACGGGTTCAATAGGCATATTTTTGGCCGAGCCCCCTGACTCGGAGAGCCCACGTTAAAAAGGCCTTGTGCCACATGACGCCCCAGTGGGGGGTGAGTGAATATCGTCAGTCAGTCAGTCAGTCAGTCGTTCACTTCTGAACCGACGATTCGGTTGAACTCTCCGCCTTCGGGCGGGGAGGAACACGAAGGAGACTACGCCGAAGGGCGGATTCTCTTTCGGGGAGGTAAACCGACCCTGAACCCGTTTATACGGGTTCAATGGCCATATTTTGGGACCGAGCCCACGGGCTCCGAAATCCGACGTTAAAAACGGCCTTGTGCCACATGACGCCCTTGTGGGGGTGGTGACTGAATATCGTCAGTCAGTCAGTCGTGAGTCAGTCAGTCGCTCAAGTTTTGAACGACAGATCGGTTGAACTCTCCGCCTTCGGGCGGGGAGGAACCCGAAAGAGGCTACACCGAAGGGCGGATTCTCTTTCGGGGAGGTAAACCGACACTGAACCCGTTTATACGGGTTCAATGGGCATATTTTGGGGCCGATCCCACGGGCTCGGAGATCCCACGTTAAACCGGCCTTGTGCCACATGACGCCCTCTTGGGAGGGGGGGTGACTGAATATCGTCAGTCAGTCAGTCGTGAGTCAGTCAGTCGCTCAAGTTTTGAACCACAGATCGGTTGAACTCTCCGCCTTCGAGCGGGGAGGAACACGAAGGAGGCTACGCCGAAGGGCGGATTCTCTTTCGGGGAGGTAAACCGACCCTGAACCCGTTTATACGGGTTCAATGGGCATATTTTTGACCGAGCCCACGTTAAAAAGGCCTTGTTCCACATGACGCCCTTGTGGGGGTGGTGACTGAATATCGTGAGTCAGTCAGTCGTGAGTCAGTCAGTAACTCAAGTTTTGAACGACAGATCGGTTGAACTCTCCGCCTTCGGGCGGGGAGGAACCGGAAGGAGGCTACACCGAAGGGCGGATTCTCTTTCGGGGAGGTATTCTCTACTAAACCTGATTGTTCATACTAACACTTCTACTTTTCTGTATATATTCCTGTTTGTAATATATTTGTGTTATTCCATACCTGTGTTCGAGTTCTTCTTTATTGCTTCTCCCTTGGACTATCACCGTGGTACAAGTAATCGGACCATAACACCAAGTTGCCAATCTACTACGGTACTTAAATTCACGAGGTCGAGGTACCAAACAAGAAAGCAATATTCATTTTGAATAATACAATATTATGGCACAAGTTCAAAAGGTGGGATAGGGGAGGGATGGTTTTCAATCTGTCTTATCAGCCACGATTACTGGTCCAAACAAACCACTGTATTCTTTACGCCAAAACAATACATTCTTACTTACCATTCTTACTACAGCCACCATCATACCTCATAGTCTATATGTAGTCCTAACTAGTTCCCTTATGTGCAATTTATCGGAGGGGGATTTAAAAAACAACAACAACAGAAAAGCTCATTTGAACAATTGCTGTGAAAATATTTATATAAAAGATACAGGGGAACCACGACGTTACGGCGATTAGAAAGTGACTGAAGCCGAGATGTCAGGTGAAGACCGATAATATACCAGCTTGCTATTTCTTTACATTAGGCGTTCTTGTCTCAAATATATTGGACGATTTCAAACGAAATATAAAAATCTACCGCTTATGTAGATAGCACCACAGAAACACGATAGCTAAGGTTTAAAGTTATTATATTTTTAATGATAAATCTTTCTTGAAGCTTTTATTCTAGGTTTAATTTCATACTAATAGATTAAGTTTAATATTTCCATTAAGCAAAATACATTGCTGTGTTTGAAAACTAATTTAAATTGACTGGATAGAGTTTTCGATTTGAAATTGCTAAAATCGCCGATGTTAGCGCCATTCTTAGCCATCTTTCAACCCTTTATTAATTTTGTTTTTCAAAAATAAAATACAGTTTATGAAACTTTATTTGAGGAATATTAGCTTATTTAAGGTATAATTAACATGATTTGAAAGAAATATTACTTTTAGTTTAAAATATCGCAGAAATGGATTTTTTAACACTAGTCGCCGTTAATTTGAGGTGTTAACAGATTTAAAGCTTGACTGAGAGACGGAAGTTTATCTATTTTTCCTACGATGGACATATCTATAAAATTTACTTGAGGAATATAATGTGATCGCCTTTTTCATATAATTTTAATTACCAAGTAATCTTAAAAATTTAGGAATATATTCTCCGGAATCAAATGTTTTATTGAACTCTAGGTATGCTGGTTTTAAATTTATTATAGTTATCACTCTTATTTTCTGATAATGTGGACGTCCGTATTTACAAAAGTCAGCACTCTTATACACACAAAAAAAATTCAAAATTCTTTTTAAAATATTGGAGATCGATGAATTGTAGTAAGCTTTTCACTTATGATTAGTAATTATAGTTTTTACTTAAAACAATATTACCTAACCTCTGCAAAATAAGATAGAATTATGAAATATTTAAAACTTTATAAATTATTATTAATTTTTTTTAACTGAAAACAGTTCTTGTAAAAATACATTATTCATTGAATTTTCTTTCTTTTTTTTTTTTTTTTTTTTTGCACAATAGTGTCCATAATCTTATTCATATAATCAATTCAAAGCTTTTCTAATTAAATAATGTTTTAGTTTTATTACACTTTTTATTTTACTATTCAGAGCAGATTTTCGTTAACTGGGGGTCCTGTTTTGCAAAAAGATATTGATGGTTTAAATTCTCCAGGTACTTCTGCTTTTAACTAATATAAACAATAAGCGGGAAAAAATAATTTCTTGAAATTTCATAAAATGAAATAAATGGGAGGTAACTGATGCAAAAAAAATATTTTTACCAAGATTTTCCAAAAAAAGACAAAAACATATCTAAAATAATTTCATTCATTTGTGAATAAGCCCTGAAATTTACATTAAAATCTGACAATTATTTGATTTTTGCAAGAATTTTCAAACCAATGTTTTTTTACAGCAAAAAAGTCTCTAAAATTTCTATACTAATCTTTGCACCCCTCAGGCTTACGAAAAAAAAAAGATTTTTAACCAAAATTTGGAACGTCCTAAGAAGGATCAAAAAAATAATTTAATAATAAAAAAAAAACCTTTGTTATTTCCTTTTAATAGTAACAAATATTTTGACGATAAATCTTTGTTTTTATTAAGTTTGAACCATTTTTTTTATCATGATACGCTCATTTTTAGAGAATCAGTGATGGTACCTACGCTCAAATTGATCGATGAGGTTTGTCTGAATTTTTTAAAGTTAAATATAGAAAACAAACTGTTTGGTTTTCTTGCTGTCTGTGAGAAGAACACTGGACTGAATAAGAAAAATTGTACACTTTTAGATGTTCAATAAAACAAATAGCAATTCGAATAAAAAAAAAATGGTTGGCTTGTCATTGACGGACGTGCTGGGAAAAACATTTTGATACGGTACATGGCTCGATATTTGTCTTGAATATTTAACACAACGAATAGATTAATAACTCTTTAAAATATAATAACGCAGTCAGGTGATCAGATTTTGACATCAGCTCAATGTATTGACAAAGCATCATAAATTAAAAAAATTAAGAATGCTGTTATAACGTTTATAAATACATGGATATTTTTAAACAGTATTGGCATTAGATGAATATTTTTCCTCGTCAGTAGTGAAAAATTCCCGTCAGAATCAGAGAAGATAAATCTTAGTTCTGCAAAAGTTTTTTTTTTTTAATCTTACAAAGTGAACAAACAGCGAAATGAATTCTGAAAAAAAAAAAACGATTTTGTCTTGTTTTTATGACAAGGAATATGTCTAAATTTCTTGGCAGAATTTTCAAAATATAAAGAGATTTATTCAGTATCTGTCTATATCTCTGAGATGAGGTATCATGATTATTTACATTATTAAGGACGCATAGCCCAGTAGATAAAGACGTTGATTAGATCAAGTGACTAGACCCAAAGAGTTGTGCGTTCAATATCGGGCCACAGCAGTGGTGAACCTAAAAACTTGAAGAGTTGAGTTAAAGGGAAATAACCGAGACACCCGGAAGAGGTATGGCACGTGGAACTAAAACAATCTACCCCGATGGACGAAATAAAAGTTTCGGTTCGAAATCATCTGAAGAAGCGTACAACGGCCGAAACGTTGTTAATATAGCTTGAAGATGGAGACAACAGTCCGAATAATGTAAATAATGTAATTTTTTTCAGGTTTGTATGTTTATTGATATGAAGTAAATCTTGATGTCAGTTTACTTTTCTATTAATAGGGTTTATATATTTTCCCAATAATTTAGAACATTAAGTGATACATCTAATTTATCGTCGAACATAAGAAAAATCCTGTTTTTTAAATCATTAAAAAAAAATTTCAAAAGATATTTTTTTAAATAATGAAAAGAAACCTATTTACCGTGGTATTTCATTGTTAATATGATCGCTTAATGTCGTCAAATAATGTCTTCTGTTTTATTAACATGACAATATCTAAGAAAAGGATAACAGTCTGCGCAACCGATAAATATATGAAGTCTGATTTTATTTTGAAAAATAGATCATTTGTAAATAAATAAGTAAATATGGAGAATATTAATTAACCCAAATACAATTATTTGTAATTCAGATGTAGCGTGTAATCCATAATCCATATAATTCCACAATCCATAATCAGAACTATTTACTTTGTTTGGACTGTTGTCCTCATCTTTGTTGTCCTATTCATGACGTTTCGGACGTTTTCCGCCCGGCCTTCTGCCCCAAGGACACATGGCCCAGTGGATAAAACCGTTGGTTGAAATAATCTAGTGACTTGAGCTAAAGAGATGTGAGTTCAGTACCTGGCCACAGCAGAGATGAACAACAACATTGAGAGTTGAGTTACTAAAGCGAAATAACTGAAACTGAGACGTCTGGAAGAGTCATGGCACGTGGAACTAGAACAATCTACTCCGGTAGACGAAATAAAGGGTTCAGTTCGAAATTGCAATCACCTGAAAAAGGCCGGAGCATACAACGACCGAAATGTCGTAAATATGGCAATAAAGCTGAGGACAACAGTCCGAACAAGGTAAATAGTGTCAATAGTTACAATACCTCATCTCAGAAATACAGACAGATGCCATAATCAGAAGGAGCTTAGGATTAAATAATTTTTTTGAAAATACATTCTTACAATTTAAAAACTAATAGCAGGCTTCGCCCGCTCGCTATCGCTTCGCAAAGATATTCACTACTTGAAATCTTTGACAGAAAAATTTTAAATGAACATTCCATTTATAAATTGGCTTGTTATTGTTAAGGAAAGTTTTACAAATAGATGCCAACTTGTTGAAGGCCAAGTAAAATGCAAATTTCAAACACTTTCCAGCACTATATAAGACAATATTCCTAAACAGAACTATTTTTGATATGAAAATCAAAACAATCCTCAAATACAAGAACTAATGAAAAACAGTTAATTAAGGAAATAATATTTTTAAAATCACGATGTAAATTAGTTAAACCTGAAGCGTGATGTTGCCTAGAAATAGATAATATATAATGCAGATATTCAGCTTTTAGCGCGTTAATTGCTATGAAGTAGAGCTGCGGCTCTCAGAATTCGAAGGAGAATTGGGCTCCAATTTCGCAATTTATTTATATAGATGTATTTATTGTGATTATTTATTTGTATTAGCTCGCTACACATGAAATGATGCATTTTTTCGTTGGTTGTTGATCCGGTCGTCTAACGAAGTAACGTCTTTAGTATATAAAAACAAAAAGTCTTGACTCCATTCCTGAAACTTTTTCTTTCCAGATAATTTTTCTTTCAATATATTGTTACTCAGACGCCCAATGAAAATGTTTACAATTAAACAATGTCCATTAATCTTACTGTATGAGTAAAAACTGTAAAAAAAAACAAAACATTTTTGCATCGAATCATTACATGCGATGAGAAATGGATACTCTTTGACAACAGTAGTCCAGTGGTTAGATGCAAGTGAATCACCAAACAATACCCAAAACCTCCAGTGCGTCCTAAAAAGTTAATGGTTACTGCATGGTAGTCTTTCAAAGCGGTTATTCATTATTCATTTTTGTCTCAAATGAAAACAATAACACCAACCAGGTTATTGGGAAGAATTGAGTGCCTGCACAAAAAAATGAAAAGAAACATCCGATAGTATCTGTCCTCAAGGACACATGGCACAGTGGATAAAGGCGTAGGTTAGATCCAGTGACAGGACACAAAGAGCGTGAGTTCAATACCCAGTTAAGGCAGTGTAGAACTTTCGGAGGGAAATTAACAGGAGATAACTGACATCCATTAAACATGGCAAATGGAACTAGAACAGTCCACCCCAGTGAGCGAAATAAAGGGTTCAATTCGACATTCTAACCACCTGAAGAAGGCCGGAGCGTACAAAGGCCGAAACGTTGTGATAAATATAGCGACAAAGATGAGGACAATAGTCCGAATAATGTAATAAACACCCTAGACTTGTGAATAGGGATGGCCTCTTTTTGCTGCACGACACACAGCCTCACGATTCTCAATCAAGTGTCCAAAAGCTGCATAGCCTGAATTATGAAATGTTGCCTTTTCCTCTATATTCACTTGATATTTCACCTACTGATTATCATATTTAAGCATTTTGGGCTTTTCATACGCAAAAAAATATTCTCCAATAAGGAAGAGGTAATCGGAGCATTTAAACTGTTTATCACATCAAAGGATATGATTTTTTTTAAAGATGGGATCAAGAATTTAGATCTACGTTGAACAACGGTCATTATGGTGCCTATTTCAACAAAATCAATTAGTTATTTAACATTTCAGAAGCGTTTTATTCATTTCCTATAAAGTGCGTCATTTCATGTGCAACAACCTAATAGTCCATGATGGAAGAAGAAACAAGAAGATTATTTTCGCATAAAATGGCGATGGCTATTAAATAACTTTATGTTTATTTTGCAATTAAAAATTCTTATTTCTAAATGAAAGTACTTTATAAAGCTGACATGAAGTGGAAAGATTTTATTGAATCAATTACTAGATTTTCTGCTCAGAAAGTCGGCTCGCCATCTCGTGCTACACAATTTTTCTCGCCAGAAGCTATCTTACATATTTATATTAGGTTGGTGCAAAAATAATGACGTAATAATGTCGTTTTTTGGCGTGAAAAAATACGTCAAAAAACGACATTATTACGTCATTATTTTTGCACCAACCTAATAAGTCTACCATTCGTCCATGCATTGAATATTATCGTCACATCTGGTCTGGCGCTTCTGCTATGTATTTAGAGATTCTCGATAAAATCCAAGCAAGTATCTGCAATATTACTGGTCCTGACGTGGCATCTCGATTTCAGTCACTTCCCCACCGCCGTAACATAGCTTCTTTGTACCTTTTCTATAAATATGTTTATAGAAATTGTTCTGATGAACTTTCCACATTGGCACCTAGATTTTATGAATTTAAAGGCAATACTAGATTGGCAGATAGGTCTCATCATTTTACAGTCGAAATTGATAGATGCAACCGTAAGTTCTATACTAACAGTTTCTTCGCTCGCACTTCTCGCTTGTAGGACTCTCTCCTGGCTTCTCGCTTTCCAGTCAAATTTGATCTTCAAAAATTTAAATGCAATGTTATCTTCTATTGTTATCTTCTATCTCCTTAATTCCTATTCTTTTATTGTTCTCTCTCTTTCATAATGTTTTTCTTTTGCTCATATTCTCTCACACTCAGTAACTCCTTACGTCTTAGTGGTTTTATTTCCTTGCTTATTATGAAATGATTAAAAAATATTAATTTCATATTTGTTACAAAATATATTTGTATATTTTCTTACATAGTAACGTCATCAGTATTTTTACAAGTATCATTATTTATGCAACAATTAATCTCTTGTTTTTTCATCTTTCAATGTTGGTATGTTTTCCTTTTCAGCTTTTGTAATAAATACAAACCTACATACAAAGTACTGGATCATTATTAACGGGGTGAGCACGAACGGCGGCGTACACTATTTTTATCAATAAATTATAGATTGGGGCGTAAGTTGCTTTATTCTTTAAGTCAGTGCAGTTTAACGATATTACCCTAACAAAGTTACGCTATGATGTGCTGTTTGACTGTGTTACATAATCACAAATTAAAATGCAATCATTATAACACAGAAAGTGAAAATAATGTGTTTACGTGTGAAATGTATATATCGTATATATGTGCATATGCGTGAAAAATGTGTCTCCGTTGGTATATATATATATATATATATATATATTGCGCGTATTTAGGCAGCATTTTTTCATTGATGCATGTTTCATTAAATAATATAGACAAGTGTTGTCTATTTATTTTATGTAAATTCTTTTCATATCGTCTGATAAGCTTAGTAACATTATCATTAAAAGAATAAGGAAAATCACAATATTGATACATATTTTTTAATCCTATCTAACCTTTCGGCTTACACAAGCCATTATCAAAGATGACAATTACATTACAATATACTAACCAATACACGGACAAAACAATAATGTCTCTGTTTACATGGAAGATTTCCAAGCAACAACAAACTCGTGCATACAAGACGCTTGAAGCGAAAATCGCACCGCAGCTCATGACGTCACACATGACCACGCGAGAGTGAAAACGAGAAGTATTAAGTATGGAAAGTCGTTGATATGAACAAATGGCTTCTATATAAATTATAGTCATTTAAGAATATTTGTGGAGATTTCATAGTTTATTTTGTTCAGGTTAGGTTTCAACTGTTTTATGTATATGACTTCAAGAATTTTTAGCTTTTGTTTATTGTTTTCAGGTTTAAGCATAGTTGTGTTTTCGACGAGGATTTTCCGGAATTGTGTATGCGACCAGGCATGTTGTTTAAATGCCTATATATATATATATATATATATATATATTATATATATATATATGAGGCATATGCATATCGAGTTTATATGCATGTCTCTATGTATGAAATCTCACTTACGTGTCTATGTGCGAAAATGTATATTTTCGAGTCTCATTCTCACTGTATATATACACGCACATACATATGAATTTTTGAACATATTTATTCGTTCGTTGATGCAAGCTTTTATTCTCTGCCAAGTGTTCCAAGAATCAGGACTCAAGATAAATAGTCACAAAACAGAGACTATGATCTAGTACCCTGAATCCATCATAAAAATTCCGACTGTGTAATTTATAAATACCAAACACTTAAAATACCTCCGGGTATAGGTCCGTTATAGCAAATTTAGTATTGGAAACAAGAACATCGAATACAGAATAACCTGCACAAGGAAAGTTTCGCCCAGCACAACAAGTTTCTACAATGGCAAAACATTGACCTAAAAACCAGAGTCATGATCTTAAATAAACTTGTCAGATCAAGACTTTCATATGGACGTGATGCATGGTATCCAACTCAGATTTTCAAGTGTATGCAATCACTTTCTCAAATCAATGATAAAAATAGCCTTGAGCAAATGAAACCTGTAGGTCTTAGCGAGGAAGATCCTTCTTCAAACCTTGAATACTGGCGCTACAGATTCACAAAGAGCTGTACCAAATAAAAGAATTCATGTTATTAAAGACTTTCAACAACAGCAACGACTAAAATAGATAGCACATATAACCCGAAGAAAAAATAATGACATAATCAAGATGTTCCACATATTTCAAACGGAAGCAATCCTCCATCAATACTGGAAAGAGCGATAACAGTTACTGGACTTCAGAAACCGATTTTTATGAAAAATTGTTTTAATAGAAACATAATATGAATTTCAACCAACAGTCAGACTGACTGCTCAGTGAATGAATACCGAATGTTTCCTTTTAAGGAAACGGTTAATATTACTAATAGAGGTGAAAAGAACAGATGCTACGCTTTGATCCCAGCCCGATGACCAGGGAACGAAGAAAGGTTTAACTCCAGTAGAATGAATGTTGAATCGTTATAAAAGAAACGGTTAATATTACCATCAACATTAATATTTACTGAACCTCATATGTCTCATAAATCTTCAGCCAGACAGGGAATTATTAGCTGAAAATTTATTTTCTAAATTCTGACCGTATAATGTTCGATTCAATGTTAAATTAAGTGATTGATTCGTTCGTTTAATGGCATACCGACTCCTTATGAGTCATTTAATGCCAACTTAATCAAGTGTATTGGCAATGAAGCCGATTGTGTTGAAAAATAACGGTTGAATAATCAAGGAGAATCGAGCACATCACTATCACTCGAAAGCTGGCTCATTTAAATAACTCATAAATCGAGAATAGTTTTGTATACGGTTAAAGTAGGTGGAGGCGTAGAAGGATCATGCTACTATTGTATTACACATATGGAAGGAATATTTGCATTTGAAATTCACCTATTCCTAAGGTCAATAAAAAACGATAAGAAAATATAGATATATATTTTTTAACAACAATGAAATTATTTTTTAAATCATTTCATTCTAAGCAAGGTAATAAAGTCACTAAGGCGCAATGAGTTACCGAGTGTGAAAGAATATATGAAAAAGAAAAAAGAACATTATTAAGAAGAGACAATAACAAGAGAACAAAAATTAAGATAGAAGACAACGATTCGTATTGCATTTAAGTTGACTAGAATACAAGAAGCTGAAAGAGAGTTCTACAAGCGAAAAGTGCGAGAGAATAAACTCTCCGTGTGCATGCATTCGTGTTTGTGCTATATCGAAGCTAGAACGTTCATATATATATATATATATATATATATATATATATATATATATATGAGAGAGAGAGAGTGCGGGTATAGGAATCAACACTGCATGATGACTGTCAGTTTCATGTCTCATTGCGTTGCTCGAACAAAGGACAATTACTCAGAAGATAACACAGATGTGCGAATCCGACAATCGCCATGCAATGTTGATTCCTCAGTGCAATCTTCAGAGCAATTTTCCTTTTCCTGAGACGTGAAACTGACAGTCACCATGCAATGTTGATTCGCATGCCCCCTTCTCCCCCTCTCTCTCTCTCTCTCTCTCTCTCTCTCAATAATAATTACATTGTTTTCAGAAAGAATACGTCAACGAGTATATTACACTTTTTTCAGCACGTTGTAAATAGAATGCTCGATAATAAGAAATGGATCATTAATCTTATATCTAAAGTACAGTGTATGTGCGTGTGTTTGCGCGTGTGTTTGTCCAAGCATCTCCTCCGCTCCCACTGGTCCGATTTCGATGATTAATAGCTCATTCAAAATCCCTAGAAAAGTTAGGCGCGGGGAACGATTTTCGTTGAGGTCAGATTCAGGGTTGCCAGATTATGCGAGGTTACAAATATATATTAATATATTATACTAGCCATTATCGTTGTTTTCATGGTTTAAAGGGGAGTAACTCTTATTTTCCTTTTGTATCTCAAATTGCAGCCAGCTTAAAATTTTCTTCTAGCGTAAATTGGATTGTTTTGTTTTTCAGATCAAAAATAGTTCTGTTTAGGAATATCGTCTTATATAGTGCAGAAAAGTGTTTGAAATTTGCATTTTACTTGGCCTTCAACAAGTTGGCATCTATTTGTAAAAAACTTTCCTTAACTATAACAAGTCAATTTATGAATGAAATGTTCTTTTAAAATTTTTGTTTCAAAGATTTCAAGTAGTGAATATATCTGACGTTGCGAAGCGATAGTGAACGGGCCAAGCCTGCTAGCAACCAATAAAAATAAAAACTTCGCGAATTTATCTCCTGGTTTTAATTTTCATAGAAATTACTCCGCTCATCAAAGGTTAGATAAATCATTTCTAACGAAGACATGGTAAATGCATAATCAACATGCTGATAACTTATTTTTTTAATATTTCAACTTGAAAATTCCTTGCTCAATATGCTTAACAAAAGATTTGTTTTATTATTCCGTCACTAAAAGTGATTTTATTCCATACAAATGAGTTTATCTCTTCTCCTTGCTATGCGTTAAATAACAGAACAGTTTAACTTTAGTTGGCAACAAGTCTAGGAGAAACCAGAATCGGTTGGATGCGTGACTAACAATTTGTCTCATAAAGACATAATTGCTACAAAAAGCACAGCAGCAACACCTGGTATATTACGCTTTTTCGGCAAGTTGTAAATAAAATGTTTGATATTAAGAAATGGAACATTAATAGCCAATAAAAATAAATGTTTGAAAATTTATCTCCTGGTTTCAATTTTCGCAGAAATTACTCCGCTCATCAGGGGTAATCTGGACGTTGACTATGCATTTACCATGTCTTCAGAGAAGACATGGTAAATGCATAGTCAACGTCCAGATAACTTCTTTTTTTTTTAATGTTTCAACTTGTAAATCCCTTGCTCAATATGCTTAACAAAAGATTTGTTTTATTATTATTATTATTATTATTATTATATCGCTAAAGGTGATTTTATTCATTGCAAATAGCTAAATGAACGACTCACAACAGCCTCAAAAGCTGATTAGTAAATGTTGACCAATTTGTTAATCTTTAAAGTCAGTTTTTCTCAGTTATATCCCTTTCTCTTTCTTCTTTTCTTTTCTTTTTTTTTTTTTTTTTGCGCCCATGCAACCCTGTCAGGACGCGCACGTAACGTAGCGATTAACGTCACCGAAAGTGAAATAAGCGTGGCGAGTTCGATTTCCATTGTTTTCACTTTCCCACAAATACCTTTAATAACGGTATGAGTTTATCTCTTCTCCCCGCTACGAGCTAAACAGCAGAAGAGTCTAACTTTAGTATCTGTCTATATTTCTGGGATGAGGTATTATGTACATTATTTACATTATTCGGACTATTGTCCTCATCTTTGTCGCCATATTTATTACAACGTTTCAGCCGTTGTACGCTCCGGTGGTTGGAATGTCGAACTGAACCCTTTATTTCGCTCACTGGAGTAGACTGTTCTAGTTCCACGTGTCATGTTTAATGGATGTCAGTTATCAGTTATCTCCTGTTAATTCCCCTCTCCAAGTTCTCCACCGCCTTAACCGGGTATTGAACTCACACTCTTTGGATCCTGTCACTGGATCTAACTAACGCCTTTACCCACTGTGCCATGTTGTCCTTGAGTCTAACTTTATTTGGCATTCTTGGAGAAATCAGAACCGGTTCAGACGTGTGACTAACAATTCGTTTCATGAAAACATACTCGCTACATAAAGCCCAGCAGAAACACCTAGTGTTGTGAGGCTGTGGCCATAATATGGTGAGTCTGTGGCCCTAAACTTTAAACGTTTGGTGACACCTTTTTCATAATTTTTTAGACATCCTTTGCCCGTTTGCAATATTGCTTGCCCCCAAACGAACATTGAGAATCGTAGTTTCTTGTGTGTTTTTTTGTGTTTTTTTATTCACTGAATTTACCCTAAGCAAGGCAGTAAAGCCACTAAGACACAAGGATTTATTGTATATGAAAGAATTAGAAAACAGTAACATTATGAAGGAGCGAGAACAATAGCAGAGTAATCAAGACGACAGTAGATAATGATTGACATTGCATTGAAATTTTTGAAGATTAAAGTTGGTCGGAGAGCATGGAACCGGAAGAGAGTTCCACAAGCGAAAAAAAGAAACTGCTAGCTGAGCACTTAGGGTTGCAGCTAGCCATTTCAACTGTGAACTGATGAGACCTTAATGCCAATTGATTACTGCGCTTAAATTCATAAAGTCTTGGTACTACAGCGAAGATCTCATCCGAACAATTACCATGAAAATATCTAAAGAAAAAGGCACAATTTTACGGTGGTGAGAAAGTGACTGAAGCCGAGACGCCATGTCAGATCTTTGGATTTTATCAAGAATCTCTAAATATATAGCTAGAGCACCTCGGGCATCTATGGCTGCAATATTCTAAGCATGGGCGAATGGTAGACTTATAAATATGTAGGATAGTTTCTGGAGAACTTTCTTAGCAGCTGACCTAGCAATGGATTCTTTCCACTTCATGTCAATCAAGAATGTTAACCTGAGAAAACGCAAGGAGTTGCTCTCCTGGAGGTTAGCATCAGTCATACTGATGGAAATCAGAAATATGTCTCTCAGATGGTTAATAGAGAGCAGTTTTGTTTTAAAGGCGTTAAAATTAACAGGCATTTCTTTGCCACGGTTAACAACAGACTGTATATGTTTTTAGAAAGATCAATTTTTCCAACAGTGAGAATCTGCCAAACTGAGCGACCTAATTCTGCCTTGGAACCGCAAAATTCACACGAGGGCTGGGAATTCTACCCTTGGTTTGAGCGATGATTGTGTTAACATCTTTTGGGGGAATAAGAATAGCTTTTTCTAGATATAAGTGCTACTATTTAATCCATAGTTGGGGGGTAGAAGAAATGGCTTCTTACCGCTCCCAAGGGTATTTGCGCGTAAGTGAATGTAAGGAACTCGACTGGAATTAGAACTCAGCTCTCCGATTTCTCATTCCGGGTCTCTATCAATTACACCACCCGCACACCACTCTTTGCAAGGCTTTCTGGGACTGTTCCAAGTGTTTTAATAAGAATAGGGACAACTGTCAGTTTATTATTTCAGAATGTTTTTCACTTTTCCAGCAAGGTCCATATTAGTGTTTCTCAAGTATTTTTTTTTTTCACCCATTTGCTATATTCAGCATATTTCAAATTGTCACACCCACGTCCAGGATTGCCCGACTCAAACGGCACATTGTAGAACTAGTTTGTAGAAAAAAAAATTATAAATATTCCATGTCTAAATCTGTCCCAGTTTTCCGCTGAGATCCTAACATTTCCAACACCAGGGACCCTGGTTAAGAAACAAGGTCTTCAGAGAAACCCGTGAAGACAGTCTGCTCTTAGAAAAGAGTTTCGTTATCTCCCTCTCTAAAAAACGTTTTTGTCCTGTCATCTTGTCAGTTTTCTGCTGAACCTCATTTGATCCGAGCTTTGTACGAAACGCAAACAACTGATCCTTTCCCTAATTAGCTTTGTCCAGTTCAAAATGAACAAAGGTCAACTTCAGATTCCTAAAGAACATCACATGAAACTTCTTTATCCACTGTCTGTTGTGATGTTAATACCGGAAACATTTCTCAGCAAGAACGAAGAAGATTTCTATTGTGAACGCGTTTTCAATTTGCCGTTTCTTTCCTAATGCGTCTTATATTGTCTTTCTATTAACTATGTGTTTATTGCCTATTTTCAATCCTCCTCGAGTACTGGTGTACGCAAACGTCTCAAAAGTTCGAACTTCTTCAATTTTAAATTCAGTACGTTACTTCAGAGTTTTTTTACACGTTCGTTACAAGTTTGTTTTTTTTTTTACACAGATGTATTCAACGGGAAGTGGTCGAATTTGTTTACTTCTTACGAATGCCGTTGAAAAAGTTATAAAGCTGATTACTCCACGAAATATTCCATTACAAAAATATGTTCACAAAATGTCTCATCGAATGCCACGTTCAAAGAGAAACAGAGTAGGTATGATTTTTATCTCTTTCCCTTTTTAAATATATATATATATATATATATATATATATATACACACATATGTGTGTGTGTGTGTGTGTGTGTGTGTGTGTGTGTGTGGCGCGGAGGATACAAATTATTTGTAAATTTAATGACAAAGTGGTAAAAATTGTTTCCGCATTGTCATTAATTTTCCTCATATATATATATATATATATATATATATATATATATATATATATATATATATATATATATGTATTGTTTTAAGGTGTGCTATATTTACGGGATAAAGTGCTCAATATCAGAGATAGAGCGTATGTAAATATAATAGTGAACATTGAAGTCAACACTCAGAGGCGACAAGATGTTTCATGCTAGACGCATTATATATATATATATATATATATATATATATATATATATATATATATAACCATCTTTGTTCACCGCCTGATGAGATGCTTAGGTTTAAGCATCGAAACAAATATGCCTCATTGTAGTGACTTGTTTGTTCGTATGTAACAACTTATATATATATATATATATATATATATATATAAGGAAAAATAATGACAAAGGTGAAAAAAATTCGTCACATGAATACACACACACACACATATATATATATATATATATTTAGCCAACATTTATTCATTGAAACATGTTTTATCGAATAATATAAGCATATTATGTTTATTTTATATAGTTCTATAATCAGTTTTCTTGATGTTAAGATAAAATTCATCAAGGCGCAATGGGTTTTTTTTTTCCTGCCCAAGTACTTTCAATCTATTCCGAGATTATCCTTAGGGGTAAATTACAAAGCCAAACTTATTGTAACTATGATCGTTGTGATGGTGATTTTAAAAAACACGCGTGGACGCGCTGTGTTATAATTATTTTAAAATTTAAAATTTATCCGTTGTAGCTATGGAATTTTTTGCAAAACAAACGTCGCAATATAAGAGAGCTAACCTAAAATTGGTAGAAATGCAAAATGCCATTACATGTTTATTAAATGCACTTTAACATATTGCTGCTACACAGGTAATAAATTTTGTTGAATGTTGTTAGGTACTAATGATATAGAGTGTCTCGAACATTTGAAGTTTTTTGTTTCTTATTTTCGTTGTGTAGTATATTGGTGTTGGTCCGGATTTCCATTCTCGGTAGCGTATGCACACTGCTGATGAGTCCCAAAAATAGGACGAAACGATTCTTGAGGATTCTTCTTGAGGATTCTTCTAGACTCTCTCTCTCTCTCTCTCTCTCTCTCTCTCTCTCTCTCTCTCTCTCTCTCTCTCTCTCTCAAGAAGTCTTAACGAAATATGAACATATCTTAACAGGTAATTGAGCTTGGCTTTATCATGATGGATTCACGTGGCTAGATTGATAGTGCCACGCTTCTGGTCTAATTGAATCAGTTGACATAAGTTGCGAGTCTCGCTCATTTTCAATGTTGTGAGCCTTAAACCCATTTTTAAAATAGAGAGGTGATGTTCTGTCCTAGCAGAATAATCTTCACCCGCAAGCTGTCTATGCTACTACTCGGCAAAATTTTCAGGAGTCTCCCTGATCCCCAGACCGGTCCCTAAGTGCACTGTCGGGGAAGGACTTCATGTTGAAACGAAGATATATTTGTTTTCTTCCCCATTAGACTAAAGGACCTGTTGAGGTAACAATTCACTTCATTGGATGTGATGGCATTCGTTTGGTTTCGTTTCGGTTGTTTTACGGCATATCAACACCTCAATGGGTTATTTAATGACGACAAAATTTTTATTTCTGGTAATATTTTTTCTAAAATTGTATTGCTGGTAATATTTTTTCTTCGGAAATGTATTGCTAGTAATATTTTTTCCTTCAAAAGTGTATTATTGGTAATAATGTATTACTGGTAATATATTTTTCCTCCAAAAAATTATTGCTGGTATTAAAACCTATTTTTACACTTTCATAATGCTTTGACTATTTTAGAGGTTAACTATTTTCCCATAGCTAGGACCCTAACGGGAGCTACCACTCCGGATCAGGGTGGACCTGGGAACACCAGCAATTAAGAGGTGTTTCCTTGCTCCCCAAAACCTCCTGATCAGAGGCCTTATTGTCAGATGTAGTCTATCATCTTACCCAGGATACTGGTGGTTTTCATTAATCACACACACAAAAAAAAACATCATGCGAATAAGATAAAAACGGAAGGTCTTTGTGTCAACAGATACCTAATAACGCAATTACCGAAAAAAGGGTTTGGCTATCTCTCTTTCGCTATCAACCATCCGGGGGTAATACATGCTTTCCAACACCTCCACAAAATCAAGACAGTCCGCCGATAACAAACGTCCCAACTTGGTTGATCCAAATTCTGAAAATTTTCCATTACTCACATGATTACCATGATTATTTCTTAAATTCGTCAATATTTTCGGTTCTTTATGCTTTAGGAGTAGATAGATTCGCCTATCGCACGGCACACATTCCTCCCCGGTCATTTGAGCAGGAGTAGAGGTTTATCCTTTGTTCCCTTTTTAGGATTGGGTTTGTATTTCCTTCTTAAGTCTACATAAACTGTATACTTCTAACAACTCCACCTAAAACACCGAATTACAATTTCTTTTTTCAATAGGTGTAGATAGGTTTGCCTATCGTCCAGTTCACACACCTCCCCGGAGCAGGAATAGGGGTTTATCCTTTATTTCCTTTTTAGGATTGGGTTTCCTGTTTCCGCTATAGTGTTTTCTGTCTCTTTTTCACTTCCGGTGTCCATTTACCACTTAGTGGCATTATTAGCTTGCTTGGGGTAGTTCTTGTTACTTTGTAACCTAGCTTGAAGGGCTTTTGAGCCTTGTACGGTGTGAATATCACCGTGAAAACTTTTTTTGTATCATTCATTCGTTTGAGACAATAGCATAGATTTATATTGTTTTAGAGTAGGACACAGCGTACTTCCTTCTCTCCCCTACTACTGTGACAATGGACTGCACCTACTTACAAGTATGGCAAGTCGCCATATTAGAGTAAGATTCGAGAACTATTTGGTTTACTCAAGGTTTTCCGGTCGACGAATGAGTATTTAATAAACCTCTTCTTGTTTCCTCCGGCTCGTCTTCTGTTCCTTACTCTCTCCAACTATGGTATTCTCGGCTATTTTGAACAAAGACAACATTACAACACATATATTCCGACAGAATTCTTCACTGAAAACTTCCCTCATTTGCCAAATCAAACATTAAACTTTAAACGCCCATGCAGACACATAGGTGACTATAAAAAAAAATGTATTTATTTAAAAGTTCTGACTTGTCTCTTTTTTTTTTTTCTTCCATGTTTTTAAGTTATTTTTGTTTCTTTTTCTATCACTTCGCTGCCGGACATTTTATTATATTTTAGTTCTGCATGCAAGTCTCCATTTCACTGACCATCTCAAGTAATTCAATTATTCGACATGAAACTTTCCCGTCTTGGTGAATACGCTCTGCCTAAAATGAATTTGAAACACCTTTATCTTCACGGTCATGTCACAAACTCAGGCAGTATTAACATTTCAAACAGTCAAATGATTCGGACATTTTTCCAGCTTGCTGGGTCAGAACATTGAAAAGAAAATCGATAGTTCCTGAATTATGGCTAAATTAGGTTTGAAATTGGGTCTTGTAAAAGTTGAACGTTATGCAAACATGTCCTTAAGAAAGCTGCAATGGTAGGAAAAAAGCGAACCCACAAAATTTGAAATTCTCACATTAAAAATCTAGTAAGATACAAATCCTGTAGTATGTCTTTCGTTCGATTTATAAAGCTGATGAAAATGTTAGACAGTTAGTTATGTGCCATGCGTGATACACGCTTAGGCGATATATGATTTACGAGGCAGTAGCTTGCCATTTGTTTCTGCGGTAGGTAGTTGCTATCTTTCCTGCTATTTACCCATAGCTGGGAGGAGAAGAGGACTCATACCTTCCACAAGGGTATTAGCACATAATTCATACCTTTAGCCTTTTTTTTTTTACCTTTAGCATCTAAGTGAATGTAATGGATTCGACTGGATTTGAACTCGGCTCTCCGAATTATTCAATCCGAGCCGCTATCCATTACTCCACTGTGCCTTCTTAAAATGTTAGTACTATATATTATTTATATATCATTTTTTTTCTATCAGCCTAGAATGCTTAAAATGGCACGATAAACTTATAATAGCTGGATATTCCGACAGTAACGTCTCCTATTTACTTCCGTAAACACTACAACAAGTACAGGGATCAAAATTACACGGTTGGAAAGCAGGTTGTCAGTCACTATGTTTCCGCTTAGTGACTAACATTAACTATGCCTTTTCGCTCCGAAAGTAATGAGTCATGCTGATTTGCAGAGAAATTATACCAAACGCGATTTTACCACATAGCTGCCACCTTTGGGTTGACATCTTGGCGCTCATGATTTCTTGCCGACGGTTTCCCAGAGTCACTCAAAACATGGTTTGGTCATATACGTTCCATGTCGCAATAGAGGAAATTCATTACCGGGCGTCAAAATATGCTCGCTTCCACTATTTGGTTTCCGTAAAGCGTCGATAAATGTCAATTGGTGCAACAATGACGAAAGAAGGCTCGGGAAATTTAACACACACAGGTCGCATTGAAGGTAAGAGTAACTAAAAAAAGCAAAGACTGCTATATTTGACAAGTAGCGGAACAACTATCACAATGACAGAGAGGAATTCTGAAGAAGCTGGCGAGAACCATTACTGTACATAAATTTGCTTAAGTTAAGCGCAAGAACACAAATGTGGCGATCAAACTCACTACGGTAGTAATGGTCAACGAGACTAGGTAACAACGCATAGAGAGGTACCTTTAAATAGTTGTCGTAGTTTACTAAGCCTAGCTTAGTTTGACGTATAGTCAAAAATATGGAGTACCTAGTGAGGATCAAACTCATTATTCAATAGTAATGGTTAGTGTTCTCGTTAGCCATTATGACCAGAGCCTAACAACTGATCTCTAATCTGACTGAGCTCTAACAACCCTATGAAGGAAGAAACTGACTTGTAATTTTCTATACCGCCAAAGCTAAGCTAATAAAGTGTCATCATCACCGAGCTGAACCTCCGGAATTCTCCACAAATGTTTTGCTCTCAAAGAAGTTCCTTTTTCTTTAACCGCCATTTGGGACGATCACCCTAAACCATATACGATACATCGCTAAAGATACTGGGAATATGGCCGGCTCCTTATACTATTGCAGAAAGTATCTGACACCATTAGCCATAGTCTTTCCTTAAAAGAGTCAGGTCAGATCAATAATGGAGTACTTCGCACGAGAAATTTGTCTCCGGAATAGCTGACGACTGGAAATTTCACAGAAAATTTATTTTTTCCTGGAACAGATGACGAGATATCTCGTGAGAAATTTATTATTCCCAGCCCTGCTTACACTGGCAGTGAATCAATGAAATCGGATATATTTATAACAATTAAGGGATTACGATGAAAGCAGTGACTATCCAAAAGAGAGAAAGGGGATACCTTTTGCTGTTATAATATCACACAAAAATATCCTGGTTCTAAGTATCATTAAAGTAACAAATAAAACTATTTGAGCCACCAAAAAAGATTTGATCATATATGGAAATGGTGCAGCCACTCGTATCCGAAGATGCCAGTCTACTAAGGCGACTAGCTAATCCCCGTTGCATGCGACTCCTCAGGCACATTTTATTGTTCAACCTGTGGTTTATACAGCAAATATGCTGAACGGACCTTAGTTACAGTTTCTGGGAGAATGTGTGTTATCTCGCGTGATCAACAGTCTGAACAAGGGCAGCACGCTCAGACCCTCGGTCACGATGACTTGTGACTCTGTGTTAGCAAACCATCGACAGCTCCCAAGGGTTCTGTCTACCCAGTATATTTATGGGTGTGTATGTGTGCTTGTGTGTGTAGCTTCAAAAATATTGATATATCAGAGCTTGGAAACTGATCTTTCATTTGACTTAGTTCTAACAACCCAATGGAGACAAAAACTGGTTTGTAACTTTAATTTCCTCCAAAACCGAACTAATAATTTTTAACACAATAACGTAATTGGTGGATCTAGGAATCGAAACCGTTTCACTTGCTGTTTTAAAATATATTAAGCTTTTAACATTCACCAATATATATATATATATATATATATATATTTGTGTGTGTGTGTTATATAAGGATATATAATTTTGCATAATTTTATATATCAAAGCATTATTTAGAAAATATATTTTAATATATTTTTCTAAACATTATATGTATATATATATATATATATATATATATATATATATATATATGTATGTATGTATTTATATTATATATATGTATATTATATGTATATGTATTATATATATATATTATTTATATATTTAATATATAGATATATTATACATATCTTGTATTATACATACATTATATGTATATTATATGAATATATCTATAATTCACAAAATATGTATGTATGTATTTATGTATGTATTTGCGATCGTATGTTGTTTATGCGTTTCCATAGTTTTCATCCGATTTCGATGAAATTATTTTGTTTGATAGATAATTCTTCAGTGCCAAATGACAAATTCCCCTTCTCTTAGCCAAATATTCAATCTCTCTCAAGTGAGATTATCTTTTCCGTTGTATAAATAATACTACTACAGTTTTAAGGCGTTGCTTTCATTGTCGTCTATAGCCGTTCCCAATTTAAATTTTTTATTGTCCTGTCAGTTTTTGCATTGCATTCAGCGCAGTAATAAGTAAGCTTGCTTTTTCTATTACTCAACATTTCTTTTTCAAACCTTTCCTAAAGTTATTCGAGCTTAGTGATCCCTGTAGCTTTACAGCGTTTTCTTTGCCCACGCATTCCATTTGACAATTCGTACTTGCCTAAGACATGCCACCATAAAAGAACCTGCCTAGGTCGCAAAACCGCTGCCGCCAGGTCCGCCATGAGAATAAGAGATAATGAATCGTCTTTAAGACGTTCAGTTTGCCTGTCTCAAAATGCTTCTTGGAATGCTTCAATCAGAGCCACTGAGTCTGAAGATCAAGGTAGCCATCAGCTTTCTAGAAGAGCATACCTGAACGCTTCTGCGGAAACGACTCAACGGCTGAGGAGAAACGCCTCTTCAACTACTACTATGCGTGAGGCTGAAACAAGATTGAGAACGCAAAAACGGCCCTTTTCAGGGACACCCTCACCCCATTCAAATTTGGGGATGTGCCTCAGTTGCACCCAATTGTTGTTACTAATATTGGTTTTCGGGTGGACTGACTTTAAAATTAAACTTCTCCAAATGAACGGTAAAAATCCCCAGTAATGAAAGACCCGGTTGAAGACGGGTTGTACTGCTAGTATATATATATATATGTAATTAAATGGCACAGTTCTGTGATCGATAACTGACACGTTGATCTTCTTCGTTCCAGTGATACGAGATCGGTTAAAATAAAAAATGATGACGCTTATTTTCAAGTCGGACTGAGAAAAAAAACTTTAGATTATGAAGGATGATGAAACACACTTGATGTTGCATTGGGCCAAGCTTCATAAACATTTTGCCGTATGGAGGTCTAACATGAATACAAAAAACTGATTCAAAATTAATCAACTGATCACAGCAAGTCGTCGTCATATGCCTGGAATGCCGCTTGAAAAAGTGCAGAATTGTGTGAAAAGCGGACATTTCTATTCATTCTGAAGGGTAAATGTGCCCGTTGCTTGTAAATAATGTCCGGTTAAAGAGATGACTCAGCATAAAATGTTTTAAAAATATCTTTTATTTCATTCATCCAATTTTAAGCCAGCTCCATACCAGCCGAGGTATTTTAATGATATCAGCAACCCCACATCTCTCTGTCCTCTCTTATATATATATATATATATATATATATATATATATATATATATATATATATATATATATATATATATGATAGATATACTATTTTAAATGAAAAACAGACCACTTTAAGACTCCATTGTAATAATTTATTTCACCAGAGAAGTCTTCACTTTCAAAGGTGAAACGAAAAATGAATTTAAAATTTACACTTGATGGGCAGTATTAAACTTATGTAAGTTGAATTAGAGGGTGATGAGGAATATATAAACCCCACATCTCTCTGTCCTCTCTTATATATATATATATATATATATATATATATATATATATATATATAATGTCGTTTTACTGGTAAGTAAATAAAACGATCGGTAGCAAAAAAACAAATTACACTTTTTTAATGTTAATTTCCCTACCTTCTAGATATCGATTCCTTTCTTTGTTGCTAGCGTATTCGACTATATGTTAGTGATTTGGTTTTTCATACCGGTCGTCAGATTGGTGAGGTTCTGTGTAAAAAAAAAAAAAAAAAAAACGGATTTTAAAAGAAAAAGAATAAAATGTGTATTTTTTTCTACTGAATTTCAATTTCCATAAATATTTCTATTTCCTTATTACCGACACCTTGTATTGTTCGCAGACTACCCGAAAAAGAAGTCTTCCCCACAAATGTCTTAGAATTTGAACGACGCACCTGAACTGAGTGTAGTACAGACATTTTCCGCTATCCTTTGTGAGCAGTGTTCCTTTTAATATCACTGAATCACTGATATAGGTTCAAGGAGATTACTTCGAATGTGATGGTGAAAACTATGCATTTTCGTAATATTCATTCCTTAACATATTGTATCCTTTGAGATACTATGTCTGAATTTGTGATATTAGGAAATGTCATTACAGGGAATCCCTAAAGTTTGGACAGAGGAAATCTCATTAACTATATTTTTTACCTCCACAGATTAAACATGGTTTTGTCAAAAGAAGAAAGAATTGACTTCTTTTTCTGGGTATGCTAAGGGAAAAGGTGTACTCAATGAAAACACTTGATTGAACGCATAAAGAGTGAATGTGCTAAGATTAACTGCAATGTGGAGTTATTGCATCGAGTTCACATGAATCTTGCAAAGCGCATCAAACTTTTCATCACAAATGATGGAAATCATAATGAAGATTTTTGTTACTATTCCAATTTGAAAAAAAAAAATTATTTCATGAAAAAATGCATTTTTGCCTATGTATCCAGACTTTAGTGTCATTTTGTACACTAAAATCTTTTCTGAATAGATCCCGCTAAACTAGGACTACATCTAAAATGCTGTTAAATAAACTATAAATAATTGATAAAGTCGACCACTGAAGACTCGGTAGTTAGAAAAACGAAGGACCATAATTTTCGTTTAAGGTGTGCTGGTAGTGCAACGGATATTGACTCAGAACGCGGACTCAGCGGGTAGAGTTTAAAATCTGCTGCATTCAATTTTATTTTATTTATAGGAAGAAAGAAAGAAAAACAGTAACAATTGGACAATTCTGCATGATAAAGCAATAAATGTTACACAAATTTAAATTAATAATACTTAAAGCGTGCATATTATCCAGAGATAAATGTTTTTGGGGTCTTGTTTTGATAGTTATTTACTGATATAAAACAATATTCGAACCGGGGTCAGTTTTCATTCTACAGGGTGTCACTAGTAGTCTAGACACTTGGAAAATCACATTAACTATATTTTTTACCTCCACAGATTAAAGATGGTTTTGTCGAAAGAATTGACTTCTTCTGGGGTATGCTAAAAGAGAAGGTGTACTCAATGAAAACCACAAATGCTACACACTTGACTGAACGTATAAAGAGTGAAATTGATGACAACGTGGAGATATTGCATCGAGTTCACGTGAATCTTGCAAAGCGCATCAATCTTTGTATCACAAATGATGGAAATCATATTTAAGATTTAATTTTTTTAATATTCCAATTTAATACAATGTTGAAGATTTCATTTCTTGAAAATATACATTTTTTGCCTATGTTTCCAGACTTTAGGGACACCCTGTACATTATTCTGTTCGTACCTATATTGTTATAATCACAACTTTTAGACTATTTCGCTCTGCTGAGTTCTTAAGGTGTCTGTCATATTTTGGGGCATATTTGAGTGTTTTGAACCAAACTGTTCACTTCACACAGAGTGGATTTGCCATCGTTTCTAAAAATATCTTAGCATATACATATATTCTACTTTCTGATGTTACCTTTGCTTTTATCATTGGACAATCTATTTTTCTGATTTTTGCTGCCTGACATGACATGAAGGTTGTGAATTCAAACAAGAAAGACAAATGTCTAAATAATGGCTATTGTTCGTATCTGGAACTTCATGCAGAATCCATTTTCCAGACATTTTTTTTTGTAAGGCTTGTAAATGACATGTAATATATGACTGATTTTTTATGTGCTGTCTCCCTTTATGTCTCTCCACAACTTCCTTTTGTAGCTCTTACCAATATTTGCTTTTTTTACTATCCTCCACACTGTTTTTGCCATTCAGTCATACAAACTCCTTAAGTAGGTAACTCGCCGTTTCCTTCTGTTTTTTTCAGTATGTCATGTGAGTGTCACATTCTCCTGACCCTCTTTCCTCCTTATGTGCGCCAGAAATTCAACTCTGATGGAAGATGTTTTTAGAAATATATAGATACAATAGTTACGCGATTGTTCTAAAGTTGCATAAATCTTCATATATGAGCAGTTTACTTTAGGATTTGGGTGATTATGGCTCGCCACGACTTCCTATCATCTTGGCTCTTTTTTTTCTTGTTTTTTTAAACAAGCGCGTTAGAAAAGTCGTTCACTGTTTCCCTCTGTTTCTCTTGCTTTCAGCATTTCCTGTTAGTGTCATATTCTCCAAACTCTCTTTCCTCTTTATATGTGCCAGAAACTCGACTCTGATTTAAGGTATTTTCAAAAAAATATAGATCTATTTAAACAAACACGCTCAGTGTTTCCCTCTGCTCTGCTTACTTTTAGTGTACAGTGAGCTTTAATAAGTTTTTAGCCACCCTTAATTACAGCCATTTTGGCTTGTGTAATAAGGTATCTTCTTTTTTCTTTTTCAGACAATACCGCGTTAGTATCAAGCTACTCTAAACTATGAACGATAGTTGACTTATATTTCGCAATGAAAGTTCCCGGAAGTAAGGAAATGAGTGAATTTCAACAAGGGCAAATAGTAAGATGTCATCAGTGTGGAAAGTCAAATAGAGAAATTGCTAGGTTTTTCCAGGTTAATCATCAAACGGTTAATAATATTGTTAAGAAATTTAATGAAGAAGGCCATTGCCGTGTGAAACAACGTTCAGGAAGACCAAGCATCATGTCTGAGCGAACGAAAAGGCGCTGAAGGACGTCGTCAGAGCGTCAAAGATGTCGTCAACAGCAGGGAAATGTCACCATAGGCAGCGAGAATGACTCTGAAAGAGCTTGGCTCTCAAAGAAAAGTTGCAAGAAAGAAGCCCTTGATTTCAGAGGTTAACAGGAACAGGCGTATGGACTGGGCGAGAGAATCCGAGAGCAAAGATTATGAATTTTGGCAGTCTATAATATATAATATAATATGTAATGGATGACGTTATATTGGCTCCTGAAATAAAAATTAATTCCAGTTGAGCTCTCTAGGGAGTAGGTATGCGTTTGTAAAACAGTGACTATTATAGCTAATATAGCGAGACTCTTCGCATAGCGAATTGAGTCACTGTCAGTCACTGGGCGTGTTTCTAAAAATAAATACGCTAAAAATCCGCCTACATCCCTGCCGTGCGCCGACGGCTTAGTGGTAGAATCTCCGACTGACACCAATTCAGTCGGGTTTCGATCCTAGCTAGAGGCAACCGGATGTCTAGCCACACTGATGAGCTGCGAAACAGTCTGTCTGTGGATGACGTTTTATATATATATATATATATATATGTATATGATGAATTTGCTTGGGATGAATCTGATTTTAAAAATCAGATTCATCCCAAGCAGGACAATAAAGTCACTAAGACTCAAGGGATTACTGAGTGTGAAAGAATTGCAAAACAGAAACATTATTAAGGAACGAGAACAACAGAAAATTAATCAGGAAGACAGTAGGCAACGATTGACATTGCATTTAAATTTTTGAACATAAAAGTTAGCTGGAAACCATGGATCTGGAAGAATGTTCACAAGTGAGAAACACGAGAGAAGAAACTCTTAGCATAGAATTTACGGTTACATCTAGTTATTTCCACAGCTAACTGATAAGAGCTTCTTGCTAACTACGCTTAAATTCAAAAAGTCTACGTACCATAGCGAAGATCTCATCCAAACAAATACATTGAAAGTATTTATAGAAAAATACAGGGAAACAACTTTACGGTGGAACATGTCTGAAACCGAGGCGCCAGATCAAGACCAATAATATTGCTGATTTTTCTTTGGATGTTATCAAGAATCTTTAAATATATACCAGGATCACCGGACTATATGTGAGTGTAATATTCATGGCATGGACGAATGGTAGACTTATAAACGTGTATTATTCGTGGGGGAGTGTCTAGCACTACACAGTGAAACAACTTTCATTGCAGCAGACCTAACAATGGATTCAATATAATCTTTCCACTTCATGTTATCCGAAAATATTAGACCGAGGATACGCAACGAGTCACTCTCCTGTAGGTTAGCATCAGCCATGCTGATGGAAGGCAGTAAGAAGTGTCCCAGAATCATTTTCTATACCGTTTCCTTCAGTACGTGGGCGATCATGGCTCTCTACAATTTCCCATCCTTTATAGCTCTTAGTCTTTTTTTTTTTTTGTTCCTCCAACCTTTTGTTCTACCATCCATTTACACATGCTCGTTAGGCAGGGCTGCTCGCGCTTTTGTTCCTTCAGTCTATCCTATGAATATGAAATTTTCCAGATCTTTTTTTCTCATAAGGTGTTCTAAAAACTTCAACTCTTTTTGATTCGAAGTATAAGTCTCCGTTTTGTTTCCATTTTCCTTAAAACTTCTTTGTTACTCGTGTGGGAATTCTCCACATTTTTCTGTTAATTTTTGAACGGTTGTTATTCTAATACGACTTCTGATTTCGGTGTCACATTTTCCCTTTTTTTTTCTGTTAAAACACTTTCCAGATATCTAAATCTTCGCATTTGCTGGATTTTCAAGTTTCCAATTCGTAGTTCGAACCTTAGACTATACCTCTTGCTTAAAACCACAATTATGAATAAATTAATTCACAGTCAAACAAGTACAAAATTTAAATGCCTAGTAAGTGTTTGAACATAGGACGGAAAATGTGACACTGAATTACCCATTGGAATAGCGAAAGATATCTTCAAAAACTAAGTAAAGTATTAGGAAATAAGAAAATTTCGTTCGAAGTAAAAGAAAGAGTACTGAACTGTTATGTAATATTGGTCCTCCTCTATGCCAGTGAATGTTGGGCAATCTCCTCACAGATGAAGAAGAGGCTTGTAGCAACCGAAATGTAGTTCTACAGGAGGATGCTGAGAATGGCATAAACTGAACATATAAGTAATGAAGTTTTAAGAAAAACTGAAACAAAACGACACTTCGATTTAAAATCAAAAAGAGTTGAAATTTCGACAGCTTAGAATTAGAAAATAGCGCTTAGTAATATTTATCTATATCCCTGAGATGAGGTATTATGATTACTTGCATTATTTACATTAATCGGACTGTTATCCTCATCTTCGTTGCCATGTTCACAACGCTTCGGACGTTGTAGGCTCCGGCCTTCTTCAGGCGATAGGAATTTTTAATCGAACCCTTTATTTCGTCATCGGGGTAGATTGTTCTAGTTCCACGTGCCATGCCTCTTCTGGATATCTCAGTTATCTTCCTTTTAACTCAACTTTCCAAGTTTTGGTTCACCACTGTTTTGTAAAATTGGCAATCGCAGGAAATATTAATGGTGAGAATGACAAAGGAAATCATCAACTAACCTAAAGAGTGTCTTTAAATGGTTGGTAAGACTTCCCACTGTACATAAAATAATGGTGCCTTTAATAAATTACTGATAGGTATTACTAATTAATAAAGCAAGTACAAAAATTTAAATATCCAATAAGTGTTTTAGCAGGGGAGAAATAATGTGACATCGAAATCCGAAAACGCATTGGCATAAAGAAAGATCCCTTCCAAAAGCTAAGCAAAGTATTAAGAAACAGAAAAAATTCGTTAGAAACAAAGGATTCTTCTTCTATACACCATGTGTCTTCAGGGTGTAGGTGATCATGGCTCTCCAAAATTCCCTGTCCTTTGTACCTGTCGTCTTTTTGCTAGCGCTATTAAACCCTGTTCCACCATTCATTTACTCAAGCTCGCTAAGTAAGTCATGAGCTGTTTTCACCTGTCTCTCTTGCCTTGAATCTCTCCTGCGAGTATAAAATTTTTCAATCCCTCCTTATTGGTCCTCCTAAATGGCAGTGAATGCTGGACAATCTCCTCACGGATGAGGAAGTGGCTTGTAGCAACAGAAAGGTTGTGGGGTGCTAAGAATATCATTAACTGAACATGGAACATGGAAGACGTTTTAAGGAAACTTGAAACAAAACGACACTACGATTTAGAATCGGAAAGATCTCAAATTTCGACGGCTTAGAATTAGAAAATAGCGCTTAGTAAGTTTGACAATCACGGGATATATTAATGGTGAGAAGGACAAAGGAAATCATCGAATAACCTAAAGAGTGTCTTTAAATGGTTGTCAAGACTGGTCACAGTACACAGAAGAAGAAAGGTGCCTTTATGACAACGATTTGTCGTAGAAGGATCACGAAGTTAATGAGAGTTCAGGTCATTGCGAGAAAGTTGGTGACAAGTCAACGATAAGTCGGCACGACTCTGAGGTTGTCAATATTTTTTGTATTCGAAAATATGAGTCACACACAAAGAAGGAATAAATTGAACAATACACAATTTGAATTAAGTTTAATCTATTTATTTTCTACGGCTTATCAACAATTTGCAGGTTATTTAAAGTCAGAAAAAATGTTTAGATTGAAATATTTTTTTTTAAATAATGATTTAGTGATAAATCTTACTAATTAGCCTATAACTGGGAGAGAAAAGCTGAATTCATACCTTTCTCAAAAGGTATTTGCACGTAAGTAAATATAACGAGCCCAAATGGAATTGGAACTTGGCTCTCCGATTAACGCTTCTGAGTCATTCTTTATTACACCACTGGCACATCCAAGCTTGCAGCACCTGGTATTGGGACACCCATCTAGGTACTGACTAGGCCCGACGTTGCTTAACTTTAGTTATCGTTCGGTAAATGGTATTTCAATTTGATGTGTCTGTAAGCCAATTAAGTTTAAATCATTATTTTATTTATCTTCTTGTCAGCCTATGTTACTTTGATATGCTATGATAGGTTTGCCTATCGCCCGGTTCAGCCCCCTCCTCTGAGGTTGTCAATATCTTTTTGTATTCGAAAATATGAATCACACACAGACAAGGAATAAAGTGAACAATCTACTTAATTTGAATTAAGTTTAATTTATTCATTTTTTACAGTTTATCAAGATTTTGCAGATTATTTAAAGTCAGAAAGTATATTTTTAGACTGTAATAATTTTCTGAGATAATGATTTTGTGATAAGTCTTACTAATTAATCAAGCAAGTGCAAACATTTAAATGGAATAATTGATAGCGGCTCAGATTGAGGAATCGGAGAGCTTGAGTTCGAATTCCAGTCGAATCCATCCTATGGGTACATAGCAGAACAGACCGGGTTCTATAGCATTGGATGGCAACTGGTCTACCGCAGAAAGATAATGGCAACCTACTGCGTGAACAAAACTCTGCCTCGTCAGTCATGTATCGAAAGATACAAGATCGCCTAATCATGTATCACGCATGGCACATAACTGTTTTAACATGGGGTTAAATGTGACAGCTAAATCCAAAGACGCATTGGCATAACGAAAGATCCCTTCCAAAAGCTAAGCAAAGTATTAAGAAACAGAAAAAATTTTGTTAGAAACGATCCTTCTTCTTCTAAGTACTGTATGCCTTCAGGGCGTAGGTGATCATGGCTCCCCAAAATTTCCTTTCCTTTGCAGCTGTTAATAGATTTTGTCTTTATGCCAACTCTCTTAAACCCTCTTCCGCCATCCATTTACTCAAGCTCGCTCAGTAAGTTAGGCACTGTTTTCACCTATAATCTGCCCTGTGAGTATTAGATTTTCTAATCCTTCATTATTGGCCCTCCTATATGGCAGTGAATGCTGGACAATCTCCTTGGGAATGACGAAGAAACTTGAGGCAACAGAAATGTAGTTCTACAGAAGGATGTTGAGAATGGCAATCTCAATAAGAGCAATCACGAAGTTTTAGGAAATGAAAATACAAAGAATATTTGTACTTATCATCAGAAAGAGACACAATGAGGAAAGAAGGCTTAGGAAATTTAACACTGACAGGACATATTAAAGGCAAGGGAGACAGTGGAGATTAGGAAAGATAGCGAAAAGATAAAAATTACTAAGAGCTACAAAGAATAAGAAATTGTGGTGAGTTATGACCACCCACGTCCTGATGGGACACCGCGCGGAGAAGAAAAACAAGAAAAACATGAAGAAGAAGAAGACGAACTCACAATATGAGACGTACTTTTAAAATAAAAAAACCCTCTAAAAATGATCCTGCATTCTGTAATTTAATGGTTGAACAAGCAGTACGAAACAAATAGCTAAATAACCCTGTTTGACTCAAAAGCTGTCTGATGACTGGAGAATAAATTTGCAACACTCTGAAGGACAATGCCGATTTTGACCTGAGTACAATATTTGCTTACTTGGTGTAGTAAATATTCTGGAAACATTTTCAAAGTTTTCGTGGCATTTGTAACAATACTGTCATTCACTGTTTTCATTTCTCGGTGTCAATCATCTGTTTGCAAGAAAAATGACTTTCTTTCCTCCTTGAAGCACAGAGCATAACTTAAGTTGACCTCTCGCTCAGTTTATATTTAGATTGTTTTACACGTCTTTAATGGTAACTTTGTTTAGGCTTCACATTTTAAACGATTTGGTCGCTTAAGTGGCAATACACTACCTTCTCAATTTCAACACATCTCCGCTTTATCATTCTATATTTAAGTTTTATGACGTTTAATAAAATAATTCATTAATATGTCTATCATCTCTAACCTTGACCCCAACAAAGCATGTGGACCCGATGGCATCTCTGTAATAGTCATTAAGAAGCGTGCCCCCGAACTGGCTCCTGTTCTCTCTAAAATGTATAATAAATGCCTCGCTGTCTCCTGCTTGCTGAAATTCATCGTCTGTTGTTCCGATTTTTAAGAACTCTGGTGAATCGTCTGGGCCATCCAGCTATCGGCCTATTAGGCTTCTTCCTCTTTTGGGGAAATTCCTAGAGGCCCTAATCAATGCTGAATTGGTTCATCATCTCTCATCCTAGAGCCTTTTCTCAGACAAGCAATACGGCTTTTGTTTCTCCAGGTCAACTGCTGGTGTACTAACGATAATTGCGGAAAGAGTCTATTGTGCTTTAGATAAAATCGGTAAATCCTTTGACCGTCTCTGACGTTCTCCACTAGCTGAAAAGCTACGGTATCTCAAGTCACGTTTTTGAGCTGATCCAATCGTTAGTATCAAATCGTGAAATGAAAGTTGTCCTGAACGGCCACATCTTTTCGTACTAACGCGGGTGTCCCCAAGGACTCAATCTTTGGTTCAACTCTCTTTTAATCTTCATTAACGACCTTCACGGTGACATCAGCTTTCAACTTGGCATCTATGCTGACGACACTACCATTGACTTCGGCCTCGATAGTAAGGCTGATCAGTCAGACAAGGTCAAAATGACAGCTGATGTACAAAACGATCTCACGACCGTCGTTAACTGAGAGAAAAGATGACTTGTCAATTTTAACGCCTTCAAAACTAACCTGCTCTCCATTAATCATCTGAGAGACCCCTCTCTGCCTTCCATCAGCATAGCCGATGATATCCTCCAGAAAGTGACCAGTTGCACCTTCTCGGGATAACGTTCTCAGCTGACATGAGGTGGAAAGGCTACATTGAATCCATCGCTAGATCAGCTGCTAAGAAAGTTGCTTCACTGTGTCGAGCGAGACAATTTTTCTCTTCGGAATCTATCTTTCATATCTATAAGTCTACCATTCGTCCATGTTTCGAACATTGCTGTCATATATGGTCCGGTGCCCCTGCTATTTTCCGGGAGCTCCTCAATGAGATCCAAAGAAGAATCAGCAATATTATTGGTCCTGATTTCGCAGCTCGGCTTCAATCACGTGTCCACGGCCGCAAGGTTGCCTCTCAGCTTTTTTTTTTATAAATACTTTCAAGGTAACTGTTCAGATGAGCTCTTTGCTATGGTACCTAGACTTCATGAATTTAAGCGCAATGCTAAACTGGCGGCGAGAACTCATCAATTTACAGTTCAGCTAGTGAGAAGTCGCCATAACTTCTATGCTAACAGTTTTTTTTTATTCCGCACTTCTCGTTTGTAAAACTCCCTCCCGGTCTCAGGCTTTACTTCCAACTTTAATTTGCAAAAATTTAAATACAATGTCAATTGCTATCTACTGTCCTTCTGATTACTCTTTTCGCTTTCTCCTCATTACTAATGTTTCTGTTCCTAATTCTTCCACACCCTGTAACCCATTGTGTCTTAGTGGCTTTACTGTCTTGCATGGAGTGATACCAATTAAAAAAATTATCTTGTGCTTACTTAGCCGGTCTCTATTCTTTTCTATATGAATTTCTGGGATAAGCAGTTATTATTATTATTTACACTATTTATATTCGGACTATAATCCTCATCCTGCTTGTTTTTATTACGTTTCGTCCTTCATCAGGTGTATATCGTTCCGGGTAACCTACTGGGAATTCTGAACCCTTTATTTAATCTACGAGATTAGACCCTTTATCTAGGGATATGTCGTCTAGTTCTTATTTTTATTGCTGCTCGGTTATCGTTGCCCTGTTTCCCCTGAGACCAAGTACACGTTGCCCGGTCCAGGGATTGAACTCGCAATTACAATGTCACCAAATTCATGAAGCAATGCTTTAATCCTCTAGGCTATTGTTCCGTAGGGGAGGGGGTACTTTTTATCATTTCACAGCAAGCAAGTTGATAAGGCCGCTAACACAAAATGGGGTTACTGTGGGTGAAAGAATCAGGGGAAAAAACGTTAGGGAGGAGAAAGGACAATAAAAAGGTTGAGAGGATTAAAGGCGATTGACGTTGCGTTTAAATTTTTCAAGTTGATAGTTGAGAGGAAATCAAGCAACCGGAAGGAAGTTCCACAGGCAAGAAAAGAAACCATTAAAATAGAACTTACGATTACATCTAGCTAAAAAAAAAGATGATGGGACATGTTTCTAAACTTCGTTTCAATTTTCTGGGGTCAAAGGTACCAAAGAGGAAATATTTGAGTCATACAAAAATGTAGCACAAGGCCAAAAAGGGTTGGGGCAGGAAAGGCTGGTCATCAGTCTGTATATCTTGAACTTATCTAGCAACAATTACTGACTCAAACATACCACAGTATTCCTTACGCCAAGACAACACATTCTTATTTACCATTCTTACTACAGTCCCCATAATACCTCAAGTCTCTATGTAGTCCTAACTGGTTCCCATATCTACAATTTCAAAAGAGAAAAGCTCATCAGAACAATTGCCATCAAAATATTTACAGAAAAGACACAAGGAAGGCACGTGACGGCGGTGAGAAAGTGATTGAAGTCGTGATGCCAGCTGAGGACCGATAACGTTACAGATTCTTCTTTGCATTCTGTCATGACTCTCGAGATATATAGCTAGACTACCATGCGACACAAGGCTTTTTTTGATGCAGTGGTGTGGGTGTACGAGAGGCACGTTGGAGAGTAATGGATAGCGGCTCGGATTTAGGAATTGGAGAGCCGAGTTCGAATTCCATTCGAATCCATTACATTCACTTACGTGCTAATACCCTTGGGAAAGGTATGAGTCCTCTTCTTCCCCCCCCCCCCAGCTATGGGTAAATCGCAGGACAGACCGGGTTCTATAGCCTTGGATGATAACTGGTCTACTGCAGAAAGAAATGGAAACTGGTCTGCTGCGGGAAAAAATCTGCCTCGTCAGTCATGTATCGAAAGATACATGATCGCCTAAGCGTGTATCACGCAGGGTACATAACTGTTCTCCCTAGCACTTGCTCTAATGTGGTAGTGATACTTGGTTTAACCATTCTTGGGACATATTTCAAGATCATTTCCGGTCACTAAATAATTAATCTCACGATTTTTTAATGAACATGAATGATAAAAACAAAGCGGTAAACGGCTAAGACACCTGCGTTGAGCATCCGGATCATCCGTTTGTTTCCCGTGGGGTAGGGTTGCCAGATTTAATGTCGTTCTCCCTGTCCAAATTAAAATCCAAAGGACTTCAAATAAAACCACTTCCCCATGACTCATTACATTTGTATCCACATCTCATACAGTAAATATAACAACTATTACGGGAAATGACCGTAGATAGAGACGCAGCTGGAGAAAAAAAATACAGAGAGGTGCCCGGTCCTGGGGAACAGCTGCCCAAGGCTGCACTCGCCCCCATTGCACTAGAGACTGTGTATCAGTAGTCGCTAACGAGGCCAGCGCAACCGACGCTTGCGAGAGCTAGGCAAGTTTTGTCCTTGGCCCGGGTGTACACGCACGGGTTCCCCACAGTAAACCCGATCTTGTGTCACATCACGTCTCAGTGGGGAGACGAGCTAAATATTACCTATACGGTAAAGGACTGCCTGGTTGTGTTGTAATGGTTCCCGAAGACCATAAGTAGCTATATTGATCCTCACTGGTTTCCCCATAGATGTGGACTTGTACCAAACCTAAAAACCTTGTGGACTTGTACCAAACCTAAACTATGCTTAGAAAATAGCAACAGAGCACTTCGGCCAATAGTAAATGAATAGATAGAAATAAACAGAAAAAATAGTGTTGTCGCATACGTACGGACGATAATGGGTATAGCCCCATTCATATAAATATAGTAGTAAATACTGTATGTTGGTCTGCAGTTGGAGATTCATCTCCAGCTGTTCTGGCCAAACTATCTGCCTCCGGGCAGAGAGGATCCCCAGATGAGGCTATGTCGAATGGCAGAGTCTTGTTTCGAGAAACAGCTACCCGTCCTCGTTTTATATAGGGTCTACGAGGAATTTTTGGTCGAGCCTATGAACTCGGATACCCCACATTAAATTCGACCTTGTGCCACATCTGACTGCGTGGGTCGGTTGGTAGATATGCTACAGTTGGAGATTCATTGCGGAATTCACTTGACTCACATCTAGTAATTGACTACTTCTACGCGCCGCTGGCGAATCTTGTGTTGTTCGTGTCCTTAATATTATCGTTCATTACCAACCTCCGTTTGATTATTCTATTAAGTAAACTTACCTAGGTTACAACAGATAGATAGATAGATAGATAGATAGATAGATAGGAACAGAAAAATAGATCTGAAAATAATAAATAGATATGAACTGAAAAAAGAAATAAATGGAAAGAAAAACAATAGATAGATAGATAGATAGAATTTCCTATTAAAAGGTTATTGTTATAACACACACTCGTACTTGAAATAATGGAATTCATTAATGTATTCTCTGTACGTAAAGCTTAAGCCTCTGTCGTAACGCCTGTATAGTTAATATGAAGACTGACTCCAATACGACTGGTATGTACGCAGTCCCCACATTGAGATGAGTTGTGATACAAGGCGGAGATTATTCTGGGGAAACCGAGCGTCTCCATCTGAGCCATTGGTCAAAATTTACCGAGCCCCCGCCAGTGAGTTCGGATACATTACTTGTCTGTTTTATTCAGAAGAGTCTTTATCCGGAGACAGAGCCCCGACTGAGTCATCCTCCACCCGAAGAGTCTTGTCACCCTCTGCACGAAAACAGAGGTCATTTCTTGTCGCGATCCTAGCAACGAACTGCCTTAATCTGATGCGGTCACTGGTGTATACCGGTTGCTCTACTGCGGACTAGATGCGACACAATGTCAAGTTTACTGTCTGGAACCCGAGCGTTTCCACCGGGGCCAGTGATCAAAATTTACCCAGTCCCCGCCAAAGCGGTCTCGTGTACAGTACTGGTCCGTTTCTCTCATCCGAGTCTCTATCCGAAGACAGATCTCCAACTGAGTCACTTTCTGCCCAAAGACAGAGGTCTTGTCAGTAAGTAGCCAAACAGCGAACTGCCTGACACCAACTTGTCTGTTTTTCTAAGCCGAGTCTCTATCCGACGACAGAGCCCCAACTGAGTCATCCTCCGCCCGAAGACGGAGGTCTTGTCACCCTCTGCCCGAAGACAGAGGTCTTGTCTTGTCTTGTCGCGAGCGTGACAGTGAACTGTCTGACGCAGATGCGACTATTGGTATTTACTAAAGCCTCCCCACAAGGCAGTATGTGACACAAGGCCAATTTTTTATGCGGTGAGATTCCGAGCCCTGGGGAAAATTTTCCCATGGACCCTGTATGCACGGGTCGGGTTTTGTCTACCTCCCCAGACGAGGCTCGTTGCCATAGCCTCGCCTGGGTTCCTCTCTGTCTGAATGCAGAAGGTTCGGCGAACCTGAGAGCGAACTGCCTGACGTAGATACTACTGCTATTTATCGATCCCCCCACGAGGATTGAATGTGGCACAAGGCCGAGTTTAATATGGGTCTTCCGAGTCCGTAGGCTCGGCCAAAAATATAGCCTTCGAACCCGCCTAGGCGGGTTCAAGGCCTGTCTACCTCCCCGAACGAAACCTTGCCCTTCGGCAAAGCCTCGTCCGGGTTCCTCTCTGCTAATGCAGAGAGTTCGACAGGCGGCGCTGACAATGAAAGACTGTCTGCCACTGTAACTTAATACAGCTACTGACGTAGATGCTACTACTACTAACCTCATACAATGGAACTCTTTATACTATTGGACGAGTTCATAGAGTCATCGGAAGTGTACTCTACTCCACAATATCCCCCTTTTGAGATTGCTACCTTATTAATTTTTTTTATTTAGTTTTAGTATCTCTCTCTTCTCTTTCTGGAGAGTTCGACAACGTACTTTGTAGAGTTTCCGTTTTCCTGATATATATATATATATATATATATATATATATATATATATATATATATATATATATATATATATATTGGTGCTGACACATCAAAATGTCGTACCGCATTTTAACCTGTTCTTCACATCTTTTATCAGTGAATTTTTTTTCTTCAGCGGATTTCGGTGTCTTTTATGTTGAACTTTCTTTTTGCTGTTCAACTTCGAAAAAAGTTTCTTCTGGACTCGGTAATGAGTAGTTCTGTTTATCCGGACAACTATTTAATCCAGTCGAAAAATCCGCGCAAAAAACGAATTTTCTCATACTTTTATTTACGTTTACCGCCGGTGCAGCCCATTTCAAATGATTGTATTTTTCTGCAATGCACCAATTCTTCCTAGTCTGCCCAACTCTTCATTTACTTGTTCTAATGCTGAAAACGGTACACTCCGTTTCGGTTTAAATATTGGCATCGAACCGTTTTTTTTTACTTGAAAATTCGCCTTGAATTTTAAACATTGACTCAGTTCATTAGACAGAATATCAGAAAAACATTTTATTAATTTGTCTTTCATTTTTCGTTATGACCTTTTCGAATAGTTCCATCCAGTCTGTACTGAATAGATTCGTCGCATTTCTTAGCTTTTGTTTTTACCTACTCATTTCGATCACATAAACATCACATGTTAATTCTTCCCCCAAAAAATAATTTCTCCCCAGAAACTGAAGGTAAGACTTTGTAAGTCCTCTTAATAAAGGTTTTCAATTTCGATCGACGAGGTTTCATTTACTATTGAAATATCACTATCAACATCTAGTAACATTTCTACTCCGACATTATCGATTTGCTTGTTAACAAATTTTCTTTTGTTTTGTATGCTTATTTTTACCATCGCAATTGTGAAGATTAATTTCTTCCTGCGAAAGATTTTCTTAGTTTAGTTCTGAAAGTGATTTGATATGTCCTTTTTTATCACAGTTATAGCACTCTGCATTTTTCCATTAACAGTCTTTCTTAAGATGTAATTTTCCACATCCGAATCAAGGTTTTATATTCCCCTTTGTGCATTTCTCCTTAGATTTTATCAACGCATATTCTGTATTCTGATTTTTTTCAGAATCTTGCTTCAAACTTAGCATTGCTTAGAAAATCGTCCGCTATTTCCTGTAGTGGCACGTTATTATGCTTTCTATTTATAATCTTTGCTAAAATTTTCGTTTGCACCTCAGCATCTTTTTTGCGCTGTTAGCCCTTGCATAAAATCAATCGCTTGAACATATCTGGAATCATTTCCTTTAGTTTCAATTGTTCACATTCTTTGTTGATGGTGCCAACATACATGACAAAATCTTCAACCTTTATTTTGGTTAAATTCATGCATTTCCAACGAGCATGGAACAGAGAGCACTTGTCGCCAAAAATTTTCGCCAGAATGTGTAGAGTGTCTTCAAAACCCTATTTCAACTGGTTATTTGTACTCTATTAGCGCTATTTTTCGTAACAACAACGAGCGGTCCATATAACATCGGGACAACCTTCAAAAGCTGGACGACACTTCGCAGATATCTCTCCCGAGTAAGACCCCCCCATAGAGAACATGACTATAGACTGTGTGTACTCTACCCCGTGCAGCTGCGGATAGAAATATAAAGTGGCCGCCCCTTAAGGTAATGCTTCAAGAACACCAAAAAGTTGTAACACGAGTGGAAGTGGAAAAATCAGGCCTAGCTGACCACATATAGAGAGAAAAGGGAGATCACTGCCCTCTGTGGGATCAGGTTGAAATCATAGACAAAGAACATCATTGGAAAATTCGTAAACTTAAGGAATCAGCACATATGTTAGGCCACAAAAATCTCCTGAGCCGACCAAACGTAGAAATGAATACAATATGGGAACCAGTAATAAGGAGTGCCAGAGAAAAACGATAACAACAACAAACATTGCAATATGAGCACTGGTAAAAAATGGTTGCTGAAAACATTAGGTTTATAATGCCCAGAAATTCATACACTGATGTCCTCATGGACACATGGCACAGTGGATAAAGGCTAGATCCAGTGAGTGTGAGTTCAATACCTGGTTAAGGCAGTGGAGAACTTTCAGAGGGGAGTTAGCAGGAGATAACTGACATCCATTAGACATGGCACGTGGAACTAGAACAGATTACCCCAGCGAGCGAAGTAAAGGGTTCAGTTAGACATTCCAACCACCTGAAGAAGGCCGAAACGTTGTGATAATCATGGCGACAAAGATGAGGACAATAGTCAGAATAATGTAAATAGTGTACATAATACCTCATCTCAGAAATATAGACAGATACTGAACAACCTATTTTTTTTTATCTTCACCCAGCCACTGCATTCCTGACTAAATATTTCTTCATGTCTGCGAAAATACGCAGAAAAAGTCAGTCGGTCATCAGGATTTTATACAAATTCTGATACGGTGTTTTGCACTGCATCTGACGTAAGAGACGTTGAAACATTTTTCCGTCTTCTTCCGAACTACATCAAACAACTCCAGTTGCTGTTTTTTCTAGTTCCAGCAACTAACGATTCTGCTGCTGCTGTTATTGTTTGCGCATTTCAACTGTGAAAGTCAAAGTTTTCTCCATATTCGCAAGAATATTTTTTCTCTATACAATACGAAACTTTTTTTTATATACCAACGTATATTTCGTATATCTTCACTCAGACTGGATTTCTGAATCTTCAACACAATGGTTACAAATCGTCTAAGTTTCAAATCCCTTGTGGTCACTACTATAACGACGTCTCGTTGCCATGAATAATCCATCGTAATGCTTCGAGTACTTCGACATGCACGTCTGTGTTGTTTGTATGATAGTCGCCTTCAAAACGACTACTTGGATCCGATACGACTGCCTGTTGCACACGTACGAGTTACGAAAATCCGGTCGCCCATTATTATAACTCTTGTTATAATGTGGGGCTTTTCACGCCGCGCTTGAGTTCAAGTTCTTCTATAACTATTATAAATCAAGTTATAATTTTGCAATTTTATCCGGCGTTTGTGTCGCAAACTAATAAGAATTCCTTGTGGAAATGTTATTATTTACATTATTCGGACTATTGTCCTCATCTTTGTCGCCATATTTATTACGACGTTTCGGCCGTTGTACGCCCCAGCCTTCTTCAGGTGGTTGGAATGTCTAACTGAACCCTTTATTTCGCTCACTGGGGTAGACTGTTCTAGTTACACGTGCCATGTAATCTTTACTGCACAACATATGATCAGAAAAAAATAGATATGAACAGAAAACAGATGAGAATAGAAAAAATAAATAAAAAGATAAATAGAAACAGAAAAAAATAGATTGACATTGTTGTAACCCAAAATACACAGTTAAATATATTTTAAAACACAAAAATATTCTTTTTTATTCTCACCGACCAGGATACAGCAGGATTAGGTTGGATAAACAATTCACTGCCTACAAATGGTTTATTGTCTTTTTCCGTGAAGAGTCAATGATTCGTTAGGGGAGAGTTGTCTCCCCTAACAGATATATACATAAGAACAAAAATATTAGATAGATTGAGAGATAAAGAGATAAGAACAGAAAATTAGATATATAGATACAAACATAAGAACAATAAAGATAGATAGATAGATAGATAGATAGATAGGAAAATATAGATAAAAACAAAAAATATCGATATATAGATAAGAACAGAAAAGATAGATAGATTGATAGATCAGAACAAAAATAGATAGATAAGAGCAGACAAAACAGATTGATAGATAAGAAAAGAAAATATAGATAAGAACAAAAATATCGATATATAAATAAGAAAAGAAAAAATAGATAGATAGATAGATAGATAGATAGATAGATAGATAGATAGATAGATAGATGATCCAATTTATCAATCTTTTTATTAATAGCCGAAAGAATATTAATTTTCTCATGGATGATGCTATAGACTTTTGGAGAGGATTTGTTTCCTATTTGTTTATCATGAAAGCCGACGCTAAGAGCTGTGCATATTTAATCCACCAAGTTCCCGCCATTAAAACACTGCAACAACAACTTATCTGAATATATCCCTGTAAGCCGAAGCGTTCTTTACGTGCAAAATACTTTACCGAAGGCACAATAACTTGGGATTACACAACGAACAAACCCAAGGCAAACACCGTCATTATCATAATCTGCAAGAAAATAATTTCCAACATCACAGCCATTTTCTCTCTTCAACGACCAACATCAAATAACTAGTAATCTATAACATATGTAGCCACTTAACGTCGTGCCAAGTCCTCACCAAGCAGAGGAGTATACACACATACACACAAATATATATATACATATATTTAAATAAGTCTTTTGTAGTACAGAATTTAATAATAGCTAGGAAAAGACCAATTTTATAAGGCATTTTTAAAAGAAAAAGCTAAAAAAAAAAAAAAAAAAAAAAAAAAAAAAACATCAGTTTCGTCCCAGGACTTAGCAAGTTTATTTTTTCTGGGAATAGAAAATTTATAAAAGTGTGTAAATTAAATTAACGAATGGAATGGAAGAGGAAAAAAAAATGAATTTCAAGAAACTAGAATCCAATTATATTCAGACCAAGTAAGCATTCCCTCTGTTTACAAAAGGAAGGCTCACGGGATCTGATATACAAGGACTATAGAACCTTGAGGTGTAATGTGGAGTGGGACCTAGATAAAATCAAAAGAAGGTCCGCACTAAAATTAACCACACATTTCCTACAATTTATTATATGTTCAGTAATAGCAGAGCCAGAATTATTGGTTAGTTGGCTCTTCCTGATAGCCGGATTCAAAATCCTGGAGGGTCGATGTTGCTTTATTCTCGAATCCAAACGCTGGGACCTCCTCCCTATGTAGTCGATTTTTTAATTTAAGTTTTGTCATTTTTTTTTCTCTTCCATGCCATTCGTTAATTTAATTTACACGCTTTTTTCTATTCCCAGAAAAAAATAAACTTGATAAGTCCTGGGACGAAACCGGTTGTTTTTTGGGTTTTTTTTTTTTGTTTTTTTATTTAGCTTCTTCTTTTTTTTTTTAAATGCCTTATAAAATTGGTCTTTTACTAGCTAATATATATATATATATATATAGGTAAGATGAGAATGAATAGAGGACAATTCCAACGTTCGTAACATTTAATCTTAAGGTGGGCTCAGTAGAGAAATATTCTTTATTTTAGGATATTACAGCCGATTGTAAATTACTGAAAAATGGAAAAGGGAGAGGTTATAAGGTTTGTGGGCTTTACTCACCCAGATCAGCCAATAGCCTACAGACCTTATAACATGCATCACTTTTTTTCTATTTTTCTTTTTTCGTAAAAAGAGGCTGTACTTTGCTTTGAAATCTGAATAAATCGTTCCCTCGCCAGTAATTTACAATCGCCTGATGAGATGCGTCATGTTTCGATGCACACTGCAATTGTGTAGTGATTTTGACATGTTTTTCGATGTAATATCCTAAATTATATATATATATATATATATATATATATGTATGTGTGTGTGTGTGTGTGTGTGTGTGTGTGTGTAGGGAGAGAGAGGAAGTAAAATGAATGCAAATGCATCCCTTGATGACTAAATAACAAATCGGATCGCCAAAACTACAAATGCATTTGGAAAGCTTCGCCACTGCCTATGGAATGCGAGAAATATCAAATTGGACACCAAAATAAGGGTATCAATTGGACACCAAAATATAGCTGCCAGTTTGACAACACTGCTGTATGGCTCAGAATCGTGGACCCCATATAAGTTCCATATCAATCAGCTGGATGTCTTACACAAAAGTTGTCTCCGGGTGATCTGTGGCTATACTATTGACGATGGAGTGTCCAACGCTGACATTCTCACAGAATGCAACATTGGTAGAATTGAGACATTCCTGGTACAGTCACAACTTCACTGGGCTGTTCATGTTCTAATGATGAGTGACAACAGAATACTTAAGGCCCTCATGTATAGCCAGCTTCACAGTGGCTAAAGGAATAGTGGACAGCCGTAGTTCAGGTATAAACACAAACTAAAGAATACCCTGTCGGCTATCAATGTGCTTCATACTTACTTTGTGCGAGTTGCCTTGTATAGAAATAACTGGAGACATTTGTGCCACAGTGGTATCAACAATTTTGATATCAGTCGTATTGACCGGTTAAGAGACGAAAGACAACTGCGAAAAGCGTCAACAAATGTTCTTGTGGCTATATCCTGAGATGAGCGAGGTTGCACAATATTTGCACTATATCCTGAGATGAGCGAGGTTGCAAAATATTTTACTTGTATACAGGTCACAAGCTGAACTGAAGTGTCACATACGACACAAACATATAAACTGAATGAGGTTTTCAGATTCTCATATGTCGAGAAAGTCCATTATATATATATATATATATATATATATATATATATATATATATATATATATGATACGATATATATGATTTTCCCCATGCGAAGGTTCGTTAATTAATTTGAAACTTTTAAAACCATTTATTTTACATTCAACATCATCACTTGATAAGACACCGGGGGTGTTGAAACAAAATGGCTGTTTTTGTAGTGATTTTATAACATATTTATGTTATAAATTTTTTTTTTTTTAAATAATTATATCTGCTCTACTTTGTATTGAACACTCTTTTAAGAATAGTAATTGTTGTTTATTGGAATTCATTCCGTATACACCAATTATATACTTGGGTATATATATATATATAGGATAATAATATATGATCTTTTAATATATATCAAGAATAATTCTGGAAGAAAATGTATGACAAAGTGGAAAAAAGTTTTATGTGACGCGTTTCATCCTTTGGAACTTCATTACGGTAAGTTTACGTTGATACGACTACGCATGCGCACAAGCGAAAGAGAGATACTGAATATTTTGAATTTTAAAGGTAATTTTTTTCTCGTTATAGGTATATAATCTAACTGATTTCATTTAGATTATTTTTTCTATTTGTCTGTCTCCTTCACTTTTGCTATTAAATATCGAACATTGTGATAATATAAGATCTGTGAAGGATATTAAAAAAGTAGATTATTTCCAGATTTAAAATTCTCAACGATTCTCTTGTGCGCATGTGCTGTTGCATCGTCGTAAACATAAATTAGCCGGATTAAAAACTAAAGGACGAAACGCGTCAGACAAAAACTTTCAGTTGGACTCTCGTGTGAGAAAGTGTGAGTTTGTAAACAGTGACTACTACTGCTAATAAAGCAATACTCTTCGATAAAACGAATCGTGTTCTCTCAGTCACTGGCGTGTTTATCTAAAAATAAATACGCTTAAATTTACCTTCACCTCTGCCTTGCGCCAAAGGCTTAGGGTTACATTTTCCGACTGACGACAATTCAGCCGGGTTTCGATCCTAGCTAAAGGCAACCGGACGTCTAGCTACACTGATGAGCTGTGATACAGCGAAACAGTCTGTCTGTGGATGACAATATATATATATATATATATATTACTTAAATTTACTACCATAAACCTCCGTCTGAAATAAAAATTGGATATTCTATTAAGAGCCACTGGACCACCGAGATGTTTCAACTGCCAAAATTTATCCACCACAAAAACAGATGCTCCAAAACGCCAATGCAGTGTCCTAGAAAATCCAGGATGTTTTACCCGGTTTACAAATATTTACATATTAATTTACAACAGGATAACATCCACTAACGGAAAATCAGAGTACAATTCTCTCAATGACGATGCCAATTTTGACATGGTGTCACGTTGCGTTTGGCCTCTGGATATCTAGTGGTCAGTCGGCAATTCTTCAGTAGAGACCCCAACGCTGCATAAACATGCTGCCTCAATAATTTTGCCGGGTTTCTTATTACTCGCTTTCTCTTGGGTTGGGAATAGTAGGCATCCTTTAATTAAGGATGTGAGAAATCGATTGTTTGATTCGTTTTCTACGGCTCATCAACACTTTCCAGCTTATTTAAAGCCAGGAGATATTTTGGAGGTAATAATGAGTGATACACGGCTTACTAATTAGTCAATAGATGGGAGGAGAATAGACGAATTCGTAACGAAAACCAACGAGAATTGGAACACGGTTCTCCGATTAACAATTTTAAGCCCTTATCCATTACACCACCCGCTCATCCCAGTATACAGGACATTGTATTCCCAAGTACTCACCCATTGCTTAACTTCGGTGATCGTACGGGAACCGATGTTTCACCGTGTTATGGCCGTAAGCCGGAAGTGAGAAACAGAGGGAAAGCTTTTATATATATATATATATATATATATATATATATATATATATATATATATATGTATATGTATATATGTGTGTGTGTGTGTGTGTGCAAATATATAGAAAAATAGAAAAGAACACGTTAGGTAAACAATCCGAAGTTCTTTACTATTTTTGTTTTTATTTTTAAAAAACAGTGCTCAATACAAAAGTCGCTTGAGGATGAAACAGAGCTTTTGGCTCTTGTTTTTGAAACATGAGAACTCTTATGTAGCGAAAGAATCATATTTTAAAAAAATAATTATAATAGATAGATAGATATAAAAAGAACGGATATCTGCAGGTCGGACAGCTACTTTTCTCTCCACGTGCGTGACATGTCTCCCTGCTGAAACCAGGGTACGCAAAGCTGAAGCTGAAACCAGGGTACGCAATCAATCTGAGAGAAGGCCTAAACGAGCATTAGAGCTCTTGACTCTACTGCCACAACCGTTCTGATAGTTTCAGCACGTCTTTTTTAATTTTTTTTTTTGTTTTGTTTTGTTTGGGTTTTTTTTTCCTCTCATAGAAAAACTTAGATAATCCATCACTGTCAAGATTTAACTCCTCTAAACGAGATTCAAACAACCACACGCAGTTTGGATAATTTCAGATCAAAGTTCAGGCGAATACAGTAGAATCTGGAATTATATTCACTACAATTATTATTGTACCATTTTCCTCTAGCCTGCACATTATGTAACACTGGGCATACTAGTGGGTAGTAGATATTCGGCACCTTCGGATAGCACTCATACCAGTTTCCGTGCTTCGAACGGTAAGAAAGCTCCATGTAAAAATTTTTTTTTAAAAAGCCCAGTATAAGATGCACACCTTCACTTTTTGTTCAACTAGAACTGTTTGATAAGAACTCGAATTGCGGGCATCTAAGAATCTGGTTAGTCATTTCGGAGAATTGCTACGTATGTGAGATATGACGTGTCTGGTGCTTCAGTGTTGGCAATATGATATCCATATGACAGTCTACATCTGACAACGTTATTTAAGAGCATGATTCGTTTTCAGATCAATATGTTAGTCTTGTAATATGTTGCAGTATTGGGCAAAAGTATTTCTAACACAACTTATTCTGTATTCAATTATTTTATTTTCCATCGTATCTTTGTTATAACTGATTCATACCACAGGGTATTTGAAATATTTAGAATGTGGATTTTTTTAATCATTTCACCCAAGCAAGGCAATAAAGCTATTAGACGCAAGAGAATACGAGAAAAAGTAGGCATTATTAAGGAGTGAGTACAATAAAAGAGCCGGAGTCAAGAAGACAGACGAAAACGATTAACATTGCATTCAAATTTTTGAAAATTAAAGTTGGCTCGGAAGGAAGAAGTCGGAATATAGTTCCTCAAGCGAGAAAAAAAACTGTTACCGCAGAACATATGGTTATTTCACCTGCAAAATGATGAGACCTTCCCGCCAATCTAGTACTGTGCTTCAGGGTAGCGTGTTATCACATCTCTCATTCCAATTCCAGATCATTCTTCTTGGAACACTTTTCCAGTGAAACATGATCTAATGCGTATGTTAGTACTTCGTATGTCCCTTCCACGATGTCGCTCCTTGAAAATTGACCACAGATTCTCGACTGGATTTAAATCAGGAGAGTTTCCGGGCCAATCTAGTTCTTTGATTTGCTCATTGGTAAGGCCTGCCAGTGTTTTCATGCAGCGTTACAAATTTTCGTACGCCTTCTTGGGGTAACATCTATCTCAGACAATGGCTGCCGGACAACTAATCAACAGTCGAGACAATCTAGTACTGTGCTTCAGGGTAGCGTGTTATCACCTCTCTCATTCCAATTCCAGATCATTCTTCTTGGAACACTTGGCATAGAACGTTGATCTTTTGTTCAAGATCATTCTTATACCAACTCTGTATACATATGTCATCAGCATAGCACTCGCCTCTTAGTATGAGATCAAGTTATCCTCGATACATTCCTTAATTTGAAACCAGTGCTCTTATTGATCTGTATATGTGATCATTGACTGTAAATAGTTACATTTACGCTAAATTTTGAATAAATTAAAACGAGTATTAAGGACGTTTCAGTTTTCTTTTTCGTGGGACTATTTCAAAGCAAATTTAGAACTTTACAAAATAGTTAATGAAAAAGAACCTTTCTCTCAAAGATCGAGTTAATGGTAAAGTGCATTTTAGTGGTTTGAAACTGGAATTGTTTGTGTCTAATTTAGTCGATGGTGCCATATGTGCAGCATCTATGATGAAACCTAAGATATTTGCAAATCCATGCTTTAAATACAGAAATCAAATTGGAAATGATCAAATTAGATGTTGATTAATCTGTCCGGCCTCAAACGCCATATTTTTTAGGCGGGCGGGGGAAGGTTGATTTTGTCCGTTTATGCGTAAACAAGCAATTAAGTTCGTATCATCATCATTATCATCTTTGTGCGGCGTTCCTTCAGGACGTGGGCGGTCATGAATGTGTCCTCTGTAGCTCTTAGTAAATTTTGTCTTTTTTCTATCTCCCCTGCCAACACCAGCTCGTCACGTACGTTACTCGCTGATTCCCTCTGTCCCTTCTCCCCCCCTCCGAATATCCTGTGAGATATTCACTAACCGCCCCACACGGTCGGATGTGGCACAAGGCCGAGTTTATTGTGGGGTATCCGAGTCCGTAGGCTCGGCCAAAAATCCCCCGTAAACCGCGTAAAAAAACGGGGTGGAGTAGCTGTCTTCCGAGACGAGACTGCCCTTCGGCATAGCCCCGTCTGGGGATCCTCTCTGCCCAGAGCCAGAGAGTTTGACCAGCACACTTCCGAAGTAATCCGCATAGTCCTGTATCAGATTCTCAAGGTTAATATAAGTGCCATTTTTGTTTTCATTTTCTATAAAAAAATTTTGCTCACATGATCGGTCCATGATGTTCTCAGCATCCTCCTGTAGAACTACATTTCTGTTGCTACAAGTCTCTCCGTCATCTCTGAAGAGAATGTCCAGCTTTTACTACCGTATAGGAGGACCGATATTACCTAACAGTTAAGTACCCTTTTCTTTGTTTCTAACGTGATTTCCTGTTTCTTAATACTTAGTGTTATGAATAATCAAGAGTGGTCTCCCCTTGTTTCGTTACTCTCCTCTTTGAGAGAGCTATTTCTGTTTACTGGGAGTATAAAAGGACACTATAGGCGAACCTTGTATTCTGAGTTGAATAAAGCTTTCTTAAAGCCTACACCCGCGTACTTTTGTTATTATATTTTGTTATTAAACTTGGGTTATGGAAGGCATGTGAAAAGGCTTCCCTTTCAATTTAACTACAAAAATTCTATCAGTTCATACCATCCTAGAACACAATTCTTCATGGCTTAGCTTAATATCAGTCCCACTCCTTTTTCTTTTTTTCTCCACGCCTGACTATATGACCCTGTGTTTATCACTTCTAAAACCTCCATTGTTTGCCCACCTAGTTTTGTATACACCTAAAATATTAACCTTTAACCTCTTCATTTCCTGCTTTATATTCTCGAACTGGCGACGTTGATTTAGTGTTCTAGTATTTCACGTCCCTAGAATTATTTTTGCATGGTCCGAACAGTCAGTGGATGACGCTTCGGTGACATCTGCCACTCATGCCTTCCTTTACCGGTTAAACGATTTATTCCCCTTTACGCCATTTTTTGTTGTAATAGTTTTGCTAACAGTGACTGGACAAAGGTCAGCTGACATCTGTTACACATGCCCCTCCTTAACGGGCAAGGGGTTAATTCCAACTAACTTAACCGCCCCGCCCTTCACTTCGTCAACTTATATATTAATATTATCGAAAGTCTACGAATGTTCTTGGGATTGATAGTGGGGTGGTTTACCATTGCCTTCTCCACGGCGATTTTTATTGGTACCTCTAGTTAGCTAACCGTTGACTCGTCTAGAGTTCTCCGGCCTTTATTCATCCTACAAGGTCACTAACAACTCTCCTCACTCGTAATAAATTGAATGGGGTAACGATTTAGTCACTAACCATCCGACAATATATATATATATTATATATATGTGTGTGTGTGTGTGTATTATAAATTAACTAGTTTAAAATATGTTTTTTCGCTACACAGTAATAACCACGCTTCAAATTTAATTTTGTAATTAAATAAAAAACATTAGTTCCAAAATTCGCTTGAGGATGAAATGGAACATAAATATGTTATAAAATCACTACAAAAATAGCCAATTTTCTCAACACTTCTGGTGTCTTATCAAGTGATGGTGTTGAATGTAGAACATATATATAACATACGCTTATATATATATATATATATATATATATATATATATATATATATATATATATATATATCAGGTCATCCCATAAGTTCTGTCTGAATTTTGAATAAAGAAAACAAGTGACCAAATGTTACATTTAATTACAGATTCAATCAACAATGTATTTTCCCTGATTATCTATGACTTCCTTCCATCTATTAAAAAGCTTACTAATTCCATTACTGTAAAATTCTTTTGGCTTTGATTCGAAGAACTCACAAATGTCAGTTTTAACCTCTTCCTGTGTTACAAAAGTTGTTTCCTCCAAATGATTCTGTAAGCTAGGAAACAAATGGTAGCCTGAAGGAGCAAAATCGGGAGAATAAGGTGGATGAGGAATTTTCTCCCAACTAAGTTCTTCGATCTTTTGTGAAGTGATTCTTGCTGTGTGGGGTCGCGCATTGTCCTGATGAAACATCACCTCTTTTCGATTCACTAGAGCAGGTCTTTTTTTCCTCAAAGCTTGGTTCAAACGCTCTAATTGCTGACAGTATATTTGAGCATTAATTGTTGCATTAGGTGGTAAGAATTCAAAGTGGATTATTCCTTGGTGATCGCACCAGATTGAAAGAAGAACCTTTTGCCCATGAAGTTCCCTTCTCGGTTGTGGCTGGGGTCCTTCCCCTTTACCAAGCTACTGTCTATGATGCTTAACATTTCGATAAAAGATCCATTTTTCGTCGCCGGTCACAAGTCTATCCAAAAAAGGTGAAACAAGTTGGCGAGAATGGAGAGAAGAGCAGATGTCAACTCGGGATTTGAGGTTGTTTTCAGACAATTCATGAGGCACCAATTTTCCAAGTTTAGGAACTTTTCCAAGTTGTTGAAGATGACGATGAACAGTTGTATGGTTTGAACTGAGAACCACTCCAATTCCTCAACTGATAAAGCAGGATTTTCTTCAAGGGCCGCTTCAAGAAGCTTTTCATCAAACTCAACTGGACGTCCGGTTCGATCTTGATCTTCAAGGGTGAAATCTCCACCTCTGAATTTTACAAACTATCTTCTGCAAGTTCACACATTCCTCTCCATAAACTGAGTGAATGTTTCTAGCCGCTTCAGCTGCTGAGTTTCCTTTCTTGAACTCATAAAGCATTATGTGCCTCAAATGATTCTTGGGTACTTCCATGTTAGCAGAGTTTTAATCAAGCAAAATTTAATTTTATTGTTTTCTGAAATAAAATTTGATCAGTTTAAATGCATCTAAACATAAAAATAATGTTCAGCTTCATTAGACATTATAAAATACTCTTTAAATTTCGTTCATTTTAACAAAAAGTTAAAATTCGGACAGAACTTATGGGATGACCTGATTATATATATATATATATATATATATATATATATATATATATATATATATATATATATTCAAAGTAACTTCTTACTTTGACTTTGTCAAGTTAATAGCAAGAGAAAAATATCACAATTAAATTTCGAAGAGTCAAAGTTTTGTGGCCGATATCAGAATTCTATTTTTTCACCCTTGGTGTCTCTAGTTCAGCAGGGAACGTACTGTATGTGGATGGGGGTTTAGGGTGAAGTCGACAACTGCAAATTTATAACAAAATATGTCGGCACAAAGTCACTTTCAAAGAAAATTCTAAACAATAATTAAAAAACAAATCATAGTAACTTCTTACCTTGTCTTTGTCGAGTTAATAGCGAAAGAATAAAAATTCATTGTTCAATTTCGAAGAATCAGAAAATTTCATACCGTATATCGAAAACTCGTATTTAAAAATAAAAAAAATATTCAAATTTGTCCTCTTAACTCCCTCTTGTTGCGCAAGGAACGGAATTTATAGGGTGGGGGTTGTCTGTGAAGTCGACACATGTAAATTTATAACAAAATATGATAATTCAGTGTCAAAGAAAATTCTAAACAATATTTTTTTTAAATTCAAAGTAACTTATTACTTTAACTTTGTCGAGTGAAAGAAAAAGCATTTCATTATTCAATTCAGAAAGTTTCATGGCTCCTATCAGAAACCTGAATTTAAAATAAATAAATAATTTTTTGAAATTCAGATGTACAAAAAAATAATTTTCAAATTTATTTTCAATAAATCAAATTTCTTGCAGTTCATCCAAATATGACTAAAACCATAAATAAAGTTCCGTCCTGGGTATGACGATAAACTACGTCCAACAGCAAGGCCTCTGATCAGGAGGTTTTGAGGAGCGTGGAACCACCTCTTAATTGCTGGTGTTCCCAGGTCCACCCTGAACCGGGGTGATAGCACCTGTTAGGGTTCCAGCTATGGGCAAATAGTTAACCCCCAAACTTGTGTAAAAATAGATTTTAATACCAGAAATACTATTACCAGCAATTTATTTTTGAAGGAAAAATTATTATCAGCAATACTTTAAAAAAATACCAGTAATACAAAGGGCTATACATTCTTTGAAAAAAATCCCCAATATGCACTAAATGCCAAGAGAAATTTACAGTGAAACATATACTGTTAGAGTTTGTAGATTTTGATCTAGTGTGAATAAAATATTACCAAGTGAGTAATTAAAACTTTTTAACTTTTTACGAAAAGAAAACCATCCAAGATTGTAAATTTCCTAAAAGAAGTTGGATTGTACTCAAAAATATGAGTAATTGAAAAATGGTTCAAATATATATGTATACATATACACCTTTTCTCCCAAACTATCGCTATGTAGTTTATCGTCATACCCAGGACGGAACTTTATCGCTATGAATCTATTTCAAAATTTTGTTGGCATTAAATGAACCACTGAGGTTTTGATATGCCATAAAACAAAACAACCAACCAACCAGAAATAAAGTTCTTATTTTTATTTGACCAAGTTATTCTGAAAGCTACTTAACTAATGAAAATTTAACTTGCCACTTCTTGAACATGAAGGTATTATATTTCTGCCACTAACAATCTTCAAAAATTTATATCTAACGCCAATTTCTTTTGAATCCTGTTCCTTTATTGTCTTTCTTCTCACTTCAGTCTTCGCTTTCTCTTTCACTCCCTGTAAACACCTGCATTCCTGTGACATAATCGCCTTGCTTGGGGATAAAATGGCTAACAAAAATAATAATACATGTGTGCTTTTTTTTGGCGCCAAGCTGTTGCCATTGTAAGCATCTTTCCTTTTCAAGAAATGTTCATACAGGTATATTACGGCCCGAGATTTACCTTAACTGTGTTAGGTTGTGACACAAGGTTGGTTTTTAACGTGGGAACCCGAGTTTTTCCACTCGGGACGCTGGTCTGTTGGTCTAAGCTAATCATAGCAGGTCATACCACATCTACGCAGCTGTGGTGGGAACGCAAAGAAGATTTACCTTAACCCTCCCACTGAGCCAGGTTGTGACACAAGTTCGGTTTTTAACGTGGGAACACGAGGTTTTATACTCGGGCCGCTGGTCTAAGTTGGTCTAAGCTTGACTAAGTTAATCATAACAGGTCATACCACCGCTATGCAACGGTGGCGGGAACGCAAGGGAGGAGAGAAGGCCTCCGGCACGGAAGAGAAACTACAACCGCAGCATCTACACCAAGCGGGGGGGACTCTTCTCTTCCTCTGCCAATCCCTTCGGAAGAATCCGGAAGGAAAGCCCGAATCGTAATTTTCTAAGTAGCATAGATGTGGCACAATGCCAAAAGAACGGTGGCACCCAGTGAGGATCGAACTCTCTATTTAGTCGTAATCTATTTATCGAAACTTGCTATTACACCACGTCGTGTGCCCTCAGATATATTAGATTAGGTCTAAAAAAACATTGCTTGCCAGAAGATAAAAGGGGCTCACCCACAACTACTATTCTATAATTTAATTTTCATAATGAATAAATAAAATTAAAAAAAAACATATATATGGAAAAAGCGTACAGTTAATGTTTCCGTGGCAAAAATATTTATTAGTAATTACAGTGTACATGTACAGTAGATATTACTGGCAGGAAGTACCAAATGCAAATACAGAACGATATAAATGAATTGTGTATTTTTTTTAATATTAAGTAAATGGCCGATATTTTTAAATAGTTTGCTTCCCAATTTTCACATTAACAGATAGTTCAAAAGCATAATAAAGCATTGTATGCAGTCCACTCTGTAAAGAGCAATTGTTTGTGTTCACTAGATGATTATTCGAATCTGCAAATAATTGCCTCGGCATCCAATTTATCTAACAAATTCTGTTTCAATTGATAGCAACATGTATGATTCGAAATTCTCTTCAGACAGCGAATTTCATTACCTTGTCTTTATGATCTTTGCTTTGAAAATGTCCTCTTACATTGGACTTGAGTAACTGATTGTATGCAGATGACTTTATAAAGTTCTTATTTTTTATAAAACAATTCTCTGTGTTTCGTTATTGCATTTTTATTTGATATAGTGAGCCCACTCCATCAGGGGCTCGTTTGCCATCGTGTAAACTGATACCCTTGCCAGTCCTGTTTTATTTGCAGGGAAATACTCTAGGAAACGACGCAGCCTCATGAATCCTAGAATTCCAATTAGTCATTTAAACTCGTTTTATGAAACAATGGCGCCTATATTGTTGGAATGAAGTTCAAATCATCAATTGATTATTTTCGCTGGTCTCTGATGAAACATCAGTTGACGATGCCTGCTTTTTAAGGACTAAGAATCAACGGGGTTTGCAAGATTTAACTACTTTTAAATGCCCACAGTTATTTCGAGAGCCGAGTTCCAGTTCTAGTCGGGTTTATTATATTTACTCAGGGACAAATACCCTTAGGAAAGGTATTAATCTACTTATTCTCCTCTCAGATGTCGGTTAATTAGTAGACTTGTACAGTGTAACCCGGATATAAGAGAAACCCGGATATAAGAGAAACTCGGATATAAGAGAGATTTTCTCTGGTCCTAAATTAGAGCCATACTTACCTAAACAAAATAGACCAAACCCGGATATAAGAGAACCCCGGATATAAGAGAATTATTCTCCGGTTCCGAAAACTCTCTTATATCCGGGCTACACTGTATCAGTAAACCATTATTAACACGAAAAATCCTTACAATCTAAAAATATTTTCTGGCTTTAAAATAACTTGCAAAAGGTTGATAAACCGTAAAATAAATAACTAATCAAACAAACTCACAGCTGATCGATCTTGAATTTCGTTACTTCCGACTCTTAGGGACACTTTTGAAATAACCTGGACTAACTTGCGGTACCAAAGATAATAAAGTCAATCCAAAATTTACCAACGCTCAGTTTTAAATACACAATATATAATTATATTTTACCAAATCTAATCTACGTAATCTTATCTAATAGTAAACTATTTGCATTGTTCGGACTGTTGTCCTCATCTTTATTGCAACATTCACGACGTTTCGGTCGTTCTACGCTCCGGCCTTCTTCAACGTTTCAACCGGGGTTGACAGATTTAATTACTTTTGAATACCCTCAGCTATTCCAAGAGCCAAGTTCTAATTCCAGTCAGTTTCGTTACATTCATTTACACAAATATACACCAGGGAAAGTTGTGAAACCGGCTATGAACCAGCTTACTTGTATCAGTAAGTCATTATTATCTCCAAAAATTCTTAAAATCTAAAAATATTTCCTGGCTTTAAATAACATGCAAAAGATTGATAAGCCATAAAAAATCAATCAATCATATACCAAACTACTAGATTTGGCATTTCGCTATTTGTTACTTTTAAAATAACCTGAGTTAACTTGGGTTGATAATGATAATAAAGTCAATTTAAAATTTTTATTTTTTTTTTTATTTTAAACATTGGACGAAACACGTCGGCTATAACTAGTTTTCCTATTGGCTTTTTCCTTAATACATAAACAATTTATTAAATAAAATTTATTTAAAAATGTTAATAAAATTTTCTAATTTCAATTTTTATTTTTTAAATTATATTAATTTTGCATTTCGCTACTTATGACATTTATGGTTACTTTTAAAATAGACTGGGCTAATTTGCGTTGATAATGATAATACAGTCAATTTAAAATTTAGTAACGATGCTTTTTCAAATGTATCCAATTATTAGGTTGGTGCAAAAATAATGACGTAATAATGTCGTTTTTTGACGTTAAAAAAATAGGTCAAAAAACGACATTATTACGTCATTATTTTTGCACCAACCTAATACTTGTAGCTCAATATGGCAACACTTGTTTCAAAAATTCGGGCAACTTACGATTGTCTCATGTAGTATATAATTACTGGATGCAAACAAACAACGTAAATAAAAGACAACGTAACATAATATATTAATAATGTCGTTTTTTGACGTTCAAACATATGTGGGAAAACGACATTATTTTGCACCAACCTAATAAAAGATTTATAATGACTATGCTTCAACTCGGTAATTCGGACAATATATTTATTTTTCTTTTCTAGTACTTAATTCTTTTTCTTTACATTATTTACATTCGAACTTATTGGATTATCGCGCCCTGGTGATAATCACAGGTGGCGAGATTTTGAATTACCGCCTCCTGGCGATAATAACAGGCGAAACCAGGTTTGAAAGAATCCATCTCTTTCTCGGTGACTTTTCGTAGTGAAAAAACGTATTCTTTTCGCTCTCGCAAAAATGTAAGTACCTCAGCTACAGACACTGAAGTTTGCTTTGAACTCTTCACGTTTAATTTAATGTTCCTTTTGTAAAATGTCCTATCAATATAGTTGTTAATATTTCATTGTCTTTCTTCTTCTTTTTTTTTCTGGACTCACACGAGTCCGCCAAAAATTGTTTGCAGGTTAAACGTATCAGGAGTATAAAAATCTCATCAAAAGTGTTGAAGCCCGCAACAAACTAATATTGTCATCTTTGTTGCTGTTATCACAACGTTTCGGATGTGGTGCCCTCTGACCTTGTTCAGGGGGTCTGTCGATCCATGTAACCGTAAGAAAATTTGGAACTTAATTCTTTACTTAATTTTATTTAATCTATGGTTGTGGATTGTTCTCATGTTATTCCCAATGTCTAGAAATATCTGTGTTGTTCTTATATAATATTGCTTTTTTGTTTGCTTAAATTATTTGTTTTTCCTGCTTATCAACCCTTTATGAGTTATTTAAAGCCGGAACATATTTTAGGGAAGTAAGAATAATTAGTTCTCCTTTTTTTACGAGTGAATATTGCATAAACAATTTGGGGGGGTAATGATTTCTCTTCATACAAATCCTACTATTCAACCCATACCTGGGGGGAGGATAGATGTATGGATTCATATGTTTCCTAATGATATTTGCGCGTAAGTAAATATTAAAAAAAATCTACTGGAATTTTAAATCGACCCACCGATTACTTATTCCGCAGTTATGGCCCACCCTGACTTCCACTTAGTCTAAGTCTCTCGTACCAGCCCAAAGATTCACAGTTATATTTTACCAAATTCAAAAAACCAACACTTTAATCTACTAGGCCATTGTCCCCTGAAACACCTTAAGAAGACTGGATAGCACAACGGCCAAAACGTTTTTATCATGACAACGAAGATGAGGATGTTAGTCCGAATGTAAATAATGTAAATAATGATAAGTCTTCGTCTCAAAAACTCAGGCTGAAATTCTGTTTTGTTTCTAATTTGATTTTTTTTTCTCTCTTTTTTTGTCTTCTATCAGTCGATTTGTTTTGCGTTAGTTTTCATGCAATCATGAAAAGAAGTAAAAGACGGCATATTAAGAAGGCAGTTTCTTGAGCCCCGTTCTGCGTCTAAATAAACCGACCGAACGTGAAAAAGTATCAGAAAATCAAGGGTAAAACATAAAACATCTTCTACGTACAGATCATCATCTGATGCAAACTGACAATTCATACAAATGCATCAAGATAGAATGAAAGGCAACTTAGAAACTGTACACAATCCACAAAGGAGGCAATTTTACACAAGAAAAATATCATGACATTGACAACAATCAGTAACTTCCTAGGATCGATATTTCAATGAAAAAAATATAAAAGCGATTTTTACTATTAAGAAGCATAAAAAATGATCCCTTCCAGAAAGTGGTCAGAATTTTGAACTCATTCTTTGGACTAAAACAGTCCAAAGAATGATTATTCAGACTATTGTCCCCTCTTTGTCGCCATATTTATTACAACGTTTCGGCCTTTCAGTATCTGTCTATATTTCTGAGATGAGGTATTATGTACGCTATTGACATTATTCGGAGCATTGTCCTCATCTTTGTCGCCTTATTTATTACAACGTTTCGGCCTTTCAGTATCTGTCTATATTTCTGAGATGAGGTATTATGTACGCTATTGACATTATTCGGAGCATTGTCCTCATCTTTGTCGCCTTATTTATTACAACGTTTCGGCCTTTCAGTATCTGTCTATATTTCTGAGATGAGGTATTATGTACGCTATTGACATTATTCGGAGCATTGTCCTCATCTTTGTCGCCTTATTTATTACAACGTTTCGGCCTTTCAGTATCTGTCTATATTTCGGAGATGAGGTATTATGTACGCTATTGACATTATTCGGAGCATTGTCCTCATCTTTGTCGCCTTATTTATTACAACGTTTCGGCCTTTCAGTATCTGTCTATATTTCTGAGATGAGGTATTATGTACGCTATTGACATTATTCGGAGCATTGTCCTCATCTTTGTCGCCTTATTTATTACAACGTTTCGGCCTTTCAGTATCTGTCTATATTTCGGAGATGAGGTATTATGTACGCTATTGACATTATTCGGACTATTGTCCTCATCTTTGCTGTCATATTTATTACAACGTTTCGGCCGTTGTACGCTCCAGCCTTCTTCAGATGGTTGGAATATCGAACTGAACCCTTTATTTTGCTCACTGGGGTAGACTGTTCTAGTTCCACGTGCCATGCTTAATGGGTGTCAGTTATCAGTTATCTCCTGTTAATTTCCCTCTGAAAGTTCCCCACTGCCTTAACCGGGTATTGAAATCACACTCTCTGGGTCTTGTCACTGGATCTAACTAACGCCTTTATCCACTGTGTCCTTGAGGGCATTCCAACCACCCGTGGAGATAAGCGGAGAAATCTCTCTCTACAAAACGTCTACTCAACCGAAGTACATTGTTAACTGGGAAGCCCAACTAATTTTTCCCGCAAAATATCATTACTTTTCTCGTTTCACCATAAATAAAAGCTGTTAAACAGTTATTTCGTGCTTTGAGTTTTGGTCATTCCACTCTCACTGTTGAAAATACAAACACACACACACACACACACACACACATACGCGCGCGAGTGAAAGAGAGAGAGAGAGCGCAACCGGTAAAAATTCCTATAAAATCTCTTTTCTACAGCAATAGCTGATGAACAGCAACAAAACGGCGGCTCGGCTCATTTCCATCAATGCGTGTCGCAGAGGCGTTACCGTTTGCCATCTGTTTCTGTAGAGAAGAGGTCCCTCCGTTTTTTGTTGCCTGGCGGGTTTTGCACCTGAAGAAGACGTTAAAGGAAATGTTCGAAATGTTGTGGCAACAAAAACACCAAAAAGGTATCATGAAAAACTAGCGAAGTTGTTGAAATGATAACAACTTCTCTTAGAGACAGAAATAATCAAGGTTTCGGACTGAAAAAAAAAGTTTCGAAATATTTGGATGATATTCAGGTTTGATTATGTTTAGTGGTCTTGGCGGTTACTCTCTTCTCTGCAGCGTCAAACACGCCGCTGTCAGCGTGTCTCCACCATTAATTAGTTTTATAGCCTTATTATCAGTCGTATTATGTATTCGCGTGTGTGTAACACAGGTGAGAATGGAGCATGGGTTTTTGTCAGGGGGTCTGTCTGTCTGTCTGTCTGTATGTGCTCCGAAAACAAATTTTTTTATTCCTTCTCCAATCTAATTAGTTACTTTCATCTCCTTCGATGTTTAAAATATTTTATTCGTGTAACGATTGCTAATAAGCGGAGATAATTCGTAGAACGATGTTTCCTATCCGCCAAGTGAGTCGGCCAGAACCAAGTGGGATTTGAAGTGTCTCTATTGCTGTCAACCAACAGAATGTTAAGTGGGTTTAAATGTTATCTACTACGGCCAACAACAAAAAAATTAAAGACAAAAACAATCTCTTCAATGTTCACACCGAAAATAAACGTTAAGTAAAACACTGATTCTCTCCCTTTAATGCAACACAAGTATTTTTTTTGTTTTTTTTTGGGGGGGGTGATGGGGGTTGTTCTTTTAGTTGACAAATTTTGTATGCTTGTAGGATGTATAATAGTATCAGAATCAAAAATGAAGATAATAAAACAAAGCGGAATTTTTTTTTCATCAAAGACGCGTTTCGCTGGAGAAAGCTTGCGCTCTCTTTGGCATCATCAATTTGACTAAAAGAAAGACAGAACTATGTGTTAGAAGAATGTCCAGGGATCTCTGATAAGCTGTAGCAAATAAATCAATCATTCAATCGCTTTAACTAAATAAAAATATCGGTTCAAACAAATATCTCCAAAGCTTTCTTTCATTCTTTTATTCACAAAAGCCGAGTATCATCTACTATGTATTCAATTGTGAAAGCAGAATAACATATATCGTATTTTTATTACTTGAAAGCTCCCAAGAAAATTAAATTTCGGCATTGAATGACCCATAAAGAGTTGATATGCCATTAAACAAACAAATCAATCAATCGATCATTTTGAATCCAGTATAAAATGAAATGATGTTTTTCACTCCAGTGTAAACCGGACACCTGTCTACTTTTCTAACTCTACTGGTATCATAAATCACATTAATTACTCTAGTTTATCACTTACTGACTTGAGACTTGAAGAGAGTCTGTATGCATGTGTGTATTGTTTAAGTATATATATGCATACAAAAAAAAACTAATAATAAAAAGTCCCTGAATAAAAATCCTTCAATACTAAACCGCATTAATACAGATATAAACAATCTTTGGAGATAATAATTTCATGGTAATCCTTCTGCTAACTTTTCTCTATGGTACCTAGACTTTATGAATTTAATCGCAGTACTAGATTGACGGTAAGGTCTAATCATTTTACAGTTGAAACGGCTAGTTTTAACCGTAAGTTCTATGCTAATAGCTTCTTCTCTCGGACTTATTGCTTGTGTAACTCTCTCCTGGCTTCTTGCTTTCCAGTCAAATTTGATCTTCCAAAATTTAAATGCAATGTTATCTTCTATTGTTATCTTCTATCTCCTTAATTCCTATTCTTTTATTGTTCTCTCTCCTTCATAATGTTTTTCTTTTTCTCATATTCTTTCACACTCAGTAACTCCTTGCGTCTTAGTGGCTTTATTCCCTTGCTTATTATGAAATGATTAAAAAATACTAATTTCATATCTGTTACAAAATATATATGTATATTTTCTTATACAAGTGACGTTATCACTTTTTTACAAGGATCATTTATGCAACAATTAATAATCTTGTGGAACTGTCTTCCGGCTTCTTCCTTCCCATCCAACTTTGATCTTCAAAAATTTAAATGCAATATCAATCGTTATCTACTGTCTTCTTAATTCTTTTATTGGTCTCTCTCGTTATTAGTTTGCTTTTTGTTTTGTTTTGTTTTGTTTTCATATTCTTTCACACTCAGTAATCCTTTATGTCTTAGTAGTTTTGTTGCCTTGTTTGGGGTAGAATCCTTAAAAGATAATGTATAATCTCTATATAAATAGCGAAAGCAACTAGCGTTTGAGCGATTTGATCAGAAAAAAAATTGTTAAAATGAACTCTTCTCGCAAACAAAATATAATGAATGCTTTGCTATGATTTATTACATCGGGTGAGATCCAAAGCAGATAAACTGAAGTCAATGTAAATTGTTTTTGTTTTTTCATCCATTATAACAGAAATCTATGAAATATTTTGTTTATTTTGCATCTAAATTTATTTGTTATGGGAAAATAGGAAATTCAATTATGAAATAATCATGGTTTGTCAAATTCTGAAATATGCAAAATTGTTCTAAAAAATAAGGTATATTTATCGGCTGTTCTACGCCTAAATTTTGAGAAAACATTTTCTTTGCAACATGCAATAAATCAGAGTTAATTCATTAAATAGTAATAAAATAAAATATATAAAGTTCAAGTTTCTTTTTGTGTGTCCGCACGAAAAGGTGAAAATTGATAATACATCGTATATATATATATATTAGGTTGGTGCAAAAAATAATGACGTAATAATGTCGTTTTTTTGACGTATTTTTTAACGTCAAAAAACGACATTATTACGTCATTATTTTTGCACCAACCTAATACTTGGTTATGCGGGGGCACCTCGAGGTGTTGTAATGGTTAGTAAGTCTGTCTCGCTAGAACAATTACGACTTAGTGAGTTCGATCCTCACTGGGTGCCCCATACTTTCTGCCATGTGCCACATCTAAGCTACGCGAGGAAAATCACTAAACTTGATTATCCGGGGGCAAATGGAGGTGTTGTAATGGTTAGCATGTTTGTCTCTCTAGAAAAATTACGACTGAGTAGTGAGTTCGATCCTCACTGGGTGCCACATCTAAGCTACGCTTGGAAAATCACTATACACTTGGGTATGTTTCCGTGTGCAACTCTGACGGCGAGGATTAGAATACACTAACTTCTGCCCTGCAGAAGGGTAAGAGGTCACACCACAAAAGGGGAAATATTTCGGGGGTGGGGGGTACTTGCAGACTCGGGTATGAACCCAATGAACCCAGGCTTTTTTACTCGTATATAAACCGGACCTATCACTACATTTTTTTTTATTATTATTTGAGTGTAAACCAGACCTCTGTTTACCTTTTTGACTAGGGTACATGTCTACTTTTCTAACTCCAGTCTAAAACTGATTTATGTTGATCTTTTGATGCTTACGGTCATATCACGTTAAAACACTGGTTCCCGCACAATCACTGAAGTTAAGCAACGTTCATCCTGGTCATACTTTATCATGATTTATTACATCGGGTGAGATCCAAGGGGGATAAACTGAAGTCGATATAAATTGTTATTTTATAGATAGGGGACCCGGGCACCTCGAGGTGATGTAATGGTTAACGAGCTTGTCTCGCTAGAACAATTGTGACTGGGTAATGAGTTCGATCCTCACTGGGTGCTCCCTACATTCGGCCTTGTGCCACATCTAACCTACGCTTGGAAAATCACTATAGATAGGGGATGTGCGGGCGGTGTAATGGATAATGACTCAGAATTGTTAATCGGAGAGCCGAGTTCAAATTCCCGTTGGGTTCGTTATATTCACTTACGCGCAAATATCTTTGGGAAACGTACGAATCAACCTCTTCTCCTCTTGGGTATGGGTTAATTAGTAGGATTTTTATTATTATTGTCTGTAAAAAGTGTTTACAATCTAAAAATATTGTCTAGCTTTAAATAACCTGTAAAGTGTTGATAAGCTGTAGCAAATAAATCAATCAATCATTCGCTTCAGCTAAATAAAAATGTCGATACAAATATCTTCATAGCTTTCTTTCATTCATTTATTCACAAAACTGAGTATCATCTACCATGTATTCACCTGTGAAAGCAGAATAACATATATCATATTTTTATTATTTGAAAATTCCCAAGAAAATTACATTTCGGCATTAAATGACCCATAAAGAGTTGATATAACGTTAAACAAACAAATGTTTTTGACTCCAGTATGAAACGAAATAACGTTTTTCATCCTAGTGTAAACTAAACACCTGTCTACCTTTCTAACTCGAGTGTAAAAATGTCGATCATCTTGTCTCCAGTACAAACAGAATTACGTTTTTCACTCTAGTGTAAATCGAACCCCTGTCTTCTTCTCTGACTCTATATTGAAAGGCAGACATCTGTCTACGTCTGACCGGACAAAAATGACACTAAATTGTAAATTTATTGTGATTTTTTTTTTCCGTAGAGCTTTATATTCGTTATTAAATAACCCAACAATCGTAGATTTGTCGTTAATTAACGAAGATAACCTATGTGTCTAAATATTACGTAAAACCGTAACTTAAATACAGTTTTAGATTATTTTATGTGTGCGTGCACTCAAACCGACAATAATATACACAGAAACAGTTTTTGAGTTAATGAAAATTTACGGTTTATCCTTTCGAAGGATTTTATGAGTTCAGAAAAAAGTAATAGCATGTGTACTTTTAACTAGATTTTGGGTAACAAGGCAGGTCAGGATTACCGAACATGTTATATTAATCCATATAATATCCTACAATTTCTGTTAAAAAAATTCAATATTCCTGAGTATGGCAATAAACTACATCCGGCAGCAAGGTCTCTGATCGGGAGATTGGAGGTTTTGAGGAGCGTGAAACCAACTCTTAATTACTGTCGTTCCCAGGTTCACCCTGACCCGGAGTGGTAACACCTGTTAGGGTCCCAACTATGGGCAAATAGTGAACCCCCAAACAAAAACAAAACACTATGAAAGTATAAAAATACATTATTATGACCAACAATACATTTCATCTGTAGGTGAACTGTGTTCAAATATTTAGATTTAGGCATTAAATAACCCTTAGAGGTTGATATGCCGCTAGACAAAATCAAACAACAACATGAAAGAACTCTTTCATGACATGAATCCATATATTAGCCTACAATTTCTGAAAGAAATAAAACAGTTTACAAAATATAACTTCAACAAAACTACAACATGAAACACACATTACCGTCTCTAGTAATTATGTTCACACAAGCATGAATTTGCACAAAATCTGAGTATCATCTACCATGTATTCAATTGCCAAAACAGAATAACATATTTTTACCAGTTCAAAGCTCACAAGAAAATTAAATTTCGGCATTAAATGACCCATAAGGAGGTGATATGCTGTTAAACAAACAAAGAATCAAACAAACCGAAGATGTTGCGATTTATTCATTTTAACCAGTTGATTGTAAAATCGCGTCAGACCCATGGGTCCCATAGCTCAAAAAATCAATGGAACGATCAGATTTAATATAATCTTCTTATACACAACTTTTAGTTTACACACAAAAAATTAAAATAGCAATGAATGCTTGAAAAGATATTTTTTGCGTCACACTCTGGGTCTGCATCTGCTGTTATACAAAAACATTCAAGGCCTCAAAAAATAATTATACGAGGTGATATCAGAATTTTTCCAGACTTTACTTTCAATGAAATACCGCGCACAAATAATGCACATTGGTACAAAACAGTCTGCAAATAGGATTCGTGCTATCTACCCTTGTTCCGTTATTATATGAGGTTTTCTAGCATTGTGTCGTAACGGCTCTGCGATCTTTACGGTGACTGACAAAGCCGAGCGACGTGCCTGTATAATATTTTGCACACAGCTCGGAAAATATGCTGCCGAGAAACTTCGTCGAGCATTCTTTAGTTGGAACATGTTTCAGAGTGGCACACACGTTTCAAGGCCGGTCGACCATCGGTGCAAGTTTTTGAGCGTTCGAGGCGACCAATCACCATAAAATGTGGAAAAAATAAAGTCGTGAACTCGTACACGATTATTGTGTAATCTTATTTTGGAAAGGGTTTGCAATATTTACGGTAGTTGACAAATTTGAGCACCGTGTCGGCATCGAACTTTACGAAAAGTAGGAAAAATCTGCAACTGCCACCTTCGAAAGGTTGCGTCTAGCATTTGGCGAATATTGTTTAGGTCGAGCACAAATTTTGAAAAGGCTTGCGCTTTTCAAAGCTAGTAGAGTATTGGTTGAAGATGATGACCAATTATAGCAAAGCGGTAGAAAAAAAAAACGAGGAAATACATCGAAGGTGTCATCCAATAGAATGACCTTCGAACAATTCATGAGCTATTTTACATTACTGCAATCAAATATGGCGTCTACTAGGTGATTCTGGTCAGGAAATTTTCGACACCACCTCGTAAGTCTGCAAATTTATACAATTTTCT
>OZ010596.1:26799633-27017133 GCA_963932145.1 Acanthosepion lycidas
TATATAGTTATATATATATATATAGTTATATATATATATATAGTTATATATATATAGTTATATATATAGTTATATATATATATAGTTATATATATATATAGTTATATATATATATATATAGTTATATATATATATAGTTATATATATAGTTATATATATATATAGTTATATATAGAGAGTTATATATATGTATAGTTATATATATAGTTATATATCTATATAGATATATATATATATATATAGTTATATATATACATATATATAGTTATATATATACATATATATAGTTATATATATATGTTTATATATATATATATAGTTATATATATACATATATATATATAGTTATATATATCCATATAAATATTTATAGTTATATATATACATATATATATAGTTATATATATTGTTATATATATATATATAGTTATATATATACATATATATATAGTTATATATATACAGTTATATATATATATAGTTATATATATACATATATATATATAGTTATATATATATAGTTTAGTGGTAGAATATCCGCCTGATACCAATTCAGTCGGGTTTCGATCCTAGCTAGAGGCAACCGGATGTCTAGCCGCACTGATGAGCTGTGATACAGCGAAACAGTCTGTCTGTGGATGACATTATATTAGCTCCTGAATTAAATTTAATTCTAGTTGAGCACTCTCGGGCTGAGGTATGGGTTTGTAAACAGTGAATATTATAGCTATATAGCGAGACTCTTCGCAAGCCGAATTGAGTCACTGTCGGTCACTGGGCGTGTTTCCTAAAAAATACGCTAAAAATCCACCTTCGTCCCGACCGTGCGCCGACAGCTTAGTGGTAGAATATCCGCCTGATACCAATTCAGTCGGGTTTCGATCCTAGCTAGAGGCAACCGGATGTCTAGCCGCACTGATGAGCTGTGATACAGCGAAACAGTCTGTCTGTGGATGACATTATATAGTTATATATATATATAGTTATATATATACATATATATATATAGTTATATATATACATATATATATATATAGTTATATATATAGTTATATATATATAGTTATATATATACATATATATATATATAGTTATATATATATAGTTATATATATACATATATATATAGTTATATATAGTTATATATATATAGTTATATATATACATATATATATAGTTATATATAGTTATATATATATAGTTATATATATACATATATATATATAGTTATATATAGTTATATATATATAGTTATATATATACATATATATATAGTTATATATAGTTATATATATATAGTTATATATATACATATATATATAGTTATATATAGTTATATATATATAGTTATATATACATATATATATAGAGTTATATATAGTTATATATATATAGAGTTATATATATACATATATATATATATATAGTTATATATACATATATATATATATACATATATATATAGTTATATATATATAGTTATATATATATAGTTATATATATACATATATATAGTTATATATAGTTATATATATATAGTTATATATATACATATATATATAGTTATATATACATATATATATAGTTATATATAGTTATATATATATATAGTTATATATATACATATATATATAGTTATATATAGTTATATATATATAGTTATATATATACATATATATATAGTTATATATAGTTATATATATATAGTTATATATATACATATATATATAGTTATATATAGTTATATATATATATAGTTATATATATACATATATATATAGAGTTATATATAGTTATATATATATATATAGTTATATATATACATATATATATAGAGTTATATATAGTTATATATATATATATAGTTATATATATACATATATATATAGAGTTATATATAGTTATATATATATATATAGTTATATATATACATATATATATAGAGTTATATATAGTTATATATATATATATAGTTATATATATACATATATATATATATAGTTATATATACATATATATATATATATATACATATATATATAGTTATATATATATAGTTATATATATATACATATAGTTATATATATATAGTTATATATATATACATATAGTTATATATATAGTTATATATATATATAGTTATATATATATATAGTTATATATATATTGTTATATATATATATAGTTATATATATATATAGTTATATATATATTGTTATATATATATATAGTTATATATATATTGTTATATATATATAGTTATATATATATAGTTATATATATATATATAGTTATATATATATTGTTATATATATATAGTTATATATATATTGTTTTATATAGCTATATATATAGATATATATATATATATATATATATATAAATAGCTATATATATATATAGCTATATATATACATATATATAGCTATATATATACATATATATATATATATATAGCTATATATATACATATATATATATATATATAGCTATATATATATATATATATATATATATATATATATATATATATATATATGTGTGTGTGTGTGTGTGTGTGTGTGAAAAATATATAGAAAATAGGAAAGAACTCGTTAGGTAAATAATCCAAAGTTCTTTAGTATTTTTGTTATTATTTTTTTTTTAAATAGTGCCCGATACAAAAGTAGAGCATAAATATAATTATTGATTTAAAAATATGATTCCAACAGGCTACATAAGAGTTCTCATGTTTCAAAACAAGAGCCGAAATCATCAATATAATTATTTGAATTAAATTGAATTAAAGTACTAAGCTCTGTTCCATCTTCAAGATAACCCTTTATGAAATCGTCAAAAAACAAATGTCATCGATTTACGACAGTTTTTATATACACAAACGCTTTCAGAAAAAAATATAAAATAAAAAAATAAATAAATAAATCTCTTTCGACGCTTTACCAGACTAGACGATGTCATCTTCCGCTTTTAATTTGAGACACCCCAACCTTACCCTGACTTGACCTCTGTTGAATGTAACTGAGATATTGTTACAAATTATTAACACCTTACGCCCCTTTTTCTTTAAAATATCGCTCTAGCCGTTACCATAGAAATTTTGATTTCAATAATGAATATACTTATAAAACGCGTAAACCTCAGAAATAAGAATTTCGCTTGAACAGAGCGTAGCACTTTAATTCCATTTAATAATTATATTGAAGATTTCGGCTCTTGTTTTGAAACATGAGAACTCTTATGTAGCATGTTGGAATCATATTTTTAAATAAATAATTATATATATATATATATATATATATATATATATATATAGTTGTCGACATGGGAAAAAAATAATCCCTTACTATAAAGGTAATTTACATTAACAAGAAAAAAAGGCTTAGACAGAAGCGTCTATCTTTTAAAATTTGTATTTTTAATGTAACTATAACAACAAAAACATTTCGATTTCATTTTTGCCTTGAAAAAGTCGGAAGACGAAACACGTCGGCAAAAACTAAGATTTTTTTCCAGTTGTCATTTTATACCAATATATATATATATATATATATATATATATATATATATATATATATATATATATGTAAGCAAATATATGGATATCGATCCGACAGTATGAAGAAAAATATACGGAAAAAAAACAAACAAAAATCTTTACATGCAATTATGCTGTTTTAATGTTAATATAATGTCAACGTCGGACGTTTCGGTCTAATAAACCATCTTCAGGGCATATTCATAAAATATAATTAACATTATTATTTGTCATGTTGAATTGATAATGTTAATTATATTTTATGAATATGTCCTGAAGATGGTTTATTAGACCGAAACGTCCAACGTCGACATATTAACATTAAAACAGCATAATTGCATATAAGGATTTTTGTTTGTTTTTTCCGTATATTTTTCTTCATATATATATATATATATATATATATATATATATAAAGTGTACATTCAGACCTGGGAATCAAATAAAGATGGAAAAATTCACTCTAGGTTTAAAAATTAATAATAGAGAGTAAGGGAAAGAAAGATATTAATTTGTCATCATGTAGGAAGGGGGGAAGAAAAAGGTGTGTCATCACGGTTGTATTAACACGCTTAGGCGATCATGTATCTTTTATCGCAGTAGGTTGCCATTTCTTTCTGCGGTAGTCCAGTTAACATCCAAGCTTATAGAAGCTAAAGCTTGAGGCGGTGGGGGGAGAAGAAGGTATCAGCAAGTGAATGTAATGGATTTGAATTCGGCCCTCCGATTCCGCAATCCGAGCCTCTATCTATTACTCTACTGCCTTCCTATGAAATCACTATTCTTAATTTTTAAACCTAGAGTGAAATTTTCCATCTTTATTTGGTTTGAGGATTTGAAGCCATGTTTTATCGGCTTTAATGAAATAAAATAGAACCTATAGTTTTTAAAGTGTTTGTTTGCCATTATATAATAATTTTTGCTCTGTTTTTTAACATAGAGCTCTCAACGGATCTATATCTTCTTCGAAATTCCATACGAATTACCAATAATTTTATTACTAATATATATATATATATATATATATATATATATATATATTTATATGTGTGTGTGTGTGTTATTTTTATATATACAATTATTTCAGTAAATACTCTGTTTATAAGAAACAGTATTACCAACATTTACCGGCCTGAATGTCCGAGAAATCTCAAAGAAATTATGTGTACTCTGACAGGAATCGAACCTGTATCCTACACCGAGCGATCATATAGCCTGACGTGATATACCATTTAGATGCAGGGGGAGTGTCTGGTTAGGAAGGTCGAATTACTACTTTTACTTGATAAACAGACGCTTCCTCTGTAGCTAAATAGTATAGTACGTCAAGCTATATGACGATTCCGTGTAGAATACAGGTTCGATTCCTGTCGGAGGAAACATTTTCTCGGACATTCAATGCTGATAAATGTTGTTATACTGTTTATTATAAACAGAGCATTTACTTAAATATTTGTATCTATAAAAATAACGTCTAAATAAAATACTAAATAAAATAAATGTCGGACTTTCCATTTTCTTTTCCATTTAATAATAATAATATATGTATATATGTGTGTGTGTGTGTGTGTGTGTGTAAAAATATATAGAAAATAGGAAAGAACTTGTTAGGTAAATAATCCAAAGTTCTTCAGTATTTTTGTTATTACAGTGTAACCCGGATATAAGAGAGTTGTCGGGACCGGATAAGAAGTCTCTTATATCCGGGTTTCTCCTACATCCGGGTTTGGTGTACTTTGTTTGGGTAAGTATGGGAATAATTTGGAACCAGAGAAAATCACTCTTATATCCGGGTTGCTCTTATATCCGGGTCTCTTATATCCGGGTTACACTGTATTTTTTAAAAACAGTGCTCGATACAAAAGTAGAGCCGAAAAATAATTATTTATTAAAAATATGATTCCATCGCTACATAAGAGTTCTCATGTTTCAAATATATATATATATATATATATATATATTATATTATATTTGCCATGTTATTTTGCAGGCATCTTCAGGTACAGATTGCTGCGTGCAAAAATATAAATGTATATTTATTATTAATAGCAGATATATATGTGTATGTGTATATGTGTGTGTGTGCGTGCGCACGCGCACGTGTGTGTTCTAAAAACAAGTCTGCTTTATTTTATTATATCGACGCCAAACTCACAGCAAAACAATACTTAAATATTAGCATTCAATTCATATACGAAACACATCTCCAAGGTGTGTACATATATATGTGTACATATATATATATATATATATATATATATATATATACTACATATAATTTTGTAAGACCTATTTTCTTTGTTTTGAGGTGAAAATTGGCCTTAGGTTAAAAATGGATTTTAAAAAAATGAACGTTTGAACAATAACAATTGTTACTGTGGAAATAGAATTGGAAAAAAGAGAATGAAGTTCACTCACAATCAAAATACATCTCCGTGTCACTCAGACGTCCTCGGCATTTTATTTAGAAATCATTAGAAATGGGCGGAATTCATTTTTATAACAAAAAGAAATGTCTTTAAAATTAATAATTTAACATCAATATTTATAAATGCTTTAAAATTCGACGAGAAACAGCCAATAACGCAAATGAAAAAAAGTTGTAGGCAATTGGACGATAATATTAAAAGGTTTTCATATGAAAACGAAACAATGGATGTAGTCGACCTGACACGAGGACAATAAGAAGGGAAAATATGAAAAAGGTAAATAAATTTGTGTATTGCCGTATAATACGCAAGAATAAATTACATTTTAAGAAAATATTAAAAATATTCAACAGAAAGATTTATCTATTGTAAGATATCGTTGTTGTTTTTTAACATCTAACATTAGTTTGATTTTTTTTTCTAAGCATTTCACTCCAAGCAAGGTGGGAGTGATACTAGCATGCAAGGAGTTACAGAGAGTGAGAGCAATAGTATAGAGGAGAGGGTGAAGAGGAGAGGATGAAGAGTCGGACTGGAAACAGATCAAGGCATCTGGAGATGTCGATTGACATTGCATTTGAATATTTGAAGATTATAGCTATCAGGGAAGCAAGTAAGAGGAAGGGAGTTCCACAGATGGGAAATGTGAGACATGAAGCTATTGGAGTAGAAGAGACGGCTACATTTAACCGTTTTGACAGTGAAAGGGTGGGACCGAGATGCCAACCTAGTAGCACGTTTTAAATTCATGCAGTTTAGGAACCAGCGAAAGTAGCTTGTCGAAGCAGTTACCGTGAAAGTATTTTTAGAAAAGACAGAGGGAAGCGATAATTTAATTACTTATAATCATGCCCCATTTATTTTAGCGCCACCTGGAAACAAGTGTTTTAAAGAAGCGTGATCATCTATTAGCGATGTATCTGCTTCCAGTTAGACTAAATTGGAAAAAAAAAAACAAATATTTTTCATCCTAAAAAGTAGCATTTTTTATACGTAGTGTTTTGCATTAACAAAAATAATGAATGTTTGAAATGTGTCAAAAATGAAAATAACAGACATCGACCTTTTTACACGAAATACAATTCAGAGCCATAAAAAGTTGAACTCTAAAGAAGAAATTAAAAAAAGGAAAAATACTTTGTTACGGAAATTCTAAGTTTATATTCGATTAAAACTGTTACAAACGCATAAACACTCAAATAACAACAGAATGCTAAGCGCCTCCATTAATAACAGGCGACATTGCCATCGACAACTTTTTTGTTTTCTTATTCTTAATATTCTATTCTATTTCTTACGCCCATATTACAGTCCAAAATCCGCCAGCAATACCTTCTCTGTCGTATCTGAATAGAAAAGTAAAGACATTCCCCGATGCCTACAGTATGAATTAAGTAAACTTTGTACCGAATTGTATCTCTTGTAAAGACAGATAATATACCAGAATTGAATAGAATAGACTGATCAGATTGCTCAGAGATATCTATACTGTCACATTTCTCAGATCACTGATTAAAGGTGGCTCCGAGCGAATTAATCCTGTAGGTCTTAGCAGGGACTATCCTTCATCAAACCACGTGGATTGATGCTACAAAATCAGAAAGAACTGTACCAAATAACAGATACCACATCACTCGAAGATGAATATCACATGTAACTCGAAGAGAAATATAATAATGTTGACATTCCACAAAACTTTGAACAAAAAGCTAGGAAGGAAATTCCCATCAGTACTGGAAAGAGTGATAACAGTTAGTGAAATTGAAGAACACATTTTCCTGAAAATTGTTTTAACAGAAAGATTTTATAAAATTTCAACCGACACTAACACTAGCAGCTCGGTCAATGAATGCCAAATGATACCGTCCTCATAACTGAGCGAACTGAGATAACAAAGTCGACTGCCAAGTTAGGATTAGAGTACCTTTCCTGAGATGTTCTGTCTTACAGGGATGAAAGGCTTTATTTATGCTGCTGTTTTGCCTATATCTTGGAGCAAGAGAAAAAAATATTTTTCAGTTAAGTTCGATACTAAACCTGTGAAAAGAAAGCTTAAATTTATCTTTTTAATCTTTTTTAATCGGTTTCAATTCATGCAACGTATTAAAACCACTAAGACACAAGGGGCTACTGGGTGTGGAAGAATTAGGAACAGAATCATTCCTAAGGAGCCAGAACAAAAGAAGAGTAATCAGGAGGACAGTAGATAATGATTGATATTGCATGTAATTTTTTTAAGATTAAAGATGGCTCTCAAGCATGGAGCTGGAAGGGAGTTCCACAAGCGATAAGCGCGAGAAAAGAAACTGTTAGCATATAATTTACTGTTACATCTAGCCAATTCAACTGTGAATTGATGAGATCTCGACGTCAGTCTAGTACTGCGCTTAAATTCAAAAAGTCTAGGTACTTTAGCGAAGAGGTCATCCGAACAATTACTATGAAAGTATTTATAGAAAAGACACAGAGAGGCAACTTTACGGCGGTGGGAAAGTGACTGAAGACGAGCTGCCAGATCAGGATCAATAATATTGCTGGTTCTTCTTTGGATTTTATCAAAGAACTCAAGGTAAATAGCAGGGGCACTGAAAAATTTTATGTTTTGAAATTATTCAACATAAGATTTAAAACTTTTGATAAGACACGCAGAAAGACAATTATATTTTTGGCCATGATGTTATAAAATACAGATTCGAAAATATAACGCATGATAGGATAAAAACGAAAAAAAACTGTCGACACGTTTCTTGGGCATATAGAGCGATTATGACACTTCACTGGTTCTCATCCTTTGTTAGTTGTGAATTTACATCAATTCTTAGGAAAGATAATGGAGTAGTTTTTCACTGCTTTCTTCACGGTTTGGTATTCAAAGTTTTTTTTCTCTTAGACTGGTTTCCAGCCATGGCTAGAAAAACCAGTCTACCTGCTATTTAAGCCGTAGCTGGTAAGGTTAGGGAAGAAGAGGCAGATTTATATGTTTCCCAAAAGAATTAATTCTAAAATAAGCGCAACAGTACCCGGAATTTGAACTCGTCTCTCCGAGACCACTCTCCGTGTCGATATCCATTACATTACCGACACAATATCCATCGACATTAAACGATCCAAATAAAAAAAATACGAAAACCACCTTCCCCGTCTATAAAATGTGTGTTTATAGGATATATAACAGTATCCGAAAGAAAAGTGAAGATGACAAGACAAAGCGGAAAATTTATAAACGACGCGTTTCGCTGAGATCGTGTGCTCTCTTTCGCTTTATCACGTTAGAATGAAAGAAAGACAAAACAGTATGTGAGTAAAAATGACCTTATCACATCCAATGTCCGGATTAAATTAAATAAATACTCTAGTTTCGATGGACTTATTTAAAATCCAACAGATACCAAATGGCCCTAAACAGAGATTGCGATGGGTAAATTGTCGCCATCAATTTCGCGCCCGCGCTTTGTTTGTTTTTGATTTTGTCAACTGCACAGTATAGTAGGATCAGTTGGGCATCGTCTGTGAGAAAAAGAGCACCATGACGTAATTTGGAAAAGGCATGCTGTAATGCTTGGCATTCGCGCCAATATGAACATTTCAGAGAGTTTCGGTGTCAATCAGTGCAGAGGATTCGGAAAGAGTTGTTTGGGTTTAAAGGTGATTACGAAGATGTTTGGAGTGATCACTAGTGATGGCGACGTTATGCCTCCATTCATCTTCACACAGGGACTCAGATTCAACAAAGGAGGGCAACATCAAGTACCTTGGGGAGGTAGTGCTTCTCTGGGTCAAGAGGGTGGCTGTTGGAAGACCCTATGTCTGGCAACAGGACTCTGCACCATGCCACACAAGCAGGCAAACACAGTCATGGCTGACAATTTCTGCGACCATATCACCCCTTACATCTGACCATCTAACTCTCCAGATTGGAACCCCCTTCATTATTATGTGTGCGGTGTAGTTGAGCAAGATACCAACAAAACGCCTTGTAAAACCAACGATGAACTAAAGACAAGGATTTATGGCAGCATTCAACAACATAAACAAGGAGACCACCCAGAAGAGTTGCAGGAGATTCCGAAGTCCTCTAGAGACTGTGGTTGATGCCCATGGCGATTTTATTGAATAAATTTACTGTTTAGTATTTCAAGATAATCTTGTGTAATTTTGGTAAATATATCTGTTAAAATGAGATGTCAGTGTTATTTTCATTTTTGCGTAACTTAGATGACAATTTATCTATCGCTCCATGTATATAGGATTAATACAATTATAAATTCGTGACTAAAGCTGATTGATGATACTTTCAGCATACGCACTCTAGTTTCGTAGGACACTCCAGTAATCATTCCGTCCACTCATCAGGGAATAAGTCCAATCTCAGTTATAACTAAAAAAATATATCTGTAAAATATGAATATAGATAAAAGTAAAACTTTTCTTAGCCGATGTGTTCCATCCTCTGATACAATCCATCAGAGTACGAAATGCGTCCTTTTATGTATATATATACAATTTTTATATAAAGTGTTTTTATTCATATATATATATATATAGAGAGAGAGAGAGAGAGAGAGAGATAGAAACACTTTATCTTTATTCTTATTGTCCTTTTACCTATATATTTTTAGTTACATCTGAAAATTATGTGTGTGTATATACACACACACATATATATATATATATATATATATATATATATATATATATATATATATATATATATATGAAGATATATAGTCTTAAGATGTGCTATATTTATGGGATAAAGTGTTCAATATCAGAAATAGAGCATGTGTAAAAGGCCTGACGATTGCATCTAGCATGAAACAGACTGTCGCCTCTAAGTGTTGATTTCTATGTTCACTTTATTATATATATATATATATATATATATATATATATATATATATATATATATATATATATATGTCATCCACAGACAGACTGTTTTGCAGCACATCTTTGTGGCTAGACATGCGACTGCTTCAAGCCGCGATAGAAACCTGACCGATCAGACATTGCTACGGAAAATTATTTTCTTCTTTTTTTTTTCTTTTCTTCTTCTTCTTCGTATTTTTATTTTATATTTAAACGCCTTTCTCGGTTTTTCTTCGTTGTGGTTTCATTCAAATCCGAAATACTTTTTCATAAAAATAAAATGCTACGTAAAGGGGCACAACTAATGATGATCTAATATTAGAAATGCTTTGGTTCTTGCATTTTAAGGAAATGAATGTTAAATGTGAGTGAGTGAGTGAGTGAGTGAGTGAGTGAGTGAGTGAGAAATATGGAGAAAAAGAGCTAGAGAATAAGGAGACAGAGATACGATGGGGTAGATAATCCACAGGAGAATATGGAGTTTGATTGGGAATCGGGTTCAAGGTATCTTCTCCACCTCGATTCAAATTACCTGAAGACAAGTGAGGTATTTATAAAATTTGAAAATATATTGACAAAATAAAGGAACTATGTACAAGGTTTTCTTCTGTTCATACAATTTATAAATCAAAACAAATACAATTTCCCCTTCCTAAGGGATGTTTCTGGTCACACGTAATGAGAAAGGAGGGCTTGGAAAATATGATACTCACAGGGCGGATAGAGAGAAAGAGGAACGAGGGAAAGCAACGCGTGCCAAACTTAACTGGCTTAAGCAAATGGATGGCAGAAGGGGGTATGGGAGAAATAACAAAAAGACAAAACTTATTGAGAGCTACAAGGGACAGGAAGATGTGGAGAGTCATGATCGCCTACCTCCTGAAAGATCACGACACATAAAAGAAAAGAAGAGGTGATTATTACACACCTAGATATAGCCAAGTGGACAAATTATCAATCCGATGACATCAAGATTTCCAATGCACAAGTGAATCAAATAATACATATATATACATGGAAATAGTCTCCTGTGAAATTAAGATAAAATTTTAAATAGACTTGAGTTTCAAATAGACAGGGTAATTGGAAAAGAAGGGGCGAGTTGAAATTGTTTAATGATTTCTTTTATTATTTATATTATTTACACACGGGCTTTTGCTCTCATCATGGCGTTTTAACCTTTGTACCTTCTGACCTTTATTAGGGGTTCGTTGATCCAGGTAACCGACACAGGATTTCAAACTGAACCCTTTATTAAATTTATAGGTTTAGATTGTTCTCGTCTCACTGCTCTCCAATGATATCTCATCTTGTTCTTATTTAGTACGGCTCAGTTATTGTCTGTCCCGTTACCATCGAGTACAGAGATAGCCAAGTGGATTAAAGCGATGGTTTATGAATTTGGAGACAGTAGTTGCAAGTTCAATCCCCATGTTGGACAGTGTCGACTTGGACTCAGCGGAAACAGGGTAAGCGATAATTAAGCAGTACTAAATAAGAACTAAACGAGATATCCCGAGATATGGTCAATGAAACGAAAACAATCTGATCCCGTCGTTTAAGTAAAGGGTTCTGTTCGAAATCATTTCAAGGTTAGCTGGATCAGCAAGCACCTGATGAAGGCCAAACGACACAACGGTGAAACGTTGTAATAACAACAAAGGTATGGAGAATAGTAAATAATGTAAAAAGAATGACAACTTCTCATCTCAGAAGGCACACGTCACATAAAAGACGTATACTCATGGCGGGGGGGGGATAGATTTTTTTTTCTTTTTTTCTTTTTTACTTCGGAGAGTAAGATGGAGAGAAAAACGCGCTACTAATATCCTGGTGACTGAAGCTTCTGCCACTGATATCCTGTTTGTAAACCAGCGTACTGATGCGCCTGAAAGGTAATTATTCTCTATTGTCGTGAATTAAAGCGTTGGTCGAGCAGTGTATACTTGGACTCTGTGGAAACGGGGAGAGCAGTAACTGAGAATTATTAAATAAGAACTAAACGAGATATCTCTAAACATTGAAATTAAAACAATCTACCTGAGTAGATTAATTAAAGAGTTCAGTTTGCAATTCACAGAAGTTTAGCCAGATCAAGAAGCACCTGATAAAGTAGGTTCTAGGAAAGCTGCGTACTAGACCCCCGGAACATTTGCGTCCCTAGACAAATGCGTACCTCTGATAATTTTTTAAGCTTTTTTTTTTAAGCGTTTCACCCCAAACAAGTTGGGAAGCCACTAGCACGCAAAGGGTTACAGAGAGTTGGAGCGATAGCAAATAGGAGTGATAGAGGAAAGGATGAAGAGAAGAATAGGGATCAAGGCATCTGGAGACGTCGATTGACATTACATTTGAACAGTTGGAGATTATAGATATCAGAGAAACAGGAAAAGGGGAGGGAGCTCCACATGAGAGTAGTGCGAGACATGAGGTTATTGGAGTAGAATGACTTTTTTTTTAAGTGTTTCACCCCACGCAAGGAGGGAAGCCACTAGCACGCAAATAGTTACAGATAGTTGGAGCGAGAGCAAAGAGGAGTGATAGAGGAAAGGATGAAGAGAAGGTTAGGGGGATAGATCAGAGCATTTGGAGACGTCGATTGATATTACATTAAAATATTTGGAGATTATAACTATCAGGGAAACAGGAAAAAGGGAGGGAGCTCCACAGGCGAGTAGTGCGAGACGTAAAGCTATTGGAGTAGAAGAGACGGCTACATTTAACAGTTTCGACAGTTAAAGGGTGAGAGCGAGATGCCAGCCTGGTTGAACGCTTAAATTCATGAAGTCTGGGAACCAGCGAAAGCAGCTCATCGGGGCAGTTACAGTGAGAGTATTTGTAAAAAAAAAAAAAAAGACTGAGGGAGGTGACGGCACGTCTGTGAGAGAGCGACTGCAGTGGAGATGCCAGATCAGGACCAATTACACTGCATATCCGTCTCTGGATTTTATCAAGAACCTTGAGACAAATAGAAGGGGCTCCAGACCATATATAGCAGCAATACTCCATGCAAGGGCGAATGGTTGATTTGTAGATTTGAAGGATCGGCTCCGACGAGAAAAAATTCCTGGCGCGGCACAAGAAGCCAACTTTCCTTTTTCTTTTAAAGAAATTACCATAAATTTTGAAAAAAGTAATAAAAAAAAATTAAAAGTTTATTTTTGTTTAAAATCCAATAACAGATTAACAGTGTTGCAATATCGCTCTACACATCGCCAGTAGGTTTTTGTTTCATCGGCTTTTTTTCTTATGATAGTGGTAGCTGTAATTTTCCTCGTCCATAAATATTTTTCCACTAGTGTTTGATTTTCGGAACTTAGCTATTGGTTCCAAATAAAAGTATAACCTATAAAACCCAGAATCAATTAAATATTTGTGGTACGCATTGTTGGAGTGAACTAAAACTGCTAGCTTAATTTTCGTTTGCTTTAAAAAAAAAAATTCTCTCTTTTTTATTTATGGTAACTACCTTTCTGCTTGTTTAGAATAATTAAAAGTATTGGTATGCAAATTTCTATATTAAACAACTCTTTAAAAAAAAAAATGGTAACTTCAAAAAAATTATCAGAGGTACGCAATTATCCAGGTCCGCATTTGTCTAGGAACGCAAGTATCCAGAGACGCAATTGTCCAGTACGCAACTGTATCATCCACCAAGCAAAACCACCGAAACGTGATAATAACAATAATGATGAGGACAACAGATCACATGTAAATAATATGAATACCAAAAACTGAAACATAATTTTTTTTTTTTAATTTTGCTATTTTCATTAATGAAAAATTTTCTCCTAGAATGCCTGTGGCCTAAATTAAGGAGTGCTTTGAAATTTCATGAATATTTAATGGAAGGGGTGGTTGCCATAGGGATGTCGTAGGTGAATTTTTATTAAAAGAAAAGTATAAATCGTTGTAGTTCATCGAATCTAAACTCAAAACTTTGCAGACAAAAAAGAAATTGAAGTTCATTTTTTTAAATTCGTACAAATTGAAAATATTTTTTTTTCTTTTTTCTGATTTAAACAGTACAGGATGTCCCTAGTAGACTGGACACATAGGAAATCTCATTAACTAGATTTCTTTTACCACTACAGATTAAACAGGGTTTTGGCGAAAGAAAGAATTGACTTCTTTTTTTATGTATGCTAAAGAAGTTGTACTCACTGAAGATCACAGATGAAACGCACTTGATTGAACGTATAAAGAGTGAAGGTGCTAAGATGCACAACAATGTGCAGTTATTGTATCAATTTCACATGAATCTTGAAAAGTGCATCAATCTTTGCATCACAAGTGATGGAAATCCTATTGAAGGTGTTATTTGTTAATATTCAAATTTAATCAAATGTATTTTTGCCAATGTATCCAAGTCTTTAGAGACATTTTGTACACCAAAATATCCTTTTCTGAATAGATCCCGCTAAAGTATGTCTAAAATGATCTTAAATACACTATAAATAATTGCTAAAGTCGACCACTAAAGACTCGATAGTTAAAAAACGAAGGACTACAATTTTCAGTTAAGATGTGCGGGTGGTGTAATGAATATCGACTTAGAACGCGGAATCAGCGGGTAGAATTTCAAATCTAGGTCAGTCTGTTACATCCAATTTCATTTATAGAAAGAAAGAAAAAAAGGAACAATTGGGCAACCCGGCGCAATAATGGAATAAATTTTACACAAATTTAAATTAAAAATACTTAAACCGTGCATATCAGCCAGAGATAAATGTTTCTTGGGTTTTGTTTTGATGGTTATTTACTGATATAAAACAATATTTGAACCGGGGTCAGTTTTTATTCGACAGGGTGTCCCTAGTAGTCTAGACACTTGGAAAATCACATTAACTATATTTTTTTTACCTCCACATATTAAAGATGGTTTTCTCGAAAGAAGAAAGAACTGACTTCTTTTTCTTGGGTAAGCTAAAAAAGAAGGTGCACTCAATGAAGATCACAGATGCAACACACTTGATTGAACGCATAAAGAGTGAATGTGCAAAGATGCACGGCAATATGCAGTTATTGCATCAAGTTCACATGAATCTTGCAAAGTGCATCAAACTTTGCATCACAAGTGATGGAGATCATATTGAAGATTTTATTTGTTAATATTCCAGTTCAATAAAATGTTATTGAAAATTTCATTTCTTGAAAATATGCATTTTTGCCTGTGTCACAGAAAATAAAACATTTTTAGGATGAGGAGTTATCATTATTTACAACTGGACTAATATCCTCATCTTTGCTGCTATTATCACAATAACTTAGTGGATGAAAGCATTGGTTTGTGAATTTGATGCAATTTTTGAGTTCAATCCTTGGACTGGGTAATGCAAACACGGACTCAGTGGGAATTGGCTATGAGCAATATTAAAGAAAAAAGCAAGATATTCTCCCATATCGACTACAGATTAAGAATAATTTACCCCCGGTGATTAAATAATTGTGGCGTTCAAAATTCACTAAAAACTGGATTCAACAGATACAAATAGAAAGGTGGGGGGGGTCAAAATGTTATGATAACAGCAACAAAGACGAAGACATTTATCCTAATGTAAATAACTGTTTTTGATCACTGAAAACAAGTTCCAGAAAAAAAATACCAAATTTTCAGTCATAAAATTCGTGCAAAGTAAAATGAACTTCAAACACAATAATTCATAATAAAAGCAGATATGTCTATATCAGAAAAGAAAATATTGTTGTAAAAATGTCGAAAGATTTATATTTCTTTTTTATTATTTACTGGTAGTTCGCCCAATACGAGGCCCAAACTTCATTCAAGGTAGAGTGTTACCCAGGGAGATTGTAAGTAAGAATATTATGAGGACAATTAGGAAAGATAACGGTTGACCCTGGAATTAAAGAGACCAAGATTGTAGTTATCAGGGAACCATCCTCTCGGGAGTTTGTTCCACAAAATAACAGTTCTGGGGAAGAATCTCTCCGAGTCACCTTCTATTCCTTATCAAAGAAAAACGAAAGGAATAGTGATGGTTTGTCGCCGTGAACATGGCAAGATGAATCCCTGCTGTGAAGGTCTGGGCTGGTGGAACTAAAGAATGTAATTCAAACATCTGCCTTATTAAGTAGTGAAAGTCTGGCAACGTTTCATCTGTGAGATAAGGATTGCAGGGTGGAGAATAGTTCATCACCCACAAGGCCGCGTGAGCAGTTTTGAGTTCTGTCGAGGCTGAACAGTGAGGATTAGACAGCAACAGCACAGATATGGCAGCAAGACTCCATTCATGGTCTGATCTGATTTTTATAAAAAATAGATTATGGCAGTGTGAGGTAGGTATTTTCACTACTTTGATAAAAACGAACATAAAAAGGTGAAAAATCAAGAACCTAAAAAAAAAAAAAAAAACAGAACTACCATAGTATTATCGAACAAGTACTATTAGTGTGCATGATATTTGAAGGCGTCTGACACCAGTATTGTTCAATGGCATTACTATCATTGTATCTGCAATTACAAAGTCTCTACTACAACAAGCATTACGAAAGTAACAAGTACTCGTTAACATTACAGAAATGACAATGAGTGTTTGTCACAAAACTAGTAATGGTGATGCTATGCCAGTATTTATCTTCCCACAGAACCTTAGACTTAACAAAGGGAGGCCTGCACTAAGTGCCTTGAAGAAGTAGCACCGCCCTGGGTCAAGAGGGTGACTGCTGAAATACCCGATATATGGTAACAGGAATCTGCACCATGCCATACAAGCAGGAGAACCCAGTCATGGGTATGAGACAATTCTTACAACAACATGACCCCTTACATTTTGCCACCTAACTCTCCAGACTGGAACCCCCTTGATTATTATGTGTGGAGTGCAATTGAACAAGAGACTAACAAAATGCTTCGTAACACTAAAGATGAACTGAAAGCAAGGATTATGGCAGCATTCACCAACTTAAATAAGGAGACGGTTCAGAAGAGATTTTGAAATTGTCTGGGTGTAGTTGAAGCTAATGGCAATTTTATTGTATAAATTTACTCTTTAGCATTTCAAAATATTTTTGTGCGATTTTGGTTTGTTTTGTTTTGTTTTGTTTTGTTTTGTGGCATATCAACCTCAATGGGTTATTCAATGCCAACAAAATGTTTTATTGCTGCTAATATTTTGTTTTGTCAAAAATCTATTTCTGGTAATATTTTTCCTTTCAAAAATGTATTGCTGGTAATATTTATTTTTCAAAAACATTGTTGGTAATATTTTTTCTTCAAAAATTTATTGCTGGTAATAATTTTCTAAAGTATTTCTGTTTTTACACTTTCATAGTGTTTTTACCCCAGTTTCAGGGTTAACTATTTACCCTACCAGGTGCTACCACCCCAGGTCAGGGTGGACCTGGGAACACCATCAATTAAGAGGAGGTTCCACACTCCTCAAAACCTCCTGATCAGAGGCCTTGTTGTTGGATGTAATTTATTATCTTACACAGGACACTGTGTAATTTTGGTAAATATATCTGTTAAAATGAGATGTCAGTGTTATTTTCATTTTTGTATAATTTAGATGACAATTTATCCATCGCACCTGGTATATCACAGATTCTCTTTCTCCAATACAACTCAAGTTTTGATGTTTAAATGCAGCCGCTTTTTACTCATGTGCTGAATTAATCTTTTCTGTTATACAAAATGACATGGTCCAAAAAAATAATGATTCAACACTGACAAATATATCATTTTCCCCTACAACATTTCCAAACATATATATAATGTTCCTTTATAGTCATAGCTCTCCACTTTATCATCTTTGATATAGTGAAGTGGTTTTCCATTGCCTTTTCCATGGTTATGAATTCAGAGCAGGGTACAGTAGAGTAATGGATTTCAGCTCAGATTGAGGAATCGACAAGCCTATTTTGAATTCATTACATTCACTTATGTGTTAATACCCTTGGGAAAGATACAAATTCAACTCTGCTCCCCCCAGCTATGGGTAAATAGTAAGATTGATTGTCACACAAGGCTATAGAACCCAGTCTAAGCGAAGGAAAACTCTGAATTCAAAACAGTATGTACCCCTGGCAAAGTACATACTATGCAACTTAGGAAAGGATCGTTCGCATTGACTCAATGCTCCCAACTACACCAAAGGTTAGAGAGATCAGTATACCATTATTTAACAAATGGATCCATGCCTTTTCTAAGAGTATTAATGCAAAGTAAACTAGCCAGAACTTAAATCCTGATTGCTAATGACATTCTCTACACTAACAACTATTACATAACCTGGACATTATTATGATTTTTTGTTTTGTTTTAATTATATATACATGAGAAATATTAGATGTAATAGTTTAGAAATTATGCAAAGCATTTTTTTTTCTCCCAAAGAGATAACTTATGTGTAAGAAATTCATTTTATATAAATTTCTGGTATGACAAATTATTTACATGCTGACTCTTGACATCATCTGCAAGTTCCTTTATGGATTAATGGTTAAAGCACATTTAGCTTCAAAGGCACTTTCCCCATGACAAATGGAAATTAGGAGTGATTCTAATCAATGATATAATAAGACTTCCAAACAGAATTATATGATAATGATTAATGGTTGGTGCAAAAATAATGACGTAATAATGTCGTTTTTTGACGTTAAAAAATACGTCAAAAAACGACATTATTACGTCATTATTTTTGCGCCAACCTAATATTTATTTTACAGGGGGCATTAGCACAATAATACTGTGGCCTGAAATTAGTAAATAGATGCTATAATTTTAATATTTTCCATGTCAATATATACTGTATTTCCCCAGTGTAATAGACTTATAGCTTGGCATATCCGCCTGATACCAATTCAGTCGGGTTTCGATCCTAGCTAGAGGCAACCGGATGTCTAGCCGCACTGATGAGCTGTGATACAGCGAAACAGTCTGTCTGTGGATGACATTATATATATATATATATATATATATATATATATATATATATATATATATATATATATACTGAGACTGTATGACTATGAACACAAAACACAATGTTCAAATATAATCTATCTATAAAAGGCAGGATGTGTATGTGTGTGTAATGAATGTGCGGCCGCAATTTTCAATGGATTTGCACCAAAATTTACATGCACATGCTCCAAGTTAGCGGAAATGCCAAGATTGACTTTGCATTTCCCAACTCCCATCAATAGTGGAAATAATCGATTTTTTCATGCTTCTATGGCAGTTTTCATGTAGTCTGTGACTATTTTCTGCTGGCCAGAGTGAGAGCCTATAGCTGGCTGCCGCGAATAGGGAGGAAGATTCTACTGGCCAGTGTGAGAGCCAACAGCTGACTGACACGAATGTTAATTAGCATGATAGCATGCAAAAAAAAAAAAAAAAAAAAAAAAAAAAAAATCAATAACTACATTCCTCACAAGTGGGAAAAATTTAAATCTGCATGGCACTTTACTCCAATTGGCTCATTTGCTTGCTTAAACTCAATGCTGATTCTGATTCTGAAGAACTGGGTTGGGTGTGAAAAAGTATTTGTTGTTAACATTCTTTTTTTCATTCGTTTTTTTCCAGTTAAGAGTCCTTTTTTTTTTTTTAAAGCTGATCGTTTTGTGTTCATTTTGTTTAGTTCTTTTTTCGTAACAGATTTAATGTTTAGTATAGAGCTTAGAAAAAATTTGCAGTGTGAGATAGGCAAGAAGTAAGGCATGTAGCAACATCAGCATGGCAAAGGGCACTCCTTTAAAGGCAAGGAAGGGCAAAAATATTTCAAGTCAAGTGATAGCGATTGCTGTACGAGTCGTACGATTTTTGAATCAAGCACAGGCAACACCGGGCTATGCTGCTAGTTCTATATAAATCCCAAAATGAAATTCATGCTTATCAGCCTAGAAAGTTTTATTTAAAAAAAAAAAAAAAAAAAAAAGTGTTTTTTTTGAGAGGAACTGAACGCGAGTTCCCTTTATCATAAGAAAACTGCCTCAAAATGATGTGCATTTATTAAAAAGAATAAATGAACCTTACTTTGTTGTATATGATATTTTATATATCAAGAACAGTTTTGGAGTAAAGATGCATGACAAAATGGGAAAGGTTTCTTGTGATGTATTTCAACCCTTACAACTTTGCCACACTAGGTTCATTTATTATGATGTAAATACATTGCGCACAAATGAGAGACACTGGGAATTTTCAATTAAAATTTGTTTTTTTTTTAATGTATTTTCGGTATATAATCTCGCCAATTGCATGTAAATTATCATTTTTTTTATTAAATATCCCACATTCTAAAACAAGTAATGTACATTTTATTTATTAATTCAACAGATTTTTACCAGTTTAAACATTAATTCTTATCAATATTATTATAAATAATTATATAAATATAATTATTCATAAGGATAATTTATGATTATGTTATATATAATATATATCATACATAATGTAAATAATAATAACTGCATAAATAATTACTAAATAAACTATTAAATATAATATTAAATATAATATTAATATCAATTTAAACATCATTTTTAGAGTAAATGTTCCATTTATTTTAAAGTATATATTTATTTTCATCTACTGTTAGATGAAAATAAACTGAGCGTCTACTCAAATATGAGTATCCACTAAAAATAATGCTTAAAGTGATAAAATTTTGGTGTTTTTTTTGTTTTTTTTTTGTTTTTTTATCATTATGCCCCAAGCAAGACAATAATGCCACTAAGACGCATGGGGTTACATGGGAGAAGGAAACTCAGACTTTAGGAAAATGAGAAAGCTTTAGAAAAAGGAACCAGAAATCCAATCCTAAACATGAAACAAGGGATAACCCTCTACTCCTGTTCAAATGTCTGTGTGTGGCAATTGTAAACTTCAAGTTTATGCCTGATGATTGCAATGTGCAGGAAATATAGTAGCCTCGTTTAGTAAGGAAAAATAAAGTAATTCTTTTTAATGTGTGTCTTAGGTCAGTTATCTTAAATATATGTACCTTCACTAATTCACTGAAAAAAAAAAAAAAAAAAAAAAAAAAATACCTTAATGAAGAAAGGCTCCAAACTTGATAAAAAAAACAAAGATTTATTTTAAAATGTTTGTTATTAATTAAGAAAGATCAAAGTATTTGGGGATTATTTTATTCAATCTTTTAATCCTTTCTAGCATGTTCAAAATTTTGGTAAAGAAATTTTGTTTTCCCTGCGCCAGCTGGTGGGTGCAAAGTTTAGTATAAGAAATTTTAGTGTCTTGTGTTTTAGAAATTCTTGCAAAAAAAATCAAGTAATTGTCAGATTTTAATAAAATTTTCAGGATTTATTCACAAATGAAATTATTTTAGAAATCTTTTTTTTCTTTTTAGAAAATCTTGGTAAAAATATTTTCTAAATCTGTTACCCAGAACCACTTAATTTTATGAAATTTTGAGAAATTTAAATTCCCCCCCCCCTTCATATTTATATTATTTTTTTTTAACGGTCATTTACTGAAAATCTGCTCCAAAATGTAAAATAAAAAAACAATAAAACTATGACATTTTTAATTCAATCAGTTATGTGCCATGCATGATACATGCTTTGGCAATCATGTATCTTTTGATACATGACTGATGAGGCAGATTTTTTTCCTGCGGTAGGTTGCCATTTCTTTCTGCGGTAGACCAGTTACCATCCAAGGCTATAAAAACCAGTCTGTCTTGCTACTTACCCATAGCTGGGGGAAGAAGAGAATTCATACTTTTCCCAGCGGTATTAGCACATAAGTGAATGTAATGGATTTGACTGGAATTCAAACTCGGCTCTCTAATTCCTCAATCTGAGCTGCTATCCATTACTCCACCATGCTTCCCTATTTAATTACAAAATCTTTTAAATGTTTTTATAAATAATATATAATGGCACTATTGTCTTAAGAAAAAAATTATCAATAAATAATTCATTTTTACAAGAATTGTTTGTTAGTTTGTTTTTTTATTTTAACTAAAATAATTTATTAAGTTTTAAATCTTAAAATTCTGTATTAATTTCACCCTTTTAGATTTTGATTCTTTTATATAAAAACATTTGAAACCACTATCTTAATTTGGAAATTTACAAAAGGCCAAGAGATATCTGTTGCAGTGTAGATTAAACAGAAGTATCCTAAACTTAAGTCTCTTTGCCTGTTAGTTGTTGTTGTTTTTTAATTAATAATCAGGATAATTACTTTAGTGACTTTACTTTTAGTTCCTTTGTAGTCATAATGAACAGATATCCCCTCAAGGAGACTATTGGGCCTCAACTTCACACCTGACCAAGTGGAACTCACACGTAAGATCCATTGCTAAAGATACAGGAAAAATGGTTAGTTCCCTGTACCACTCCAGCAAGTACCTCACTTCTGCTATCCTCTACAAGAGCTAGATCAGGCCAAAAATGGAGTACTGCAGCCATATATGGGCAGGAGCCAACCAGTCTTCACTTTCCACTCTTGATAGAGTCCAAAAGAATCACTGCATCTTTGTAGGAAAAGAATTATTTTCCACTCTGCAACTCCTTCCCAACAGATGAGACATTGCAAACCTCTTGTTGCTCTATGGCTATTTCAATGGAGAGTGTTCAGATGAACCACACTCCACTGTTTCCCCAGTCCTAAGACTAAGATGGCTTAGACCTGCCATGCCATACTTATTGTAGCAAACCACCCTCATTCCCTTCATATCCCCCTGGTGAGATGTAAGTTCCACTCAGGCAGCTTCTTCACACAAACCACTGCTTTCTGGAAACAACTTCCAAAAAGCTGCTTCTCCATTCATGACAATCTTAACCTGTTCAAATGTAGAGTTAACCGTTATCTTCCACACATATCTACATAAGCTGTACCTCTTGCTCTGTAAACCTCTACCTAGAGTGGCTCCTGCATTTTATACAGGGCAAACACCACTGTAAAAAAAAAAAATAAATAAATAAATAAATACACTATTTACATTATTCGGACTATTGTCCTCATCTTTATCACCATATTTATTACAATGTTTCAGCTGTTGTATGCTCCAGCCTTCTTCAGGTGGTTGGAATGGCAAACTGAACCCTTTATTTCACTCACTGGGGTAGACTGTTCTAGTTCCACGTGCCATGTTTAATGGATGTCAGTTGTCAGTTACCTCCTGTTAATTCCCCTCTCCAAGTTCTCCACTGCCTTAACCGGGTATTGAACTCGCACTCTTTGGTCCTGTCATTGGATCTAACCAACACCTTTATCCACTGTGCCATGTGTTGTAATAAATATGGTGACAAAGATGAGGACAATAGTCCAAATAATGTAAATAGTCTACATAATACCTCATCTCAGAAATATAGACAGATACTGAAAAAAAAAAAAAGTCAAGGAATTAAAATATTGTGCACACCAACTTAAAAAAGTTAGGGGTGTGAAAAAAAAAAAGGGGAAAGTACACAAGTATCAATAATATATTGACAAAGGTATATTTATAAACAGATTACACCGAGACCCAACAATGATTTTTGTTTACATAAAGATGGCTGTCTTGATTTAATATAAATTGCCTCATGGACTTTCGTCTGAAAGTCAAAATATGATGTGCTATTTATCAGAAATGACACGAGAGAATTACAGACCAAAAACCAAAAGATTTTTCTCTATTTTTTTGATTTACTCTTTTCTATTTCATAATTTCATGATAAAGTCAAACTCATGAAAAACAAAAAAATGCTAATGACAATTTCCAAAGTTATTTTGGACAAACAAACAAAAAAAAAATTTAAATGTAAACTACTGAAAAGAAAAAAAAAAAACAAAAGAAAAAAAAAAGAAAGAAAGAAAGAAAAAAAAAGAAAAGTAGGTAAAAAATAAATTTCAATTTTACAATGACATTTTTAATGAAAACATAACATGAAAGCATTCTCCTACAGTCAGAAATGAATTTTTAACACTGCAAAAGAATATTAAACTTCACAACCATCAAAACATTTTGTCTGCAGTTTTTTGGGTTTTTTTAGAAATAAAAGTGTGTCAACAAATCAAACTTTTTTTTGCAAAATTTTTTTTTATTTTGTAAAATATTTTTATATTCAAAAAAGAATGAAAGGAAAAAAAAAAAAAAAAAAAAATTATTTTTCTGTTTTTGTTCAAATAACAAATTCATAAAATACCCTCCCACCCATCCCCAAAACAAATTAAAACTAACAATAAAAAAAAAATTAAAAAAAAAAAAAAAAGGTTGGGGGAGGGAATGATTGAAGAGAGAAATGCAACATGGGAAGGAAAGAAAAAAAAAAAGTAGCTGGAATAGGGTACAAAAGCAACAGAATAGTCATATTTTTTACAGATATGTGCATATATAGATATATGCTTTCAACCAGTATGGAAAAATAGAAAAAAACTAATTCAAATCATTTAAAAAAAAAAGTTAACTATAATACTGTCATCAGTAGCCAATTTTAATCAATGATTTAGTACTGCTAATTACTAACAACAGAAGATGTTCCAGTAAAAATTTAGTGAGTTTTCAAGATCATAAATCAAAATTAACAAGAGACTCCTCTTAGCATTATCATTTGGAATTTGGGCAACAACATCTCACTGTTAAAACTCAAATAAAAACAAATTTTAAAGAAATAAAATTTTAAAAAAATTTTAATTTAAAAAAGAAAAATGTTTTTAATTTTTGTTTATCCAATATTTCATTTCCATTCATTTTCATGTACTTGTGCTTACAAAGGCAACATAAATCCATCTATATGTTAATATTAACCAATACAGGACATCAAAAATAATTTTTATTTTTTAGTCATTTCACTAGAAGGCAATATAGCCATTAAGACACAAGGAGATACTGAGTGTCAGAAAAAAAAAAAAAAAGAGCATTATTAAGGAGAGAGGACAATAAAAGAACAGGAATTAAGAAAACAAACGATAATGACTGATATTGAATTTAAATTTTTTAAGATCAAAGTTGATTGGGAAGCAAGAAGCTGAAAGAGTTCCACAAGCGAGAAGTGCAAGAGAAGAAACTGCTAGCATAGAACTTATGGTTACATCTAGCCACTTCAAATGTAAATTGATGAGACCTTGTTACCAATCTATAATATTAAATATCATCAGAATAAGTGATAATTATAATTTAAAAATCAAGCAGTATCATCTTTGGAAAATACCAAATTAAGAATATATTTTTTTAAATTTTTACCTAAATACCCTTTTTTAAAATCAGTGTCAGAAACCAATATAAATGAAGGTGATAACAATGAAATACAATTAGAAACTGTTAATTTCAGTACACAAAAGTAGTCATTTTATTAGCTAAAAAAGAATATAACCAATTATATCTATACACATGAGAAAAAATTCTTTATAATATATTTTATTTCAGTATTCATCCTTGCCAAAAAGCTAAACCAACTCTGAATTGGTGCATGGTAGAGTTGACTTACTTTATTAAAATATAAAAGTATTAAATATCAAATAAAGTAGACATAAACCACATGCACAATAAGCACAAAAGCCTCGAGATTTTTTGGAACAAATAATTACTAAATAGTAGCAAATGTTACTAATGAATAAATAGAGAAATAAGTCAATGACTAAATCAAAAAATAATAAACCAAATTAAAAACTAATTAGTTACATAATTTTAGTAGAGTAATAAAAGTGGACTAAATTAAAAAGTGATGAAAAAAAAAAAAAATTAAAAAAAGGAGACTATATTAAAAAGCAATTCATAACAAATAAGAAACAATTCTAAAAGAAAAAAAAACAAAAAAAAACAACAAAAATATATATATTACCACAAATTGATAAAACCAAAATATAATAATTAAAATATAGCTAAACCAGTTTAGCAGTCCTCTCTCTTTTGCAAGGGAAAAGTGGAGAATTTATAGAGGTGTGTTAATTTATTAGGTGCAACAATAAGTGAACATCTGATTAATAATTAGCAATGTTCAGATTATTATAGCTTGGACATGTTCTCAGATAAGGCTAATACTGAGTATCACTTTTGGTTTTTGAAATCAATATACATAAAGTCCTATCAACCATCTCTGTCAGCAAGAGGAATGGTTGGTGATATTAAAGGTACTAGCCTTTAATGTTATTTTTTTTTTGTTTGCGTATAACATTAGTCTGGGGTTACATATATATTTTTAGTTTCTGTGTACATATTTTTGTCTTTGACTTTTGCTCTGATAAGGGAGGACCACTAATCCTTATATTTTAGTATTACCAATTCATGGTAATTTGCCAAAAAAAAAAACTAGTACCTTAAAAATCACAAAGAAAGAAAGAAAAAAAAAAAAAAAAAGACCTAAAAGGCAAACACCTACCTAGTCAGTAAAGAAAAGGTACTCAATGCCAAGATTACCTATATAGGAAAAAAAAAAAAAAAAAACGCTTCACAATATTAACACCATTTTAATAAGTTTAATAAAATTTTGTACCCCTACAAAAAAAAATTGTATAAATGATTCTCTATCTTAAATCATCAAAGGTTTTTGATTAAACATTTTCATACAAAGATACAAGACAAATAAAAAGAAATGCTTGGAGACTTAAAGGAGTGAAAGGGAATTAATTAAAGTGCAAATAAAGGTAGAAAGAGTACAAGAAGAAGCCAGGTTGTCAAAGTCTTCAGTATTCAAAATGATAGAAATATTGTTATATAATATAGCAAATTCCTGTGGTACAAGATATGAGAGTCTCAAAACTCATTTACCCTAAATTCAAATAATCTGAAGGCCAAAAATATACAAGTATCAGTTTAAACTGACACTATATATATATATATATATATATATATATATACACAACTAATTATAAACTATAATTTTAGAAAGTGAAAATTTCACTGAAATATGTTGAGAAATTTCCAGCTTTTCATCTAAAATCAAGAAAATCTTAACTTTAAGCAAAATCATCACAATATATGGAGAAAAAATGTTAGTTTCAACTGATACTAGAGGACGTGGTGATGAATAAAAGGCATTTTTTCAAAATAAGTTGAACCTTTATCGCAGATTTTAGTTGATTCTCGATTTTTATGGCTTAACCCTTTGCAAGTTATTTAAAGCCAGAAAATATTTTTAGATTGTAAAAATATTTTGTTTTTTTTTTTTTTTTTAGATAATATTGGTTTAGTGATACAAATCTTATTAATTAACCCATAGCTGGAGGGGAACAGGTGGATTCATACATTTGCCAAGAGTATTTGCACATAAGTGAATATAACGAACCTGACAGGAATTGTATCTCAGATCTCTGATTAACAATTCCAAGCCATTATCCATTACACCACCCACACATCCAAGCACCTGGTATTCCCAAATGGTTACCGATTCTAGATACTGACCACGTTCAATGTTGCTTAACTTTGGTGATTATAAAGGAACCAGTTTCAGCATGATGTAATCATAAACGATAGATATATGATCTCAAAAAAAAAAAAAAAAAAAAGTGATACATTGAAAATATGCCATGACAAGCAGGAAAACATCTTGACTATTTTATTGAAGAAAAAAAAAAAAAAAAAAAAAAAATGGGCAATTCCAAACAGAATTCTTTATTTAATCTAAAAAGGAAGACTGTTCTCATACTATTGCCCATGTCTAGGGATATCTTGTCTGGTTATTTTTATGACTGTTCTCTTACTGTTTGCCATTTACAGAGAGTCCAAGTACAAACAGTTTGGAATTCCCTGTCGGTTACCAGGATCAATATACATTGATGGTAACAAAGATGTAGACAATAGTCGTCATGTAAATAGTGCAAATAAATATCAATATATTCCATAGAATAGCAGGCAAAGAAAAAAAATCTCAGTGCTACAAAAATTTATTATTTTGTGTTAAGGGAGACAACTCCCAGAAAAGATGGCAAAAATTAGTTGACGTTATTTTAACAGCTAACTCATATATTTAGGATAAATATGAAAAAAAAAAAAAAAAAAAAATGACATTGAATTCTCAGGTCTATATATGCTCAAATAGGGCATCTCTGGAATAATGCCCAAGACCAACTTACAAAAAGAAATATTTTTAAAATCTAATGCTATTAAGATGCAAGGGTCTGAAAAAAAATGAGAAAACTTTAGAAAGAACAAGAAACTCAGTCCTAAACAGGAAAGAAGGGATAAACCTCTACTCCAATTCAAAAATCCAGAGAGACGTACAATTCACAACCTTCCTTTTGAACAGGATTAGTCATTTATCCCTCGTTTCCTGTTTAGGATTAAGTTTCCTGTTCCTTCTAAAGTCTTTTTATTTATCTTTTGTGTCTTCGTGGCATATTCGCCTTGCTTGAAGTGAATTGAGAGGGGGGGGGAAAATGATCTGACCCCATTTTTTTATAGCCATTATTAAAACAAATTTACTTTCATCTGTTAACCAAAATACAACTATTTGCTTTTTAAAAAAGGAAAAAAAATGACGTCCCTTTATTGTCCAAATTCTAAAAACATCTTTCCAAAATCGAGTCGTTATGTATACAATTAAATGTGCACACAGTAATGGACATTAAACAAAAGTGTGAATATACATACATAAAATAACACTAGTGTGCGTGTATATATTCATTCTCAACTTAGCATTTTGTTAAAAGCAGGCACAAGATAATGTGTGCATAAAATAACCCATTGTACCCAAAAGGTCACATATTTATATGTAATTTACATACCCAATACGAACCTGCTCTAAGATAGCTTATTTGGTGGAATCCAAAGCAGAGATACATCGAATAAATTTTCTTTAATGTTAATCGTAGCAATTGTTACAAGTGGATTAACAGTTCTGCTTGGTTTGTACTGAAAGTGTTTCTAGGGCAGAATAACTTCACTGAATGTCTAAAAAGAATACAGTAATAAGCAAATTCATTCAGGAGAAGAATCTATGAAATACACGCACACTAATTAATGCCGTGTCTCCTTTCAAACAGATGGATACAGCCAGTAGAACTCACTTAATATCATAAATACAACAAACTAGCAAATCAATAAGCTAAAACCCAATGGGGGGAAAAGAGTTTCTGGCTGGAGCAAATGAGACATTAAATGCCAAGCTAAAATTTAAATGAACAAATCGACTAATGAGTACTAGTAGCAAGAAGTCACAAGAGGAATATGGTCATGTAACTAGTGATATTACATCTATACTTCAAAAAAAATAAAATAAAATAAAAAAAGTTGCTAGAATTTTAATGAAAAATACGAGATTTTAATGAAAAGAAAAACAAAAAGTTAACTAAAAAAAAAAACTAACAAGGAATATTAGCAAATTTCTCTGTGAAAAATGAGTGTATATAATCATAACAAGCTTAATTTTTATTACTTCTACTTAAAAAAAAAAAAAAAAAAAAAAAAAATTTAATTCAAATAACATTCTTAAGTGAGCATTATATCAACATATATATCACCACATTCCTCTTGGGATCAATTTTTTTTTTTTTCTTTTTTAAATCAAAAGTACCAACTAATGAGGACTAATATGGGAAAGAGTAGTTAAAATATACATTTGTTCTGTTAGTTGCAAAAAAATAAATATAGAAAAAAAGGCAACATTCAAATAGTATTCATCACGGGCGAACAATGGGATTTATTCCAAAGTATGAAAGAATGGTGTATGGGAGCAGAGAAGGGTTAAAAAAAAAAAGGGGGTGGGACATAAGGGAAAGAATACAGCCAGTGATGAACCCAACACAAGGACAGGAATGTAACCGCCAGCCAAACAGACTGTCATGGAACACAGGCTGACCACTGGTCAGTAGCATTTTTCTCAAATGGAATGCAGATATAATAATCATAATGACAATAGTGTTAGTTTCATTTTCTTTTCTGTTTCTTTCTTTCTCTGGTCTCTTCTCAGACTGGGTCTTCCATGGACATCAGCAACGGATTCACATACTCGAAGCCATCAAATTCTGATTGGTCAATTTTGTCAATGATGCTCCTACAAAAGAAATTCATGGAAGATATTAATTTGTAGTTGGCTGTTTATAACATGAAGGGAACATATAGGCACAAAAAAATTGCTATTTCCTATCAAAAGTAAATCTGTATAATAGAACATAATTCTAAAAATAAGTATTTCAAATATCTTTCATTAAAGTTGACCACTAAATGACCACTTTGAATTTCTGTTGAAAATATGACAAGCTAACAATCTTAAGATTTGAACTTGAAACAATAAATACATTTTTCTATAAAGAAGTTTTAGCATCTGTCTATATTCCTGAGATGAGGTATTGTAACTATTTGCATTGTTTGGACTGTTGTCCTCGTCTTTATTTTCATATTCACAACATTTCAGCTATTGTACACTCCAGCATTCTTCAGGTGATATATGTTGAAATTTCAAACTGAACCATTTAGTCCACTGGAATAGATTGTTCTAGTTCCACGTGCCATGCCGTTTCTGGATGTCTCAGTTTCAGTTATTTCCTTTAATAACACAAATCTCCAAGTTTTTGTTCCCCTCTGCTGTGGCCAGGTATTGAACTTTGGGTTAAGTCAATGGATTACTTCAACCAATGCCATTATCTACTGGGCTATATCCCTAAGGACTTAATCCTGATTTGTACTGGGTTTGATAATAAACTACATCCAGCAGCAAGGCCTCTGATCAGGAGTATGGAGGTTTTGAGAAGCATGAAACCACCTCTTAATTGTTGGAATGGCTTTAAGAAAAGCAATAACAAACAGGCTTGGCTCTTGGAGTGAGTTTTATACCACTAAAAAATCATACACAGAATTATACATACATATTTATGTGTGTCCTACGCAGAGAAAATGTAACATGTCTACAACAACACGCAGTATGAAAAGAGAGAGTCTTACAGCACCTGGTATTCCCAAGTAGTTGCCCATTTAAGTACTGACCAGGCTCAAAGTTGTTTAACTTTGATGAGCGTATGCCCGGTGATTCAATGTGATATGGCCATAAGCCCAAATCTATTTTCAATACTGTTAAACCATAAGCCCTCACATCTCAATATCAACAGAGAGATAACTTCCCAAATCCATTTGTGAAGGCAAGGTCAGGTCACACTAAAAATGCCTGTGGTACCATGTAACCCAGTACTAACTGCCACATGGCCAGATCATCAGCAAGGCTTTTCTGGTGAGGAGAGTGCCTTGACACCCACCTGTCAAAGGGGCAGATGAACCTTTTTGTAGAGACAATGGCCACTTAGAACAATGGGGTAGACTGGGATCTGTAACCATGCATGCAGCAAGTGTGATGATGACTCGACATTGTTGAAAGTAGGGGGTCAACAACCAGGGTGGGTGGTTGCCCCTGTGAGAATCAACAGCCATGACCAACGTGAGCCTTCAATTTGGAGGACATCCATGTTGGTTTAATCCGGAAATGAATGTGCTCCATCAGGTCAACTTGCCCAAAGGCATATAATACATGAATGAATCCCCCTCTGGCTTTCAATCTAGATATATAGAGCAGGGGGTCACCAAACTATGGCCTGTAAACTGGATCTGGACCTCGATGTCAGTTCATCCGACCCATGATAGACTGTAGTTAAACTTGCTACGGAGAAAAAAATAAAGTAAATTAAAGTAAATTTAAGTAAAAATGCCAAAATTTGACCAATCTGACTTTCGCATGTAATGGTAATAAAATTTTTAGTGATTTGCAAGCAAGTGCCTTGATGAAAGTGAAGCATAGAGAAGGAAATCTTGAATTTTATTGCTGCTTATCTAATGATGAGTTTTCAAAGTTCAAGAAAATTGCCTCTGCTATGGCATCAGCTTATGTTTGTGAGCAAACATTTTTCAAAAATGAAGTATGTAAAGTCAGCAAGGCTGACTGATGAACATTTGAAAGCAATTTTCTTGGTTCAGTGCAACTCCCAAAGCAAATATTGATTCTGTCTTAAAAAAGGTAACAAATCTCAATTTAACAAATCTCATTAACCTTTTATGCTGCTTAGTTTTTGAGATTCAGATGTGTGCGCACCTGGTGCGATATAAATATTTTATTGCTAATGTTGCCTTCTTTGATAACATTTTGGTAAATAAATATGTTTGTTGTCTTTATTTTTTTGTCTATTCAGTGTATCGTATTGAACAAAATTGTTATCCAGCCCATGCTCAACATTCTCTCATTTATCTGGCCCTCTGTAAAAAAAAAAAAAAAAAAAAAAAAAGTTTGGTGACCCCTGATATAGAGGAAACTGGTCAGAGATTTTATGACCAGAATGAGGCTAGTTTTTTGTTAGTGATCATCACAGCAACAGCTTCATTCCTGGATTACTTACCAGGTGTTTCATGCTCACTAAAGATATTATTCAAAATGACAAAAAGTCCTGCATTTATATATTTTTTGCTAGTAATGTATCACTTTTTTTTTGTACATTTACAGAAAGTACAAAACATTATTTTTTATGTGAAATTTTAATTTTACCATTTAAAAAAAACCTTGTGAGCATTACATGCCTAGCATCATTACTTGTATCTGTATGTACACAAAATTTATTAAATTTTATATAAAACTGCTTTCAGGTTATATGTTATTTATACAAAACTACCTTCAGGGTATATGTATAAGCTGTGTTATGAAATGTAAAGAGATATCATGTTTATGCATGTTTTCTATTCCCAAGCGGATACATTTTGTAGATATTGTATACAAATTAAATAGCCAATATTCCAAAATAGAAATAAGGATAAAGGATTTTCATCCCGTATTCAGTACTTAGCAATAGACTGTTCTTATAGGCTAAGCATAGAAGTGAACAATATCAGATGTCCTTTGATCAACAAACAGTAGGCATTAAAGTTCTAGAATTTCACCAGTTTGTTGTCCATATATCCTAGTAGATATGAACATTGGTTAACTGTCTGCAGTCTACCTGATGTTCATGAGTTCAACCTCTAGGCCAAGCAGTAAGATCCATATCCTTTAGTCTGATGGAACTAAGAAGGACTAATACAAGTTATCTATGAGCAAAGACAAGGGAAATCAGTTTATCCTTGTAGATTTAATAGAGGGCTTAATTAGAAATACAATAAAAGCCACCAAGAAAAACAACATCACATGGGTTAGTCTACCATACAACAAAAATGGAAAAACAAATAGAAAAATTCTCCAGCCCAGCTACGTAGACTATGTTGGCATCAGTTTTTTGTTAGCAATCGTTACAGCAACACCTTCCTTCATAGATTACTTACCAGGTGTTTCGTGCTCAGTAAAGGTATTATTCAAAATGTCAAAAAGTCCAACATTTATATATTTTTTGTAAGTGGTACTTATGTTTTTATTTTCTACATGTACAGAAACTACAAAATTTTATTTTTATATGAAATCTTAATTTTACCACTTAAAAATCCGTGTGAGCATTACTTGATGAGCATTATTACTTGTATCTGTATGTACACAAAATTTATTAAATTTTATATAAAACTGCTTTTATTTATACAAAACTACCTTCAGGGTATATGTAGAAGCTGTGTTATGAAATGTAAAGAGATATCATGTTTATGCTTGGGTTCCATTCCAAAGCTGATTCATTTTATAAATGCTCTATACAAATTAAATAAACTGCATTATGAAAAAATTTGAAAACCAAAGCACTTCCAATACTAAGAATTTTCGATAAAGGATTATTCAGAAACAAAATTGTAATAACAAAATACATACACATCATCAGGAGTAAGCTGGACTGGTTCATTGGTAAACAACTCATCAAAACGCCGCAGATCTCTATCAGATTTCAACTCTGGTTTGTAAGGCGGGGCGATCTGCTTCTGCTCCAACATATCCCAGTCAATTTGACGAAAGAATGAATGAACCCTGATGTCTTCAAATCCAGCATCAGGAACACAGCCCAACCTTTCTTTAGGATTCTGTATTTTTAAAAAGAAACAAAAGGAAATTCTTGGATGATGACTATCCTCAGTGGGGATTTATGCAGGTGAAGAAAAAAAAAAGTATGAAAAACTAGCAGTATAACCCGTCTTTGATCGGGTCTTTGATTACTGGGCATTTTTACCGTCCAATTGGAGAAGTTTATGTTTAAAGTCATCCTACGTGAAAATCAATATTAGTAACAATAATTGGGTGCAACTGAGGCACATCCACAAATGGGGGGGATGGGGGTTAACAATTCGAATGTACCTAAGTACTTATAGGAATTCAAGTTATTTCCAAATATAAAAACTATATATTTGTGCAAGTTTTCAAATTAATTTGCTCAAGTAAATGATAATATATAGGATGCATAATATGTGCATATCAGAAACACTTATGGCCCAACAATTTAAAAAGTAATCATAAATATCATATAATAATTCTGCTTGTCCCTTCTTTAGTTTGCTCGACCGTTACGCCTTGCCAACACCTCATAAATAATGGAATATTCCATTTGGACAGCATGAAAAGACGGAAATGACAGAGATGCTACTTGGTTTCAGTGAGAAAATGAAAGAAAGAAACAAAGAAGGGAAGAGAGGAGCGTTTAACATCTCCCGTCAATACAATGGATTATTCCATTTTGATTGTGTGGAAAGACATCAAAGACGCTATTTGGTTTCAGTAAGAAAGAAAGAAATGGAATATACAAGTATTTAAAGTCTTTTTCAGTGAAATTGAAAAAAATGTCAATTTAGAATCTTTTCGTGATTGTTATTGTAATATTTTGTTAAAGTTGTTCAGCTCAATTATTTAACGATGCAATCTACAGATATTTTATTATCGTAGAACTTTTCATGAGTTTATTTAATCATAAGACTTAAGATTTGTCAGAAAATTCAAATAGGAAAACCGTGCCCTCCCTTCATTAGTTAGTTTCTTAGTTGCTTAGCACAAATATTATATGTGCATATCAGAAACACTTATGGCCCAACAATTTAAAATTTTAGATATGCCATTACTATTGCATTGAAGTGACAACACAGTAAAAATGTATTTTGGTATTCTGCTTTTATATATTGTGCCATATCATGGAAACAGATCTCTAAATATCAAGAAAATTTCTTTTAATTTTGAAAGATTTTTCTGTTTAAAATATCAACACCTTTCAGAGCCATGAAGATGCTATGTATAATGATCTCTACTACAAAGTAGGTACAGATGTCCATATTTAAATGCAATTTAAAATGAAAAGTAATATTTGACATAACCGAGTAATGTGGTATTTAATTGCTATGTTATTGTAGATATATTGTTAGTCTGTGTTTTATGTATAATAAGTACTAAATGTGCATATATATATATATATTAAAAAATTTTCATAGTATTGTGTATAAATTGCTTAAAGGAGGGTTAAATAGTTTGGAACTAACTGTACATTTTTTACATATTGCATATACATTAGATCCAAGTATCTGAAATACTAAAAACTTAAGTATAAAAATGTTATTGACATATTACTTTACATAAAATCATTCTAGGTGCATTAAATGCTGAAGTACTAAGTAGATTCACAACTAGGACTACCATTTGTCATATATATATATATATATATATATATATTATTAATAATAATTAAATACACAAATGCTAACCAGTTGTTAAATCAACAAAACAGACTGATTTTCAAGTGTAGACAAATGAACAAATTTAAAATCTCTAAATCTTTTTTTTTTTTGGCAGGGGATGCACACAAAGTTTTGATTCATTTATATGGGTAATAGCACATACGTGTGTACATACATTCATGTGTATGTATGTATATGTGCATGTACAGATGTTTGTTGATATTGCGTATCACAGTTTTATGTTTTTTACATGTTTCTTCATACATAGTTCTCGTATCTTTCCACATCCAGTAACCTCTTGCACTTAGGTGGATTTATTACCTTGTTTGGTGTGAAATGAGTAAAAAAAATATACATTTCTACTTACATTGTCAATTTACAAAGCTTATAGGCAAAAAAAAATAAAATAAAATAAAAAAATAAACACTAAAAAATTTTTTTTTCTTATTTTAGATATATCCTGAATTGTGCTTGGCAATATTCGAAACAGTAACCACCTGTATGTGGTAAGCAGGTAAGCCTTAACTGAGTGACAATGGTTTATCATTTAAGTATAATGATTTGAATTATTTTGACATGGTCCTTTACAAGTTTCCACTTGACATCAAATGATTTATTCAACACCATTATTATATATATATATATATATATATATAGGCTCTCTGACAATTCCTCCAATGAATCCCTATTTAACAAAGCTAAGAAAGACTATGAAACAGCCCTAAAAGATAGCGGATTCCCAGAAATACTCACATACTCACCACAGAATACAAAAAAGGCCAACAGAAGAAGAAATATCATATGTTTCAACCCACCGTACAGCAAAAACGTAAAAACAAACGTAGGAAAATATTCTTCAAACTCTTACACAAACACTTCCCAGAATCAAGCACCTTACACAAGATATTCAACAAAAACACAGTAAAAATCAGCTACAGCTGCACCGAGAACATGGCACAAATAATAAAATAGCACAATAGGAAAATTATCAACAAACCACACGAACAAATTAAACCCACGTGCAACTGCAGAATAAAGAACGAATGTCCCTTAAACGGAAATTGTTTACAAAACAACGTAATATACCAAGCCACGATAAAATCACCAGATAATGAAGAAAAAGTATACATAGGAGTAACTGAAGGACCCTGGAAACAAAGAAATTATACACTCAAAACATCTTTCACAAATAGTAAATATGCAAACAGTACAATGCTTTCTAAGTATATCTGGGAAATTAAAAACAAAACGAACATCACACCAAAAATATCTTGGAAGATAAGGAAAAAATCATCAGCCTACAATAACCAATCAAAAACTTGCAAACTTTGCTCGGAGGAAAAAATAGCTATCATCACTTTTCCCGACCAAAATAAATTATTAAACAAAAGATCCGAACTCATCTCAAAATGCAGACATGAAAATAAATTTTTACTACGTAATCTAAAAAATTACAAACGGAAAAAATAAAATAAAAGCAAATAAATATACTAATAAGCAAAAATAACAAAATAACAAAAAAAAAAAAAAAAATAGAAATAAAACATAAAAAAATACTATGTTACTTAAAAATCGAAAACCGAAAAGAGAAAATATACAAGTAAAATAAATTAACCTAAATTCATCCAAGTAAATAAATAAACAAACCAATCCCAAATAAAGATAATCAGTTAAAAACTGTTCCCGCCAAAATAATACTTAGAATGAACCACAACAATCAACCCCAAAACTGAACAAATAGCTTTAATTAAATTCCCAAACCAAAACTGTTAAATAAGTGATATAAACAAATTTTTACTACGTTAATAAATAAATAAATAAATAAATAAAATTAGAAACAAAAATAAAAACAAGCAATATAATTTGACCTAAATAGATAAACAAACGACTTCCGGTGAACTAACCGCCATAACAGAATACCCACAATGCACCACTAACCCGTATATATATAAATAGCCGAGAAAAATAACAGCACACGTGGCCTGACGATTGCATATAGCATGAAACAGACTGTCGCCTCTAAGTGTTGACTTCTATGTTCACTTTTATATTTACACACGCTCTATCTCTGATATTGAGCACTTTATTCCATAAATATAGCACACCTTAAGACTATATTTCTTATATATATATATATATATATAAAAACACCACCTGACTTTTTCTTGATATTCTCTTCATTCAAACTGATACTGGTTTAAAATTAATTGCCTTTGTAAATTATTTTAGTGTTGCTATTTGGGGGAAGAAGAGGATATCATCCTTAACAAGTCTATCAATGATGACAAAATTTTAAAATAAAGTCTAATCCCTAATATATTAAAAGAAAATAAATTCAATAAAATTCAAAAATGAAATTTGACAGTATCAGGAAAAGAAAATTAAAATTTTAAAAACAAAACATCAAGAAAAGAAGATGAATAATAAAAGTGATTCTCCACTTACTTTGTTCAAGAAACCCTTCAGGACTGAAGCAGCTTTCACAGACACAGATCGAGGAATACGAATTGGTTTTTCAAGAATCACTGAAAATAGCATAGAAACTTGCTCAAAATGTCAGCCCATCAAATTTTATTCATTACTTATCAAAAACTTTAGAAAAATCAGACAGAGAAAAGCATGCATTTATTGGTCATTTCAACTCAATGTTTAAAGATTAGAATGGATTATGTCATTAGCCACACAATGAGAAAAAACCAAACAAGAAAAAAAGAAATTATACTTACACAGGTGAAAAATCTACAAGTTTGAAATGAAATACACAAGCTAACAGATAGCCACAAGAAAGTTTGGTTAGTTCTTTGAATGATTATTAGTATCAATATTTAATATATTTTCAGAGCTGTTTTCCGACACTGTACATGCTAATAAAATTCTATATTTCTCGGCTCTAACCTTTTTAATGTATATAACAAAAAGTTTGTAGAACCTATCCGAGATTATCCCAAGAGCATTTTGTACAACCCATTTGAGATCATCACAGGCATATTTTGTACAACGTGTACCAAATTATTCCTGGAATAATTTGGACACATATAACAATAATTTGGGACAATAATTTATGAGTTCTGGCCATAACAGAAGGAAACAAAAACTTTGTTGAGTTACTAGTTAGAATTAACTGATACTGTGATATCAAAAAAAAAAAAAAAAAAAAAAAAAATGGCATATGGAATTAGAACAATCTACAGCCACAAAAAAAAAAAAAAAAAAAAAAAAAAAAGGTTCAGTATGAAATTCCAACGTATATGACCTGATCTAGGTCAGAGCGTACAACCGGCAAAACATTGTGAATATGACAATAAAAATGAGGACAACAGTAAATAGTGTAAATTCTTTTAAATTATTTTTTAAAGAATATATTTATTAGGTTGGTGCAAAAATAATGACGTTTTTTGACGTTAAAAATAACGTCAAAAAACGTCCTTGTTTTTGCACCAACCTAATACCAACACCACTTGGTGAAGTTTATGATTTGTTCAATATCTTCATTCAAAGAAAAGGCTGACTATTGGGTGTCAAGTTGATCTTAGCATTTTAAGTAGAGGGGTAAACGCAACATACAAAAATTTGTTATTACATTGAAGAAAATAATCATTTAATGAAAAATAATGCAACAAACAAAATTGGTCATAGCAAAAGTATTTCCGACTATATTGGCACAAAGCAAAGATCATCACAGCACATTCGAAATGCAATCAGTTCAAGTTTTCAATAAACTCAGTTAACTAATAAGAGAAATGGGAGGGGGGAAGCAAATTTGCAATATAACCTCAAGTATATTTCTGAAACATTGATTGAAATTATTCTGAGTAAGGAGGGGGTCAAATACAGTGTTACCAAAATGTTCAGGGAACATAAGCAAAAAAAAAAAAAAAAAAAAAAAAAAAATCATATCTACGGAAAGAAAAGGTTCTTTTATTTCTTTAAGTGACATTGAGAAATGTCTGAAAAGTGATACAAGAAATGCTTAATAACTTGAACTGATGAACCGATAGATCAATCTCTCAAAGTTCACCAAATTTTGAGAAGCACATCTTGTGAAGGACTGTATTTTATATTAGATTTGTGGTGCATGCAGATTTATATATAAAGAGAAAATAAATGAAAATAATAATAAAAATATCACCAAACTCAACATCTTAAAAAAAAAAAAAAAAAAAGAAAATACACCTTTCATATCAAAACAAGGAAATGGTAAAAATATTACGATATTTTCTGAATTTCCAAGATGGAGTGGTGGTATTATTATTATATATTGATTCATTTGCACCAGTTTCTTCATCTTTTGTTTTTAAACAAAAACAAATAAAATTGGGTCTGAATTAATTATGTACTTTCACATTTTCACTGAAGAAAAGAAAAAAAAAAAAAGAAAAAAAAAAAAAAAAACAAACAGCATAGCATGATGAAAAAAAGAACTCAAACTTAATAAAATCAAAGTTTTATCTCCAAAATGTTTATTAAGAGGACAGACCAAAGTATTTTATTCATTGAAATTTTTAATCCTTTCTAGCATGTCCAAAATTTTAGTTTTTTTCAGGTGAAAAGCTCATTGATTCAGAAATTCTTGCAAAAATCAAATAATCATTGGATTTTAATGAAACTTTCAAGACTTATTCATAAATGAATGAAATTATTTTTGAAATATTTTTTAACATGTTACCTCCCCCACACTTACATAATTTCATGAATTTTCAAGAAATTAAATTTTCATCTGAAAATTAATTTTATTAGTTAAAAGCAGAATGCCTTGTATAATGTAAAACATTTTTTTTTCCAACTACTGCTCATTTCCTGAAAATCTGCTCTGAATTGTAAAATAAAAAATGCAATAAAACTATGGCATTATTTAATTAGAAAAGCCTAAAATTGCTTTTAGAAATAAGATTTATTAAGGATAGTATTATCTTATTCACTGAATAATGAATTTTTATAAGAATTGTTTTCCTTTTTTTTTTTTAATTTTAATTATAATAATTTATAATGTATAAATCTTTTAAAATTCTGCATTACTTTCATCCAGTTAGCTGATATTGTTATTAAGTGAAAACTATATTTACTAATCAAATACTGAAAAGCTGAATACAAATTTTTACACCAAGATTTTTAAAACAATTTTTTTTAGTCTTTATGCATATAAAATATTATGTAATGTGTCCATTTTTAAAAGTATGGTTGACCATACACAACATTATCAGAAAATAAGAGCAATGACTATAGTAAATTTAAAGTCAACATTCCTAAAATTAGATTATGGATAATATTTTCCAACTTTTTTAAGATTGTTACTTAAAAATTATATAAAAAAAGGGCTCACCTGCTATTTTCTTAAATTATGCTTTAACAGATATAGTCTCTATAGAACAACAATAAAATTGTCAACACCTTTATCAGCACTTGTTACATGATTGATGAGCTATGACAAGTACGTAATCACTGCTACTGTTGGTTTTAAAAATTCATTTTGCTGTTATTTTAAACTTAAAGTAAATAATATCTTTTTAAATCAGATTAATTATACTTTAAATCAGCTAATATTCATCAAATAAAGTTTCAGAAAAATAGATTTTATTTTGGATGATTTTTTAATACAGAGAATTACATTGTGATGAAAGATGACTAAAAAAAAAAAGGGTGCTAATCAGCTATTTTAGAAAAAAAAAAGCCAAAAATATTGATTCCAATATCACAGAAATTTTCCCCAACCTGAAAATAAATTTAGTAAGCATATTACAGTTTGAAATACACCAGAGTATTTTGCTTAGTAAATTTAATCCTTTAGCTTTCAGTTAAAGCTAAAATGAAACCTTCAAGAAAACTTTTTCATTTATAAAAATTCATTTTAAACCAAGGCCTTTAAAATTAGTGAAGGCAGCTGAAATTAATAAAACAACTCTACTTTGGTTTAATGAGTTTAATGGTTATTGCATTAGAAGATAGATCCAATCACATCCAGGACTTTCTCACTCCTGTTGAAGGAAGCACTCCCTGTTTGACTGTCTTCATGAGTGGAGCCATACTCACCATGCTTCACCAATTGCTGGTTGGTGAGGCTATTTAACTCATAGATGAATTTTTTTTTTTTTTTTTTTTTAATTCTGACTTGTCATTCTCCTAGATCAATTGCCACCCAAGGCTATAGGACCCAGTCTATTTACACATATTTTGGGGGTGAAGAGATAGATTCATACCTTTCCCAAGGGTATTTTGCATCTATGTGAAAGTAACAAACTCATCCAGAATTAAAACTCTGCTTTCCAATTCCTCAATACGAGCTGCTAACCATTACTCTGTGCTTTCATTATTAGATAGAGTTTATTCTTAACTCAAAATCAGATTTGAAAGACAAAGAAAATTATTTCTAGGTGCATTAAATACTGAAGAACTAAGTTCACAAGTATGACCACCATTTGCCATATGTATTAATAATTAAGTACACAAATGCTAAGCAGTTGTTAAATCACTGAAACAAACTGATTATCAAGTGTAGACATAAATTTAAAATCCCCTGAAAATGTTCTTTTTTTTGGGTGGGGGGGTGCAAACTTGAATTTTTTTTTTTTTTTTTTGAAATTTTTATATCATTATTTCAAGAGACCAGAAAATATTTTATTTTTTTAATTCTTCAATCATTTATTTTCCCAAAGAACATTTGACAATAATCTTCTGGAAGATAGCAAAGATTTGAGAGCTGAAAATGTTCAATGGCAAAATTCTAGAAGTACAATATGCAAGTATCTCCTGAGAAAGTCTAGAAAGTGAAAGACAAAGGAATATGCAACTAATTTTAAATTCAAGCAAAACAACAGAGCCATAAAAAAAATCTATATAAAAGAAAATAAACAGTGAAATCCGGGGATTTCCCTCCTCAAAAATATTAAACTAGCATTGAATTAATCAGAAAGGCTATGTTGGTAAATATATTCATGATTTTATACAAATTTATACCTAATATATAACATATATTCTGCCATACAGGGTAACTGGGAATATAAGACGATCCCGAAATTTTCAAGTTAAAATGTAGGTTTTAGTCTATTAGGTTGGTGCAAAAATAATATCGTTTTTTGACATATTTTTTAACGTCAAAAAACGATATTATTTTTTAACCAACCTAATATATTCACCATACAAGATGCCCCCACCTATTTTAAAATGTATTAAATAAATTTAGTAAGCAAATACTTTTTTTTCATTAGAATTTGAGTGAAAAGAAAGGGGATAGTGTCATTTAACTACCAAAATCTACAATGAGTGAGTGAGTGCTGTGTTTTCAGTAGGCTATTATGGTAGCCTGAATGACTTTTCCCCCACTAACCATCCACTCATTCCACTGTTCTTGAATGTGATCTTTAAATGGCTTGTTGAGATGCACATCCAGTTGTGTTTTTGTTTAACATCATTGGTGGGGGGGAGAAGAAAGAAACTTAGGTTCACATTTTATACCTGGAGTATAAGATGGACCCCTATTTTGTCTGGTGGGGTGGGCAGTTAAGGTTAATACAATCTTTAAACAACCTGTTGAAACATGCATCTCCTATGCTAACAACTTACCATAAACCACAGGATTTAAAGTTCATATTTTAAATCTGGAGTATAAGATGGCCTCCTATTTTGAGGGGAGGATTTTTTAAGGTTAAAAGATCGTCTTGTATGCTGACATATATGGTAACCAAAAAAAGGTAAAATTTTAGGATAGACACTCTTTTTGCCTTTAGTTCTGTGTGTTTAATAAAAAAGCAACAGTTTATTTTTTTTATCAAAAGATTTTGTTTTAATTTTGTTTAAAATTTAAAAAAAAAAAAAAAATTGTTAAATTATATATCTGGTAAAACATTATCAGACACTGAATAAAAAAAAATTCCTTAGTTAAAACAAAGGATATATTTCCAATTAAGATAAAATCTAAATAATAGAGATTTCAGAATCAAAAGAGATATTTCTTGTAATCCAATTGTTGGTATCAGGAAAGTACTGGTGTGTCAGGGATGGGGACTCAAAATGAAAGTTATGTTTTTTTTTTTTTTATTCTTATGCCTTACCTAACTTCTCAATTTATACCATTTCCAGAAAAAAAATTTTTAAATATTTAATATAAAAAAAAAAAAATTAAAAATCAAACAGTTTCATGAGAATTAACTATAGCTTAGTTACTTTGCAAGATTTCTTTTCAGAAATGTAGGATTATTAAAACATGTCAACTGAGTCAGTCATTTATGTGCCATGCGTGATACACACTTAGGCAATCATGTATCTTTTGATACATGACTGACAGGGAAGATTATTTTCCGCAGTAGTTTGCCATTTCTTTCTGCGGTAGACCAGTTGCCACCCAAGGCTATAGAACCTGGTCTGTCCTGCAATTTACCCATAACCAAGGGGAGAAGAAGAGGATCCATACCTTTGCCAAGGGTATTAGCCCATAAGTGAATGTAATGGATTCGAATGAGCCACAATCCATTGTGCCACTGTGCCTCTTTTGGACAACTATGTCAACTACAGAACTGTATTATAGCATACAAAAATGTAGGCCCAGAATAAAATCAGGTGGTATAACCCGACTCTTGTCTCCCCATTCCTGTAGAAACACCGATGATGATCCTAAGTTCTGTAGCCCATGAGGATAAATGAGACACTACATGTACTGCAGCAATAGCAAGTGTATCTAGGGCAAGATAGAACCAAATCCAACTTCAAGCAGGTTTTTGACTTCCAAGTTGTCATTGTACTGGACTGGTTGCCCCTAACAAATCAAGGTTTTTACTTCAGACTTTTCTCCTAGACTGGCACTCAAGACTAGATAGCACACTATATTCCGAAATATAATCTAGCTAGGGAAAGATGTGTTCATCCCTTTTCTAAGGGTATAAGTGTGAAGTGTTAGAATTTGAACTTAGTATGCAGATTCCCCTTCCATATTCATGTTCTGGAAAGTAAAGTCATGTTCCAAACAGTTTTAGATAATTAAAATTTCACCACAACAATTCCATATTGTTGTGGAGTAGCTGAATACCACCACAAGATGGACTGGTCTAAGACGATTTAAACAGCACTCTCTCTTAGAGGAAAGAGTTAACGATTAGCTGTTTAATTATATTAGTCTGTGTTCTCAACCATGTACCCTATTATTCTCCAGAATGAACTACTTATTTTCTATATGTGTGTCAACCTTTCCTATTTACGACAACACATTTCTCTCAATTTGAGAAAGTGTTTTAAAATTTCCACAAAAGCAAATAAATACAGAAGAAATAAAAATCAAACATTAATAATGATTGACTGATTCATTCATTCATTTTTACAGTTTATCACCCTTTGCAGATTATTTAAAGCTAGAAAATATTTTTAAGATAATAATGGTTGAGTGATACAACTCATATTTAATTAATCCATAGCCTGAGAGAGAAATGTAGATTCCTACCATTCCCAAGAATATGTATTTGCACAAAAAATGAATATAATGAACCCAATGGGGATTGGAACTTGGCTCTCCGATTATCCATTCCAAGCCGTTATCCATTAAATCACCAACACATCCAAACTTACAGCTCTTGGTATTCCCATGCAGTTACTCATCCAGGTTCAACATTGCTTAACTTCAGTGATCATACAAGAACTGGTTATTCAACATGATACAGCCATAAGCCCTGCTAGTCTTGTTGCAAGAAAAAATAAGGTGAAAATAAATCTTAAAAAAAAAAAAAAAAAAAAAAAACAGCAGTTTGATAATGAATTTATATTATGAAGAGGATTCCCACTTCTATAATGATAAAGAAAAAAAAAAAATCAATGTTTTTTTTTATTCTGATATACATTGGGGGTAGAGGAAGGGCTAATGAATACTAAACAAAGATTACCAAAATAAAATATATATATTGTTTATTTTATGTTTCAAACATTTTCCGACAATAGTGCTTACTCGGAGATTGAAATAAATCAATTGGTAGAAAATAGGAAAGAAAAACATGTCGTCTGATATCTGTAAATTGTTATATATAAATGATGAACAAAAGGTATTCCTTTATTTATCATCATTTTCGATATTAATAATGGAAATATTGAGAAAGGAAAAAATAAAATTAACAGAAAAAAAATATGGGCAAAGTTTAACAAACATACCCATAAAAAAGCAGCTGTGCCAAAAGGTTGATTTCTCTCTTGATACAGCTATTAGGTTGGTGCAAAAATAATGACGTAATAATGTCGTTTTTGACATTAAAAAATATGTCAAAAAACAACATTATTACGTCATTATTTTTGCACCAACCTAATATTATAATATACACATTTTTTGTGAAAGACATTTTTCTCAAATTTTAATAAATTTTTAATAATTTAAATTAAATTAAAAATTAATTAAAAATTTTAATAAATTTTTAATAATTTAAATTAAATTAAAAATTAATTAAAAATTTTAATAAATTTTTTCTCAATGTTTAATAAATTTGTCCCTTGCAATTTTCCATACTTTTGCAATCGCAGAGTATTGAACTTGACCTAATGACCAAGTGCAGACAAACAGTTAATCAGTTTTAAGGTCTGTTTCTTGTTACTCTTCAGGGAAGTGGGGGGGGACTACTACCCTACCACCAGATATTCTTGTCGGCTACCTTACAAGAGTGTATAAATGTACTTTGCAACAATATCTCAATTTCTTCTTTTAAGAAATATATTTGAAAACTCGTATTACAGAAAGCTGACCCTTGCCGAAAAATTGCAGCGGGGTAGATTTTTACTTCTCTCTATCTCTGAATGTAATGCAAACTAATTGTAATGTGAGAAAATGAGCTTCTAGCAGTGAGCCCCCTCTGGAGTTGATGCACCTACACAAGTTGGTGCCCATGCCACTGTTAATATTCTGGAATGTGCCCGCTTCTGGTCCACTATACCTCTCCCTCAGTATGTAACAACCTCTTTTGTGCCCCTCCGAAGTATTACTTTCAGAGTGTCCTTCATATATCTAATTCAGTTCTAACACAAAGTGGTAACTCCTGACAATATTGTTAGAATAATGTGATGAAATAAAACATTTAAACATAATAAAACAATCTTAATTATTGAGCAAAGCCAGTAATATCACATGAGAGACCATAATAAATATAAGACTGAAACTTTAGAACAAAGAACAGGCATGTCATTAATAGCATCCTAATCATTAGAATTTCTAAAAGACAAAATAAGAATAAATAAAGCCCTTTAACTAAAAAGGGATGTAGATGTAGCATACTTGGTGCTGAAAGTGAGATTGGCATTACAAGTTCTAATTCCAGTTTATGTTGTTGCATTCACTTGTGCCCAAATACCCTTAAGAAAGGCATGAATCCATTTCTTTTTCCTCAGCTATGGGTTAAATAGCAGGGAAGACTAAGCTCTCTAGCCTTGGCTGGCAACCAGCCTAAGAGAAGGATAACTCTAAATTCAAACCTGGTTGGGGATGAGGCTGGCAACTTCTCATGAAAAGACCACAAAAAAAAAAACTACATCATTAACACTAGTGTGGTGAGATTGTGCCACTATAGCCCACAAGGTGTTAGGACTCTTTGTTGGTTGAAAATAAATATACCATGATAGATATTGGTCAGTAAAACATGAAAAGGGAAAATATCATATGTGACAAAAGACAAAAAAAAACAAAAAAAGATATCTATGATAGATACTTGGAAACTATTACCAAAATGTTAAAAGAAAATTCTATATAATATCAATCATTTTATATGGAAGTGAATGCTGAACAATTTCATTAGAGATAAGACTAAAGGCAAAAGAGATGTGGTTCTACAGAAGGATGCTGAGAATACCATAGATGAAGCATGTAAACAACAAGGGAATTTTTAGGAAAATAGAAACAAAAAGGACAATTATAATTAAAATCAGAAAAACTTGAAATTTCTTGGACACTTAGCGAGGAAAGAGGTCTTGGAGAATTTGACACTCACAAGACATACTGAAGGAAAGAGGGACACTGCAAAGACTATATTTAAATTGATGTCATAACAAGGATTGAAAGGGATAGTGAAAAAAAAAAAAAATCGTTGCTCAGATGGCTATAAAGGATATAAAGTTGTGAAGAGTCATGAACTGTTAAAGATATATGAAAAGAAATTTGTTCAGAGTTTAATGTTCAATCTACCGTACGCGGTTAACATATATATCTAAAATATTTGGTGCAGTTCAATTTACAATGAATCATTCATACAAAAAGTAGATTAGTAAAGTTAATGATATAAAATGGCAAAATCTCTTTGCAAACAAAATTTTAAAGGTGCATTAACCTACAATTCACTCGATGAATGTTATGATCCTTGTTTTTAAAAATTATAAGCTGTATAGGGTCTTTCTTTAATACGCAAGTACTTTTAACTTACAGCTTATAATTTTTAAAAACAAGGATCATAACATTCATCAAGTGATTTGTAGGTTAATGCACCTTTAAAATTTTGTTTGCAAAGAGATTTTGCCATTTTATATCATTAACTTTATTAATCTACTTTTTTATGAATGATTGTTATATATATCTCCCAATATAAAACATATACAAAAAATTACTCCATATCTGTTTTACAGCAGGGTTTCCCAAACTGGGTGATATCGCCCACTGGTGGACAATTTCAACAGTTGGATGGGTGCTAAGCAACTGAACAGAATATGTTGGGTGGATGGAAATTTTGGTTTGTGATACAGGATTTTGAGTATTAAAAAAAGATATTTCAACATATACAACCTGAAAAAAAAATATTCAAAGGTGTTATGCAAAGAACACATGTATAAAGCAAAAAAAAAAAAAAAAAAAAAAAAAAAAAGCAGGAGGCTAAATGGAAATAAGTGGGTCACATTCCTACATAAGATATAAATATTCTCAAAAACAAGGAATATTTTATTTACTATAGTTTTGTGAAGGATCATTAACATTCAAATAATTGCTCATATGAAATAACATTTTTCTTTTCGGATATAAATCAGATAAGGGAAGACCAAAAACAGCTTTTCCAGTAAATTCAGTTTATGAACCAGTATCAACTTTTGCCAAACAATTTCGGTACTTTTGAATATTTACTATACAAGTGAGCAATGGAAAATTCTTCCATGGTTGGGAACACCAGTTTTTTTTTAGGAACAAAGTGCAAGAGAGACAACCCATACAATGTTTTATCGAAATTGTCTCCCCTTAGCATTTCGTTAATATAACAAAAATGCAGAAAGCACTTTTGATCATTCTTAGGTAGAGTGAGATCATTTATAAAAGAGAAAACCAAGTCAAAAGAGTGAAGAGAATAGTGAATACCTTCACATTTTTTTATACTGCAATAGCACCAATGATAGCAAGGAGTTTTGCATTGCAGGCAGGATGAATGGACTTCTAGCAAAAAAGATGAGAAATAATTAACTAACAATTCAGAGTAAACAATGAAATAAAAGAAAATTAGTGACAGAGGCATCTATAACATTGGCACTAAAACAGCACAAAAAGTCAAAGGCTCCAATCAACTGCCAGCAGCCTACACATACATGCATACAAATGCATATAACATGAGAGAGATAATATATAAACTTTTTTTTTTTTATATAAATCAGAATAATGTTAGGCTAATGAATGAAAAAGTAGAAAAAAAATTCTGTGTAACACGTTTTGTCTTCTAGGACTTCTTCAGCCAAAAGTAAAGCTTTTGGTGATAAAATTATATATGTTTAGGAGGGGGAGATATAAAAATGCAAGTGCTGATTATATACCTTGGTACATAATTGTAACCTACTCCACCTATGTGTGTGTATGTATATATATATATATATATATATATATATATATATATATGTGTGTATGTGTGTGTGTATGTATGTATAAAGTATTTATTCATAAGCATGTTATAAGATCACTACAAAAATAGTGATTTTGTTTCAACACTTCTTGTGTCTTGTCAAGAGAACAAAATGGCTATTTTTGTAGTGATGCCATAACATGCTTACGTTATAATTTTTAAATAAATATTATTTGCTCTACTCTATATTGAGCACTTTTTAAAAATAGTGTTTTTGGTTAATGGAATTTTATTTAGTCTATGCCAATTTTATATATATATATATATATATATATATGTGTGTGTGTGTGTGTGTGTGCGGAGAATCTTATCACTTAACTGAGTGGTGTTAGTTTAGTCATGCCGACTTCAAAGTTTCTCCAGGTTTATAACAAAAAATTGCCTGCCTAAAATGCTTTCCCACCAGTAAACTATGGAGAAAACAATCAGACATTTTTGCACAAAAACTATTACTATATATATATATATATATATATGGGGTTAGGTAAATGAGATAACAAGATATTTAAAATTAAAATTTTAAAATAAACAATAAGTGGCACCTTCGAAACTCAAGTCGCACATCAAACATAGGTATATATGTATTTATTAACATATACACACGAGTCAATTCACCACCTGAAGATTACATTGTGCATGGAACTCAGTCATGCCACTGGTGGTGGGGGGATATATATATATATATAATTCTATCAACAAAAATACAGAGAATTTTTTCCACTTTGTCATCCACAATAATGCACCAATAATTTTAAACCAAAAAGTGATCCATAACAAAACAGCAAATATTGAATAAAAATAAATAGAAACCTGAAACAAGAACAAATTATTTATATTAAAAAAATTATTTCTTTTGCATAGAAAGAAAATCTCTAAAGTACAGGTTAATATTTATATACATGATATTTACCGTTCCAAAAATCACAAATCTGACAAAAGACAAAAAAGGGTGAAATCTATTCAAAAAAAAAAAAAAAAAAAAAAAAAAAAAACACAAACAACACTAAACAAAGTTGACTATTAAACTAGCCACTTCCGGTTTATAGAATCTAAATTTATAATTATTTGCAAATAAAAAAAAGTTTAAAAAAAAAAAAAAAGGGAAGTTGAGTTGGCTTATCCTCACTATGCTTTAATTTTCATTAAGCCTAGAGTTGGCAAAATTTATTCTGCAACATTAAGCAAACATTTTCCCACCAGTGTTTTCCTTAAAATTTATTCAATAAAAACACCATCATTATAGTGCATAATAAAAAAATTTAATCACATATCTGTGATTGCAGAAGACTGAAAAACTGTTCCCTTAATGTCTAGTTGATAATATTGTTTATGGCATTATGGTTAAATCGAAAGAGCTTCCCACCATGATGTATATTAGCTCAAAAGAATGCAAATTCAAACAGCAATACAATAACCATATGACATGTTTAAAACAAATATCCCAACAGTTCTACCCTGTCTAAACACATTTTGAAGATGAAAGAGGAGAAAAAGTTGAATCCAAATATAAAGTGGAAAATAATTTAAAAAGGTAAGTTATTTGGGAGGAGCAAAAATTTTGTAAATTATAACCTGAAGAAAAGTTGTCAAGATTGCTGTTGAGCGTCAAGCTATTGTTAAATAACTGAAATATCTTTGGATGCATGCATACCAAGAAAATATAGAACCCTGATGAAGTCCACATCAGGGATATTTGGGGAAAAACGACAACTGACGTTGTCCTTTTCCCCAATTCGTAATAGTAGGCAGCTATCAATGACATAAACAGAGTTTCAAACTTGACATTTGTAAATAAAAAATAAAGTACAGATAACTCTTTAAGAAGTCAGATCAATTTGACTGTGTTTATATTATGAACAGAATGCCATTTCTAAAACAATTAAAAAATAAATAGAGAAACATTTTTTCCATTCTGATGAATTTTGTAGATAAAGAAAGTTTTCATCAATGATGTTCTACAAAAATTATTACCCACCAAAAACTTTTCCTTGTTTTTGTACGAGCAGGCGTATTAACAGTGCAATTATATTTAGTGTGTAGAGGGGGGGGATGCAGAATGCCGTTCTTTGAAAGTAGTTAAAACATAAATAAAATTATTTCAATATTTCATCGGATTTTTTATTTTCACTATATACGTAAAAAATCATTTAAAGGGGGAAAAAACAATCTGTGTGTATGACTGCATCATTTCTATGTGGTATGTGCAAAGAACATTTAAGGGTAAAAATGTGTGCATTTAGAGATTTAAGCGGCCTAACAGTTAACAACTTGGAAAATGGAACTGAGAAGCACAGTTCAAATTCCAGTTGAGACAGTGTGTTCACTTTACTAGAAAAAGGAACAAAAAAAAATATATATATATATATATGTTGTGCAGTCATCAAAAACAAACAATACATGTGCATTGTTTGTTTTTGATGACTGCACAACATGTGTGAAAAAAAGAGCATGATGACATAATTCACTCCACCAGCAATTTGGAAACCACATACTGTACTCCTTGGCATTCATGCTGGAAGTTCCAATACAAACATTTCAAAGTGTTTGGGTGTCAATTTGAGAACAGCACAGAGGATTTGAAAAGAGTTGGATGAGTCTAATGGTGATTACGAAGGTGTATGGAGTGAGCAATGTTATGCCTCCATTTGGAGTGATGGCAGCATTATGCCTCCAGTCATTTTCCCACAGGGCCTCAGACTCAACACATAGGCCTACATCAAGTGCCTTGCAGAGGTAGTGCTGACCTGGGTCAAGAGGGTAGCTGGTGGGAGGCATTATGTCTGGCGACACAAGCAGGTGAACCCAGTCATGGCTATCAGACAATTTCAGCGACCACATCACCCCTTACATCTGGCCACCTAACTACCCAGACTGTAACACCCTTGATTATTATCTGTGGAATGCAGTTGAGCGAGAGACCCAAAAAAAAAAAAAAAAAAAAAAAAAAACTCCCGATAACACCAAAGATGAACTGAAGGCAAGCATTATGGCAGCATTCACCAACAAGGAGACCGTCCAGAAGAGATGCTGGAGATTACGAAGTGGCCTAGAAACTATAGTTAAAGCCAATGGCAATTTTATTGAATAAATTTAGTCTTTAGTATTTCAAAATATTTTTGTGTAATTTTGGTAAATATATCTGTTAAAATGCGATGTCAGTGTTATTTTAATTTTTGCATAATTTAGATAATTTATTAATCGCAACACACACACACACACACACACACACACACACACAAATATATATGCTAAATATAATCTACTTTTGTTTGATAGTGGTTTTAAAATTGCTTGTGGGCTTAATAATGAACAGTTGTGTTTTGTTACATTTTAATCTTGTATGGACTTAATATCCTTTATAGTCATTGGGATAATATTGTTAATGTGTGTGTGTGTGTGTGTATATATATATATATATATATAAACATCTATATTTTTTCTTCTTTTTATGTTACTGTGTAGGTTGATATATTTATTTGCATGTGTGTATATATGTATGTATATGAGTGTATGTAGGTATGTGTGTGTGTGTATTTATGTATGTGTGTAGGCATATTTATGTATGTTTCTATTTGTAGTGATGAATGTGTGTACACATACGTATGTATTTTTTTGATATGCTGTATATTTTTACTCATGTATGTGTACTCATGCGTATATAAGTATATGAGCTATTTATTTTAACAAATTAATCAGTTTGTCTGACGATCGCAAAAGCGTGAAACCCAGGGTCTCAAACTCACATCAATCCAACCAAATATGTTAGCTCTATCTCTGATATTGAGCGCTTTCTAATAAGTACCGCACATATAATATATAAATTATATATCTATATACAAACTTTTCACATATACGAGATATTTATATATATTTATGAGTTTTATATATTAGATGGTTTGAAGTGTTACATTTTGCCTGCACATTTGAATTTGGTGTTTTTTATGCACATGTATGCATGTATATTTATTTTTCTATCCATTTCTATATATTTTAGTGTCTTTTTTTCTTTACGTTGTTCATTGACGAATATTTGTTGTTTTTATTCTACCCATATTAAATTTTATCTAATCAACCATTTTCATCTATATATCTTTGCCCATGTAAGTTATATTTTAATAGCATGTTTGAATTCGTTTACTAACACTTTCAAATTTGAATATTTGTTGGTGTGTATATGTATGTCTTTATTAATGTATGTCTGTATGATTGCTTATATATGCCTTTCATTGCATATATATGTTGCCTGATTTTTTTTTAAGGGTCGTGGACATCTATTTCCTGTTTCGTTCGTGTTTTTGCATGTTTACATATCTAAATATGTCTACATGTTTGTGTATTATAATCTGATTGTGTATGTATCGTCTTTTGAAAGATTCCATTCTCCCCTGCCCATATCACCACTTCAAATGTATCTAAGCTGTAAGGAAGCTTTGCATCAACATTAGATTTTAAGGTTTATTCTAACTGAATGTTTGACCTTTCAATTAAAACAAAATAAAAAAAAAACATGTATTTTTTCCTCAGTTTCTTTAAATAATTTCATATTTTAAACTTAATACAGATTAAATTTAAAATTGGTAATTTTTAATTTTCAGTTTTATAGTAAAATTTAATATTAATTAGTTAGAATGATTTCTATTTTAGTCTAACCCTAACATTAAAGCATTAATTATTATAACCAAGGTTCGTTGTCAAGTTTTTTGAATTCCCATATATTTGTATTTCAATTAGTCATTCCAGCTTATGTAACAGCACTTTCCCTAGTGAGGAGTGTTTGATTGATTTGAACCTTTTAAAACACTTTATTCTATTAGGCTGGTGCAAAAATAATGACGTAATAATGTTGTTTTTTGACGTTAAAAAATACGTCAAAAAACGACATTATTACGTCATTATTTTTGCACCAACCTAATACATTCAAAACCATTACTTGAACTTTGGCAAATTTACCAACAACATGAAACTACTAATTTGGAAAACTTGACAAAAAATTTGATAGACAGAACTTGCTGATATTATTTAACTGTATATGTTCGAAAGAATTATTGCTGCCAATATATATATATATATATATATATATATATAAAAAAAATCATCAATTGTCTTTTTTCTTTTCTTTTTTTACTTGTTGAATAATTTGAAAATTATAATGTAAATTCTAATATGCATCTCGTAAAGAATGGATTAATACAGTATAAAAAAAAAGACTTTTGCCAAAAAACAATTCAAGCAGAATAATTTTCAGAATAATATCCTCATTATAAAAACAGCTATTAAATAATTTGTTGTTGTTCAATGTAGCATTTCACTCAAACATAGATAACAAGAATTAAATTTCCACTTAACACCATTGGGTTGGAATGTTTAAATAAAATTTTGCCTCACCATACAATGTGACTTTTTATGCTGTTGGCTTATTAATTTCTGAAAAGCATAATTTTGACATATATACTTGAGTCTAGTGCGAGTTTTTATGAACAGTTTTTTTTTTGTTTTTATGCAAAAAAAAAAAAATAGGGGTCACACTATACACAGGTAATTTGTTTTGTTTTTTTTTTAAGTGGTTCAATATCAGACACCAACAAAAACAAAAATATGGTATCTAAATCTTTGTATCAGATATTTTATGGTAAATGGTTTTTCTTAATATTTTGAGGTACCTCTGTACAAAAGAAAAAAAAAAGAATCATTTATTTGCTATAAAATATGTCCAGAATGATGCCAAGTACAGTAGTTCTAGTCACATTACTCAGAAGCTGAGATTACATTACACAGGAACTATATGAAAATATAAGGTTTTTCACAAAAAAAATTTCAGGAATCGCACTTTACATGAAACTAGCTTATACACAAGTATATACAGTACATGCTTTTCCAGCAACCAGCCAAGACCAGAGCGACAATAGAAAGGTAGAATTTAACTGAGCCATAAAGTAATAGTATACAAAATTCTTACATGTGACATTGTCAATTATTATCTATTTCAGACTTGGAGATAAGGAGAATTTAACATAGAATAGGCTTACAGTGTAGTACTGTCCAAGCCATAACATCAACCTAAGAACTCCAGTCATGTTCTTATATAGAATGTGTATATTCTTAAATATTCTTGATAGCCTTATCAAATCAAGACTTTCATATAAGTGTCATGTATGGCATCAAAAGCCATTCAAAAACATCTGAAGTGTCACCTGTATACAACTGTTTTCTAAAATCAATGGTTAAAAATGGCTTTGGGTGAATAAAGTCTGTAGGTCTTTGAGAGGACCATCTTTCTTCAGAGGAACATTCTTTAGCATGTTTTGTTAAAAGACAAAAGGTGTCACACAAAGAAATTTTTTTCCACTTTGTCATTAATTTTCCTAACATTAAATCAAATCCAAAAATTTCCTTTATTTAAATATTAAAAATAAATTAAGTGACCGTATGTTTTTGTTAGTCCTAAAAAGTGTTTCTGCAAATGCTTTTCTTCTTTTCTTTTTTATTAATACTAAATTTCAACCACTACAGGTCTCGAGAGTCACTCAAGGTAGAGGGTTTTTATCAAAATGATTATGATGACAGAGGTGTGTGATAGGAAGTGAAAATTAAGAGGATACAAAGAATGACACTTGTAATAGTTAAAATTGTACTGTTTAGGAAAGCATTTATATGGGGGGACTGTTTCATAAGGTTTTTAAGAAAACACTGTCTGATTGATACTTTTTCCTTACATTTTGAATACAGGGGAAATAAGTGCTTCAGCTCCATGGAAGTAACATGGGACATCTTAGATGTAAAGGTCTGAACTGGTGAAAACTAAAGAATGGAGCTTGTCTGAACATTTGCCATAGAAATAGCAATTGAATAGGCATTGTGTTTGTGGGGAAAAAGGTTGCAGAGTGATGAATAAGTCTTCCCTAGTAAGAATGTTTAAATGATTTTGAACACTATCAAGGCTGGAAAGTAAAGACTGTGCAGCAACAGAGTGTTTCATGTTAGAAACAGACTGTCGCCCCTAAGTGTTGACTTCTATGTTCACTTTTATATTTACACATGCTCTATCTCCGATATTGAGCACATCTTAAGACTATATTTCTTCATTATATATATATATATATATATATATAATAAATTCCCAAGAGGATAGAATCCAGGTAGAACTCAATGTCCAGGACAGAGTAAGAATATAATATAAAAGACTCAAACACTAATATTCCTTCATTATAATTTATTACATTGGAATCATAATCACAATCCAATTCATCAGAGCTACAAATTCAAAAAGAAAATGGAAAATATCTCTTCAAATTTGTAGGTCTGATGATTTGGATCATGATTACGATTCCAGTGTAATCAATTATAACTATGGAATATATATATATATATATATATATATATATATATATATAGAGAGAGAGAGAGAGAGAGATAGATAGATATTTATTACACACACAAGTTCCACTTGAAATTAGGAGTGAATTTGAACATTCAAAGCTTGAAGTCTCATGTCCAACAAAAAATCAGGGCCTCATTGATGATAATAAAATGATATTAGATTAGTTTTTTTTTGGGGGGGGTAGTGAAATGCAGTCTGAGAATAGTCTTTGTTTTAATGTCTACATATATAAATAGCAATTACAGTATTTCCTTGATTATTTGGAAAACTTGTATGTTTGGGTAATTCAAAATTACAGATAATTGAATGCCTAAATTAATTAAAAATCAACAAAGTAAAAGTTGTTTTCTAAAGGAAATGTAACACTTATGTCATCAAACAACATTTCCAAACATTTTTTGGACACTTTGTTCAGTTTATTTGTTACAAAAATCAGTTTTATGTCTGTCTCCAGCTGGCCTTGCATTTCTCTGCCAATTGACTCCCTGAGTAGAACCTCAGTTAAATAGATTAATAGGGGGAGGGCAATCTGCGAAAGCCGTTTGTCCATTAATTTGAAGTACTTTTTTTCATGGTCTAAAAACACCCACTACAGTACAAAATTGTAAATAAATGTAAATACAGTATATATGTATGTGCATTTTATTTTTAAGCTACTATATATCTTTAAATAAAGTTTAAAAAGTTTTAAAGTTAAATCCAGAGTTTGTTGGTTCCAGGACCTTTATTTCGAGGTTTTACTGTATTTGTAAGGATTGCTTTCTGAGTGAAAGTTCAACTCACTTAGGCATTTGTCAATTTTTATCAAACATGGTTTTCTAAATTTTTAGAACGCTTGTCTAAGATGAAATATTAGAATGTTTTTTTTTTGTTTTTTTCAATTTTCCAAACTAAAACCATTCAGCTGATTTTAGTTTTTCTCTTCATTTTATGTCCAGATAATCAGTCAAGAAAATGGAGGTACCGATAATTACTGTAATCTCAAGAAAGTAAGTGAGGAAATTTTAATTCAGGAAAATGACACAGATTGAAGCAAAAAAATGTATCACTAATTTAAGATAAGTAACATCTTTTCAAGTAAATTTTGTTTGTTTTTTTAAATAAAAAAAAAAACAAAAAAAAAAAACAAATCCTCAATTTCATATTTTAAAAGATCTTTCAAAAAACAATATTCAAACCTCAGTCAAAGAAACATGTTAATTTTAAGAAACAGGTTCATTTATTTTTTTATAATGACACAAAAAAAAAAAAAATACCCTAAGCACTTATATATATATATATATATATATATATGCACACACGCACACACAAATATTCAAAAATCAAACAAGCAAAATCAATTTTATAAATGCATGAAAATAGCAAACGTCTGAAAAAATATTAAAAAGGAGAAAGAGCAAGGAAAGATGCAAAGTCATAATTTTGCAAAGGCTAAAATTGTTAGTAACAATCCGAGATTCAGGCATAGAGTTTTTGTAAGTAGTGGTTCAAATCCAGGAAAGGGCACACTCCTTCCATGCATCTCAGAGGCAACAAGAGAGGAGCTTATGGCCTCTAAGTTTGTCTCTCCACTCACATTTTAAATGCCTGGACTTCAATCGACAGCTCTGCTGGGCAAATTTTTGCCTCCTCGTTCCTTCTCTTTTCTTTTCACTCTCACCTCCTTGAAAGAAATTAGCATCAACTACTTGGTCAATTTTTTATCTCATTCTTATTTTTAATTATATATATATATATATATATATATATATATATGTGTGTGTTATTACTTAAACATTTTTTTAATGGATAAATAAACAAAGCATCTACTCAGATGTTCTGTTTATTTATTGAACTGTATAAAGACATATTTTTTTGTCAACAAGCCTGAATATTTAAGAAATCTTATTAAAGATGCGCCCTCTGGCAAGATACAAAACAGCATCCCTCTTAGCAAAGAAAACCATCATTAGATCTGATGCAATTTAGACCAACTTTGCCATGAAAAGTCTCACTAATCAAGCAAAATCAAATAGCGCCTTACATGTGCAAATTTCTTGAAAGATTCATATAACATTCATAGGAAACTGAAACGAAAAGGATAAATGTTTCAAGAATCTTTGAAGAAATTTACCCTTATAAGGCACTATTCAACTTTGCTTGATCAGTGTGACCCTTCATGGCAGAGTTGGTCTAAAACATGCTGGATCAAATGTTCTCCTGTTCAGGAGGAGATAACTTTGAATCATGTTAGAGAGTTCATCTTCTCTAATAAATTTTTTTCTCAAAAGAGGCCAGTAAACAAAATAAATATACTGTTTAATAAATAGATGGAATGTCTACTCAAATATGGGCATCCATTAAAAATATCATTTAAGTGATAAAATATACGTATGCATCTATGAAGTTTATATTTACACACGACACTCATCAGTTAAATTTTTTCCACAATGTTTTCATTAACAAATCTTTTCAGATGACAACAGAGATCTCTGAAAATGCCAATAATTTATATATAATATGTATTTATATGCATAAAATTATATAATTTAAGGTATAATTATTGCTATCAAGATTATAAAAAGTTCAGGATACTTATCAAAGATCAACCTAAAGTTTTGCAATGCTTTTAATTTTTCTTTAGTTCACCCAATACAAGAGCTACTCAAGTTAGAGGCTTACTGAGTGAGGTCATAGTAATGGATGGGGAAGGAGGAAGCACATATTATGAGAGATGTAGGATAAATATCGATTGACCCTAGACTTGAAGACATTAATAATGTAGTGGTCAAGGAGGCATCCTCTCGGGAGTGTTCCACAAAGTAACCATTTTGAGAAAGAAGCTGTCTGAGTGGAACATATTTCTTACCAAAGGAACAGGAAGGTAATAGGAACGATTTAAAGCTGGTCTTTGATAAGTATCCTGAACTATTATATATATATATATATATATAAAAACAAAGTTGATAAAAGTTTTCATGTGACATGTTTTGCCCATTAGAATTTCACTGGACTAAGTTTGTTCGTGTAGACTACACATGTGCATAAACGAGAGATGCCGGGAATTTTAAATTTAGAAAAAGAAATTTTTTTTTTTTTTTTTTTTTTTTCACCCAGGTTCTTACAATGTTTTAACATTCATGGCAGATCTTCTGTTATCACAATGTGGGATATTTAATAAGAAAGATGATGGAAATGAAAAGAAAAAGTAAAAATATTTAAATAAAATTGGCTAGATTATATGCCCAAAAAACAAAAAGAAAAAAATGTTTTTTTTAGATTTAAAATTACCAGCATCTCTCAGTCATGTGTATGTGTAATCACGTCAGCATAAACAAACTAATCCAAAGAAGTCCTTAGTAACGAAATGCATCACACGAACACTTTTTCTGCTTTGTTATACATGTTTGCTCCAAAACTGTTCTTAATATATAAAAATGTATATATCATTATCCCTATATATATATATATAATTTTAAGGTATGCTATATTTATGGGTTAAAGTGCTCAATATCAAGGATAGAGCATATGCAAATATAAAAGTGGACAATGAAGTCAACACCAAAAAGTGGCAGTCTGTTTCATGCTTAAATGCAATCATCAGGCCATACATACATGGGCACGTGGCCGAGTGGTTAGAACATTCACTTTCTGACCATGAGACCCAGGTTTGAATCTTACCATGGTTGATTTGTCACTTCCTGATGTTATCAGTCTGGAGGGGGATGATCCCAGCATGTGGTAAGTACCTGAAAACCATGCCATAGTTTGACACAAGCTAAATAAGTAAAATTGAGTAAACAAAACACTTGGGGGCTGTCGATAGCTGTGCTTGTGACAAAGTCACATGTCATTGTGACCCAGGGTTTGGGTGGGCTGGCCTTGTTCAGATTGTCAATCACCCTAGATAACACTCTCTCTCCCAGAAACTGTAACTAAGTTCTGCTCAGCATAGTTGCAGTATGAATCACAGGTTGGCTGTGTGTGTGTTGAACACAAAATGTACATGAGCAAGCATCTGCAATAGGGATTGTCTCGCCACCCTAGTAGACGAGTATCCTCGAATATGAGTGGCCAGTTATTGTATATATATATATATATATATGGCCTGATGATGACATTTAAGCATGAAACAAACTGTCACCTCTCGGTGTTGACTTCAATGTACACTTTTATATTTACATACACTATCCCTGATATTGAGGACATTAACCCATAAATATAGCATACCTTAAAATTTGACCATAGGCTTTTTTTCCGTGTATAACTGAGGAAAGTCCAAAATTCCCAACAATACAAAAATCATCAAAATGGACATCATGCTTCACAGGAGAGTGGAGGAGGGAGATCACATATCAAGAATGAAAATGTTTTACAGTTTACTGAACTGGCCATGGGTTAACATGACAGCAAAGGGGGTCATGGAAAGTGCTACAAGGACTCTTCAAGACAAAACACTCAGTTTCCATGACATTGGCTTCCACCAGTGAACAACAGAACCAAGAGGAAAACTTGAACATCTTCACCATGATGACTAGATTCAGACAAAAAGACTTATTAGATAAAGTAGTTGATGACAAGAAAAAGAAAAACTAACCAGAAGATGGTGATCAACAGAAGAGAACACCCAGTGGGTGGGTGATGTCTCAGGTGTTTAACCATCTCAGTAGCATAGTAACAGATGAGAGAAACTATGATACAGAAATCCAAAGGCACATTGGATTATAACAAATGCATTTTCAGAAAATAAAATATTAAACCAAAAAATGTCCTCGGCCAAAAAAAAAAAAAAAAAACGCTGAACTGCTCTCTTTTTTCTTAATTATTTAACCCTAAGACAGGCAATAAAGCCACTAAGATACAAGGAGTTACTGAGTATGAGATAATAAGAGATAAAGAAAGAAAACAATAAAGAAACAAGAATTAAGACAACATTTAAATTTTTGAAGATTAAAAGTTGACTGGAAAGTAAGAATGCATAAGACTGTTCGACAAGTGAGAAGTGCAAGAGAAGAACATCTAGTCATTTCAACCATAAAATGATGAGCCCCTGATGCATGCTTAAATTCATAAAGTCTAGGTACCATAACAAAGGGTTCATCTGAAGAATTACCATCAAAGTATTTATAGAAAAGGCACAAGCAAGCTACATTGCAGCAGAGGGAAAGTAACTGAAGCTGAGATGCCAGGTAAGGACCAATAACATTGCAGATTCTACTTTGGATTTTATCAAGAATCTCACAAGATCAGAAGTGGCAGCAATTGTCTAGCCTGACACTGTGAACCAAATTTCCTAGCAGCAGACCTAGCAATTGATTCAATATAATCTTTCCACTTCATGCAAATGGAAAATATTAATCCTAGAAAGATGTCACTTTCCTGGAGGTTAGCATCTGCCATACTGATGGAAAGAATGTTTGATATCATATATAACCATGAATACTAGAAAATTTCACCACAAATTTAAAAAAAAAAAAAAATCTTGAAGTGACATTGGTTCTACCAATGAATGTTAAGGATACCATGAACACAACATGTCAAAAGAAAATTGTTTTGAAAAATAATAGCAACTTCAAAGAAAATGCTGCAAACAATCTTGGAGAGAGAGTTTAATATTCAGTAGACACATAATGAAGAAAGAAGGCTCAGAGAATTCAATACTCACAGGGTGCATTAAAGGTAAGAGAAGAGGAAGTTCAAATAAATGGATGCCTGAACAAAGACCACAAAAACAAAAAGGGTCATAAAAAAGCAAGAAATATTAAGAAGGCATGGAGAACCATGACCATCAATGATCTTTCAGGTAGGTAGAATTACAAAGAGAGAATTTTTTTTTTTTAAATTCTTTAAAAAATTTACCTAAATCCTAATATTAAGATATTCTTTGCTGCCATTTTGGGAAGACATGCTTGTCCCCCACTACAGGACCCATCAGAAAGCTTGCATGAAGTGGAATGCTTTTGTAGACCTTTACGCACAATGCCAACATTATATATATATATAATATTGAGTACTTGGGCAGCAATCTTTCTTTCATACAAGTTTCATTAAAGATGACCAACAAGGTACTGCAATTATGCTTATTTCATTTTTTCTTTATGAGACGTAAGGTGTGTAAAAAATTATCTGAACACGTTCAGTTATTCTGAACACGTTCAGTTATTCTTTTAGCCATTAAGAAGGATATTTTTTTTTTTTTTTTTTTTTTAACTGAATGTGTAAATTTTATGTATGCATCTAGACTTATAGGAATATTTTTTAAATTTATTTTCCAAACACAGTCAGCACATTGTGACGATGTCCATAGTTGATTTTACTGAATGTTGTTTTTTTTTATTATTATTATTAATGCTTCCATTATTTTCAACCTTTTTATATATGGATGAGGATATTATAGTTGTATTTTCTATAAATATTAGGTTGGTGCAAAAATAATGACGTAATTATTACGTCATTATTTTTGCACCAACCTAATACATTGTGGATGGAGTTTGGTAGGTTTCCATGTATGTTTAAATGAGCCCTAATTGAGCTATGGTCAGAAAAATGTAATGAGAGTCTTCTTGATAGGCATGTTGTTATATATTATTATTCATGAATTTGGTTTAATCAGGAACACAGTTCCTTAAGGGACATACAATTTCATAAATAATATGAGTTCTCGGTAATTTGGATCTTGCAGGTGAGTTGCAGTTGTTGACTATAAGGTTAGCTGTTTTAAATTCTTTATAGTAGATAATTTTCTTGTTCTGGTCAACTGGGGTTGTGTATTACTTTGTTTCAAGGGAAAATTTATCCTGCTTGTAGTTAACGTGTATTTGGTTTTTATAGAAAATGTTATCTTTATCTGTATGTTCAGTGTGGCTATTGGTTACCTTAGAAAGAGATAGTCTAACTTGGTAATCTATTAGGTAATTTGGAAAACCATTATTAACTAGAGTCTATTTCACATTGTTGAGTTCTTTAAAGAAAGTGGAGAGGATGAATTCTCTTGCACTATGTTTACGTGTGTGTGTGTGTATATATATATATATATATATATATATATAGAGAGAGAGAGAGAGACAAGTGTAATTATTAAATCAGTCAAAAAAAATAAATAAATAAATAAAAGTAAATATACTATTTTAAAAATAGTTTTGGGTAAAATCCAAAAATGAAAAATGTGAGAACATATTCATCACTTGACAACAGATTAGTTAATGAAAACATTGAGGGTTTTTGTTTTATTCATGGGAAGTGTGTAACTCCATAATAAATGTTCTTTGTAATCACTATAAATACAATTTTTTTTTTTTTTTTTTAAGAACAAGTTTTATTATTTTTTTCTTAAGTTTTATTTAAAAATACTTTTAAATATATAATTCTTCTGTTAGAAATTGACTTCAGCCTCTTCAAGCAATAAAATATTCTACATTTATGGGTCTTCAAATTTCAAGTGAAATTTTAAATAAATCGATAAAAGAAATTCACAATAAAGGAAAGTATTTTGATTAAAATTAATTGAAATAGAGATTTAAATCCATGATGTCCTCTAAACTAGTGAAGAAAACAGATTTAATTAGCACCAACTTTCGTTCAATTTCCAGCAGGAAAAGGTATCCCTTAATAAAGATATGATAATATTTTCTATTATATTAAGGGAGATTTTTTTTTTTTTTTAAATATATGCAAAAAAATTTGATGGTACAATGAAGTATTCTTGATCAAGATATGATCTACAGATATGTGTAAAGGTGCCAAGTTGCCAAGCTAGACAATGCTAACTAAAAAAAGAAAAAAAACAAAAAAACAAACCATATTGGTTAAAAAAAAAAAAAAAAAAAAAAAAGGCTGAAGTCATTACACATTTATTTAATATCAGATAACATTTCAAGAATTCATATTAGAAGTCATCATCCATAAATTGAAATCATTCAAAAAATATTTTACTTCCAAGAAAACTGAATGTAAGCATTACAAATTGAAGACATTCTATAGCAAGACATACAAAACTCCTGACAACATTATTATTAATAATTACTCAATAATAAAACATTTAACCAAGACATAATCTTCAAGAGAAAATAAGAACATTTTAGCTGAAATGGAGAGGTAATTCATAAGATATAAACTCGTCAAAGAACAGCCGTAAAACAAAGAAAGAAAAAGCTTCATTCAACAGCCAAAAAGAAAGAAAATAGACAAGAATAAATGATCATGGTTAGAGACTGAAATGTAAATTTCTCATGCAGTACACACTTTCACATACATATTAATACCAGTTAGTACATCCAGATGTCATTAAAACATACTCAAGGCAATGACAAAAAGAGAGAGAGAGACATTTGGATAGATATTGTTGGTGACAAAATTATCAACTAAGACTTTGTATCAATTACAGACCATCAAAAGAGAACAGAGTAATTCACTATTTTTTTTAAATAAAAAGTCAAAGTAAATACGATATAATGTACTAACCCTATCCCATAATAGTTGTTATTAGGTTGGTGCAAAAATAATTTCGTTTTTTAACATATGTTACTATGTGAGAAAACGAAATTATTTTTGCACCAACCTAATACATTTAATAGATGAAATGTTTATGCAAATATAATGATTATTATGGGACAGATATTAAATAAAAAAATTACTACCTCTGTTTGATAATAGTTGTGATCGGGTTGGCCAAAATGTTAATATGGTTATTAAGTAGAAAATTTACTTAATAAACCAAACAAACATTTTTGGACAATCCAAAAAATTTCATGGATGAAATGTTTATGCAAACTGAACTATTATGGGACATATCGTATGAAAATTACTACCTCTGTTCCATAATAGTTGTTACACTTAATAAATGTAATGTATATAGAAATGTAACAAATATAATGGGACAGATGTAGTATTTAAAAAGGTACTCACCAGAAAAACAAAAAACTAACAATAAGTATCTGAGTAAATTACACCTATTTCCAACTAAAGTCAGGTTTTCAAATGCTACCAATTAACAAGGCAGGTAGGGCCAACTCATGTGGAATATGAGTGCAATATAATCTTCCTACTGCACATTTAAACTAGTAACAGACTAGAGCAACTTTATGAACAATGAGCAGTAAAAGGTTAAAGTAAGAAATATTGAATTATTTTATTCTTCATTCTCAAGATGTCTAAATTATACAAAGAACATTTTCTGTGCCACAAAGCTTTTGGGAAAGCAAGAATTTTAAGTTGAGCATGATATACAAAATTCCACATCATTTGTCACCTGGCAGTATTGTTACATAGTATGGATAGTAGGGTTCTCCGTTTCTCATTAACAGACAACTACCCCTACCCACCCACAAAAATTACAACATATTACAGAGTGAGGATTGTAGGATGAGATCACTGTTAGATTGGCTGACCTTTTAGATTATTGAGATTATATATATATATATATATATATATATATATATATATGCATGCGCGCGCACACACACACAAAACCCCCCTTATAAACACATGTATCATGCAACTTTTAAAGATCTAATTTTGAAGCTAATTTTAAGGGGGTTGCATCATACATGAGATATAAAGTTAGTGTATGTACTGCTGGCCCTGTTAACCAAACTTTATATACATTTACTATAGTCAAAATGTACAGCTGTATTTAAAATAAACATAACTTTGATAAAGCTGATGTTTTACTTAACTTTATCCAATAATAATGCATGTAGTATTCACATATTAGTATTGTATTATAAAATACAAACAAACATAGTGAATATGCATCTTTACCATTGTTTACGTTTATAAGATGTTTAACCGTTTCACGTTCAATTGTTTATAGCTGTATGCGTTTACGCAACAAGTATAGTGTTACTAACAATACTTTTACCATTCTCTTTGAATTTTTTTAACTTATTTAAATAGAAGATGGGATAAAGAGAGGAAAAAGAGCTTAGTCTATTGTAATTTGGTCTCTCCAAAAAAGAACTCGCATGATACACGAGATACATGATAAAATCATTTTTTATATGTGGAAATTTGAGGGTCACACATTACTCAAGTATATAGGAAATAATGGGTCCAAAAAATGAAAAATAAAGCAACACATACTCTGAAACAAACTTCTGTGAAAGAAAATAACTGAAGCTTATATGATAACAAAGATGTGTCTCCCACACACAGTGGTGCTGCAGCATTAAAAGAACATGATGGAGTCCAAGTTTATTGTTCGGCCAAGATAACAATCACTTAAATACATATGCCATAGTTTAAGTTCCAAATCGAAAAGGTCCTTGAACTGTGAGTAGTGCCCCATCATTAAAACCAGTTTTATTTCAATACAGCCTATACAAGCTTATGTTGCAGACCCAAAAGTGCAATCCCCATAAAAGCGCCACGCAGAGCAGACCCCCATCTCTAGCTATGAATTGCATACAGGTTTCCTTGAGTCTTTAGTTTGAATTGCATTTTGGTTAGTGTAGATCAATGATAACCAACATGGGGCGCATGCCTCATCAGTGGGGGAATGGTAATATTTTGGTGGGACATGTGTAAAATGTGCACCATTCAGCTTACTATACCAACAGAATAAGGGTGCAATGAGTTAACAGTGAATTTTTTTCTAGCGAGTCTGAGTGGGAGTGTTAATACACACAATGTATATACAGTATGCATACATAAAAATATTTTGTATATGTACATACATGTAAGAATTAGATATTACTGAGGGGGAGGTACCAGAATTTTAGAAATACCAAAGTAGGGAATGGCCTAAGATCCATTGGGAACCACTGGTGTAGATGAATTTCCTTATAGCTGTTTTATTGCCCCCTTATACCAGTCCCATCACCAGAGACTGTTTTCAGTTGGTAGGGTTGAGAGGCTTTTTAGTCATGAGTGGGGATCCTGAGTAAAATAAAATTTACCCTCTACTGGTAGAGGTGAACATATGATTGAGTAAAGACTCTCCAGGCCCTCTATAATTAGCAACACACCTGCATCATGAGAGTGGTAATGAAATACTCCTCATTCACTTGAAAGTTAGGGTTTGGATGGGAAGAGAACAGGAAGTCACAAGCATTGGATGTAAGAGATGAGAAGTACATGACCCCTCAGAGCAAGATTGAAGATTTTAAAAGACAACAGACCTGAGTGGCCAGGTGATATGGTGGTGATTAGCCTGAACTAAAATACAACTATGTGAATTTTTAGTGAATATTTGTTTGAATATCACCTCGAGTTTTTTTTTTTTTTTTTTTTTTTTTTTTAAGAAGTTCAAGATTATAAGAAAATAATAAAAGAATTCAGTTGTAGCAGAGAATAAGATTAATTAGGAACCTTTGAAGATATGAAGATCTAGGAACACTATATTAAACCATAATTTTCTGTTCATTAGGCAGAGAACAAACAATTTGACCTTTTAGTCAATTACTTAATAATTTGTTCCAAACATACCTATTAATTGACATTCAAATAGTTAACCAATACAGAGTCATTACCAAATGTGTAACCTTAAAATTCCAGATAATACAAATAAAAAACAACAACAATTACAAGGAAGTTATGTTTACAACATTGTTTATTAATTTTCCTCCAATATCTGTCTATATCTATTACTGTTTTTAAACTACAATTTTCTATTATTTTCACATGTACATTCATATCTGCTCGATGCATATCCAAATGTAAACAAATGATATGAAATGGACAAAGTCTGACAATTATAAAATCGACCTTGCTAACGAAAACGCTCCTCTGTGGCGAAATCGGTAAAAGCATGTCAGGCTATATGACAGTTCCGTATAGGATACAGGTTCGATTCCTGTCAAAGGACGCATATTTTCTATGACAATTTCTCAGACATTCAGGTCAGTAAATGTTGTTAATACTGTTTATTATAAACAGAGCATTTACTTAAATATTTGTATCTATAAAAATGAATGTATAAACATAAAAATGTCTATATATATATATATATATATATATATATATAAACAGGGTGTTCCATAACTTGGCCCAATTTTGAATGTGAATTAAGTTTAAGCATCTAATGATATTTTTTCTTTTTTTCTTTCAGATTTAACAATTTTTAACAAGATTTGGCAATTTCAACCATGGAAAGATTAACAATCAAACATGTTAAAGTTATCAAGGCTAATTACGAAAATGGACGTTCAAACAGAAATGCATTTTATGCACTTGAAATTTTTGGGTCAACATAATCAACCCACCAAGAGTGCAATTGGAAAAATTGATTGTAAATTCAAACAAACTGGGTCATTGATAGATGTGAAAACACCATTGCATGCTCATTTACACCGTTCAGCTGACCAAGAATGTGGCCAAAAATTCAGACACCTATTTGTCATCACACACAGGAAATGAACCTCTCCAAAGAATGTTACACCATTTCCAATTGCACTTTCGGTTGGTCGATTATATTGACAAAAAAAAAAAAAAAATAAAAATATATCGCACAAAATGCATTTCTGTTTGAACGTCCATTTTTGTAATAGGCTTCAATATCTTTAACACATCGTTTGATTGTTAATCATTCCATGGTTTCAGTCAAAACATTGTCAATATGGCAATGAAGATGAGGATAACAGTCTGAATAATGTAAATAATGCAAGTAATCATAATACCTCAATCTCAGAGATATATATATTATATATACACATACACACACCGTGGTTGTTGATTACAATCTCTATAGGAATGACTGCAAAACACTTACCCCTGCCTAATTTATAAGCAGAAACACAAAAGCATACTGGGATTTTTTTCTTAGCCAATAAAATAGACTGGTTCTCAGTTTCATCTGACTCAGTCCTAGTCTGTCTTGAAGTCCAAACTTGTTTTTATGTGTCAATCCCAATTCTTAGTTTGTGAACATTTTGCCATATTACTGTTAATTTGCTTTGCATATATTGTTTGCTTGCTTTATTTATTTATTTTTTTTTTGTTAATTTTTTGCTTATTGCAAACTTTGTCAATTCCCTTTCTTGAACAGCTCTGTTATTTATTTTGCATTTGACCATTGCAACTCACTTTATAGTTGTTACTAATACAACTAGTCAAAAACAAAATTAGTACTGAGAGATTGAGAAAGGAAGGAAGGATATGTTTATAAGCTTATATTTGGACTTTTCATTTTTGAGTTGCTGGTAGATCATGGTAAAAGCATCTAGTATGGTTGCCCAAGCTTTTTGGGGATAAAGAGGATGTGACTTCAAGCCTTATCAAGAGCTTACTTTTGGATTTAAAATTGATGTGCTAGGACAATTATTCTTTTTCAAAGAAAAATCCACCTTATTGTAAACACCCTTTTACTAGACCTTCAAATTAAACATATTGTTCCAGAATGGTCGCATCGCAAGTTAAGGGGTGGGAGGAAATTTCCTGAATATTTTATAAAAGGGGTGGTTAGAATAAGAATGATCCAGAAAGATTCTTCTCCACCAGTGTATAATCATTCTGGCTGGTCTATTTCAAACTCAATGATACCCATTATTATTATCATTTCTATTTTCTTTGATTTCTGGTGTTTACACATTTCTTTCTGGGTCCCGCACAGGGACCTAAGGTTAGAAATGGCATCATGACACTTTCCACTGACAAAAAAAAAAAAAAAAAAAATACATAGATAAAGCCCTTCATAAAGTGTGGGCTGTAGTTGTCAGAACAATTTTTTGTATCTCTTTGAGGCATGGACTTCCAGGAATCCCTTCAATGAGTCTACTGGAACTTTTTCCAACCATTCCTAGGGCTCCAGCTACAACAGGGATTGTTGATGTTCCCATGTGCCACATTTCTGAGATTTCTATTTCAAGTTCCTTGTATTTTGACAGCTTTTTGAATATCTTCAAAGATACATTGCAGGGACTGCCATATCAATAAGGAAGCACTTATTATTATCTCTGATCTACATTGTTTGCTAGAGAGTGACTACCTAAGTTGCAGGAAAATCTTTACAAATTTAACATGGTGCCCTTTACTTAGTTTTATCAAACATTTTTCTGATAAAATTATATAAATAGTGAAACATGTTAAATTTTATAAAGATTTGTTCCTTATTGAATCATTTCACCCCAAGCAAGGAGATAATCTTACTATCACATAAGGGGGTTACTGGAAATGAAAAGACATTAGAAGGAACCATAAGCCAATCCTAAAGAGGAAACAAGGGATAAACTACTACTCCTGTTCAAAAGACAAAGAAGGAGTGTGAACTGGGCAATAGACAACCCTTTCTACACCCATCAAGGAGGGGAAAAAATAAATAACTAGTAGATAAAATTTCAGAACTCAAGCAGAGATGTTAGAAGTATAGAGTTGAAGTAGACTTTAGAAGAAAGCAGAAACCCAATCCTAAACAGAAAACAAGGCATAAACCCATACTACTCTTCAAAAGACTAGGGAAGAATGTGAACTGGACAACAACCATATATATATATATATATATATATATATATATATATATATATATATATATATATATACACACACACAAAAAAACACACAGGTAAGATGAGAACGAATAGAGTACAACATTCGTAACATTTAAAAGGCTCAATAGAAAGTAGAGCAATATTCTTTATTTTAAGATATTACATCAAAAAACATGTCAAAATCGCTACACAATTGCAGTCATGTTTTGATGTGTATAAATGCAACTCATCAGGCAATTGTAAATTACTTGTAAATTCTAATTTACAATTGGCTGATGGGTTACATTTATATGCATCAAAACATCACTGCAATTGTGTAGCAATTTTGACATGTAATATCCTAACAAAGTATATAATTATATATATATATATATATAAAATGTTGGGAGGAAACCTGCTTGGTGTTTATGATGTATTTCTTTGCTGCATAGAATTCAAATTTAGATAACAGCCAGGATTTTGCACATTGATTTTTAAAACAAGCAAAGATTTATACAATATATTATCTTTCTCTTTATTTGTCACTGTGATAAAATGTAGCTAAATTTAGCTCATATGTCTCAATAAAGCAATAGTGAATAACATGTAGCAAATGCTTGTAAAATCACATTCATTTACAGAACAAGTAGGTTAATTGGAACCTATGAATCATACAAAGATTAAAAGAATTGTAATATTGACAAAACTTTAAACAAAGTATTAATATATGCATTCCACATTGAAAGAAAATATATACAAAGTACTATTGAAGAGTTCTTAGCACAACCAAAATGTTTGGTTATTTGGTCAAATTTTAGAAAGTGCACCAAGAACATTTCAGCATCCTCTCAGATAAGGGAAGTTAGTTTTAATAGCTGATATTTAATTCTATACACAAGACTGAACAATTCTTTGAAAAACGAAAAGTGAAAAAGAAAACATGGTCTCTTAAGAGTAAAAAGAAAAATTTTAAATTGTAATTAAAGAATATTCTGCTTTCATTAACAATTAAAATGTACTTGAATTTCGTTGTGATGCATGAATAGAGTCAAATAAGTGGCTACATTTATTTTCAAATGAAGTGGAAAGACTATATTGAATCCATTGCTACGTGAACTGCTAAGAAAGTTGGCTCACTGTGTCATGCTAAACAATTTTTCTCTCCTGAACCTATCTTACACATAAGTTTACCATTCTTTCCATGCTTAGAATATTGCTGCCACCTATCTAGAAATCCTTGATAAAATCCAGAGAAGAATCAGCAATATTATTGACCCTGATCTGGCATCTCAGCTTCAGTCACTTTCCCACCACCATAAAGTCATCTCCCTGTGCCTTTTATATAAATACTACCATGGCAACTGTTCAGATAAGCTCTTCAATCAAGGTATCTAGACCTTTTGAATAAGCACAGTACAAAACTAGCATCAAAATCTCATTAATTTACACTCGAGCTAGCTAGATGTAACTGTAAGTTCTATGCTAACAGTTTCTTTTCTCGCACTTCTTGCTTGTGAAACTCCCCTCCACGCTTTCCAGTCAACTTTAATCTTCAAAAATTTAAATGAAATGTCAATCACTTTCTACTGTTCTCCCAATTACTCTTCTTTTGTTTTTGCTCCTTAGTAAAATTTCTGTTTTCTAATTCTTCTACACCCAGTAACCTCTTGTGTCATAGTGGCTTTACTGCCTTGCTTGGGGTGAAATCAATTTTTTAAAAGATTTCTTGAAACACCAACATTTTAGTCATAAGAAAAGTTAAAGAAAAAAAAATCAATTAAAAAAAATAAATAAATAAATCTAATCAATTTTAAACAATTATTTTATGGTCATTTTGACCTAAGAAAAAATTCTTAAGAGAAAAAAACCTAATCACAAAGTCTATTTCTATAACATCAAAGCCTGCTTGGTGAGTGAGGCTGTTGTGCCTTGCCTGCAAGGAATGAAAGTTTTCAGCTGAGGTAAAAACCAAGATTTCAAATACCGTTTCACAGCAAACAGATTCTCTCCAGTTGGAAGAATGGTGTAACATAATATTCCTCTATTTATTTGATCCTGTTCCATGCAAAACAATGTTTAGTAAATATCTTACAACATAGGCATAGAAATTTTTTAAGGCACCTTTGTTAACAGCGAATTTAAAATGGAAAACTGTTCTTTGATCAAGGTTTGTTATGTTCCCTGTAAGTTATCAAGACCAGCAAGTGAGCTGTTACAAAATGGTCTGTGTGAGGGAGGGGAAGGGCAAATTACACCATGTCATTATTATTATTATTATTATGCAACTTAATGTTTTCACAATAAAACTGATATTAATCAACTAGTGTGGGTATAAAATTTTAAGATATATGATAATATACCAAGGTAATCTCAGCATATATCTGTTTATATTAGAAATATTGAAGTTTATTTGTTCATTATGTATAGAAATAAATAAATTTATATATAGTAGTATAGTTATTGATATTTATTATTTAATTGTGGGCATATAAAATTTGCCATGGATCATAAGAAAAATAACCTCAAAAGAGAAAAGGGATATAAAATTATTGAGTGATGTGAACACAAAGTTGTTAATTAGAGAAAAGTTAATTAGAGAACAAACAAAATATTGAAAACAAGATAACAATGAAAAAAACAAAAAAAACCCTGTTTTATAAATGTCGAGAAAAGAGAAAAATTAAAGTTGAAATAAGAAAAGACGATTGAAGAATTAAAAAAAATATTTGAACAAGATCATATTGCAAATGTAAACAGAAAGGAGGCAGAATATTAAGAACATTAGTGAAAAACATGAAAACAAATACCAACTTTAATTAAACATCACAAAGAAAAAAAAGACATTGGGGAAAGAAGAACTTCTTTCTCAACAGTAATTTTTTTTTACTGATGAATGTAGAGCTACATTGGATGGACCTGATGGCTGTGCTCAAAGAAAGAGTCAACTAACCAATAGCTTAAATGACAACAGTTTGAAAGTGAAGCATTCAGGAACAAAATTATAGACCTCTTCAGAGTTTGATATATCACAATAAATGCAAATAATTATTGTAATTTTTTGGACAATACATTTTTTGAGTATCACAGGTCACACCCAAGAAGCTTTAAGTGAAAAGAGTATATTCATACATGACAATGACCTTTCATATTCTGGAAAAATGACAATTGCCAAATTAATAGAATGGCCTCTGCAGATATTAAATTAATAGAATGGCCTCTGCAGATATTAAATTAATAGAATGGCCTCTGCAGATATTAAATTAATAGAATGGCCTCTGCAGATATTAAATTAATAGAATGGCCTCTGCAGATATTAAATTAATAGAATGGCCTCTGCAGATATTAAATTAATAGAATGGCCTCTGCAGATATTAAATTAATAGAATGGCCTCTGCAGATATTAAATTAATAGAATGGCCTCTGCAGATATTAAATTAATAGAATGGCCTCTGCAGATATTAAATTAATAGAATGGCCTCTGCAGATATTAAACCAATAGAAAACTTGTCCATCATTAAAAAAAGATGTATATGAGAATAGAAAACAATATTCAAGCAAAGAAGATCTCTGGGAAGCAATAAAAACTGCTGCAAGTAATGTTAAATTCAAAACAGTAGAAAAGATGGCAAAATGAAAAGACAAAAGTTATAGAATATCAAAAAGTCCCATTTAAACATAGAAGAAAAACACGGAAGAAAACATTTTATTCAGTTATACTGAATATTGTATTAATCAAATATGTCTCTACAGACTACTTTGTTTGGATTAATTTATAAATTAATAAAAATAATTTATGCTGCACTTTTTTTGTATAGTAAAGCCTGATCCTCCTAAAACAATTTATCCATATTTTCAATTGGGACAGATATTACAACATGAAACCCAATATATTGCTCATATAAACATATTATGAATTTTTTACCAACACCAGTTGCTTGCTATGAATTCTATCGTGAAAAAAATTTGAATTGCATAATAAAATCTGACAGTGTAGTGTATGCAATCTACTAAAATCTAAAACAAGAAAATAAAACATTAAAATTCAAAACTTTTGACAATAAGAACTGACTGATATCTTAAGGGGCTCTTGAGACATACGTGACAGCCCATTGGCAAGGAAAGTAAATTGCTGCTTGGCTCACAAAGGAGGCAAATGCAAACACCATTTATCCTTTGGCTGACCATAGGGGATGGTGCAATCTCTATGCATCCTAAATACGAAGCTAAGACATACCACAGGCTGCACTCTGTCTCTCTTGGTGATGTTAGAAGTAAGACCTATTTATTTGTCCCATTCACATGCTGCCTGCCATTTTCTTTTTCTTTTTTTTTAATATATATGTTTTTTAATTTCCCTGTGTGGGACAATTTCTTGATGAGTATATATTACATACTTCAGTGTTGTACATATGATGCATAACTCATTTTGGGAATTAATTTCTTTGGGCTATTCTAGTCCTTCCTTCTGTTGTGTTAACAGGTATAATAATGCCTAATGTGGACTCTAGAGAGTGGAGAGGACCAATATATTTCCTAATATTTTCAAAGCACACCATTAGTTCTAACAGCAGTATATGGCAAATTACATGTCTCCCCTATTTAATAGATCAGTTTTATAGAGTTAGGCTATATACAAATATTGATAGTCAATGGTATCTGGGTAAACATTAGCTTACCCAATACCTCAACTTTGCATATAAACCATCTATTTACATTTAATATTACAGTATTATAGAGTTAGGCAAGGTACAGATACTGGTAGTCTACAGCATCTCCTTAAACATCAGTTTACACAATATCCCAAAATCACATCTAAGAACCAGATGATATTTTGGGGGCCATTTCTTTTCAAATTGGAAATTTCCATTCGTATTTATTTTAAATCGTGATTTAGAAAATCTAGTTTCTTTTTAACCTTTAGCAATCTGCATTATTAATATTACTTCCAGTGCATTCTTTTTCAAGACCTCTCAATTGCAGTAAGTTTACTGTTAATTTCCCTCAAAGGTGTTTTCTGTTGCTATAGCAGGGTATGACAACACAACTATGAAATTCAAACAAATTCAGGTATCATAGTCACCTTCAGTAACAGGATAAACTTTTTGCACAGCAAATGAAATCACATACAGAGTGATAAAGGTTAAATTTCCAAAATAATTTATCATTCATCTCCAATGATTCTTCCAGATGAATATCCATACATTTATTGTTTTCAAAATGCTATTTTAGCCAGTGTGTTCTGTAACCATTTTAGTTATATCTGAAGTGTTAAAATATTGTGTAAATTCTTCAGTGTAATATCCTCAACATTGTAGCTTTGATCACTGCACTACATGATCAATGAATTGTCAAGTGTACAAGTATCATCAATTCTTTTTTTTTTCTCTTTCACCAGACTTCATTCATCAAATCAGAACATTTCACTAAATAAAGTGACAGATTTTACCATTTATTTTGAGTTCAAGATGCACCCGAGTTCAGAGAATAGATTTGATTTGGTGTATTTGCCTATATTTCTGAGATGAGGTATTATGTACATTATTTACATTATTTGGACTATTGTCCTAATCTTTGTCACCATATTTATTACAACGTTTCAGCCATTGTATGCTCCAGCCTTCTTCAGGTTCCTTGGAGACACATGGCACAGTGGTTAAAGGCATTGGTTAGATCCAGTGACAGGACCCAAAGAGTGTGAGTTCAATACCCAGTTAAGGCAATGGAGAACTTTCAGAGGAAAATTAACAGGAGATAACTGACATCCATTAAACATGGCACGTGGAACTAGAACAGTCTACCCCAGTGAGCAAAATAAAGGGTTCAGTTTGACATTCCAACCACCTGAAGAAGGCCGGAGTGTACAACAGCTGAAACGTTGTAATAAATATGGCAACAAAGATGAGGACAATAGTCCGAATAATGTAAATAGTGTAGTTTCTCAACCATTTGCAAGTTATTTCAAGGCAAACATATTTTGGATTGTAAGAATAATGCCTTCTTAGTGAGTGAATATTGCATCAAGAGTGTTTTGAGAATAACAATGATTTTTTTCCAGATGAAAGTCCTACTATTTAACCCTTAGCTGTGGGGAGGAAATAGATTCATACCTTTTCCAAGGGTATTTACATATAAGTGAATTTAATGAACCAAGTAATACATTGACACAAACAAGGATTTAATTCCTTAAATCATTCATGTTTCTTTTTCTCTTTATGCCACTTTCTTTACGAAAAATTAGGATTCATGTGAGTCAAAATGATCCAAACAAGCATTAAGCTACATCTGATTCTATGTGGCATGTTCCTTCAGAACATAGACAATCATGGCTCTCCACCTCTTACGCCATGTGGCCTTTACCAGTTTTTCTTCTTTTGATAAGGCTAAATTCTCCCCAACTTTGTTCTGCCAGCCATTTACACAAGCTTGTAAGTGGCTTGTCGCCTTCCCTACTCTCTCTTTACCTCAATATGCCCTGTGAGAGTTAACTTTTCCGAGTCCTCCTCCCTCAAGTGTCCAATGAATTTCAGCTCTCTTTTCTTGAGTTTAAGTACAAGTATTCCTTTCATTGCTATTTTCTTTAAGGCTTCCTTGTTGCTTACTCACACAACCCATGGAATGTCCAGTCTCACTAACTTGGAATAAAATATAAACTTGGTATATACAAGATTTTGAATTCAAAATTGTCAATCTGTCATATGACAGCCCACTGGCAAGAAAAGCAAGTTGCTGCTTGGATCACAAAGGACACAAATGTGAAAGCCATTTATGGTTTGGCTGGCCATGGAGGATGGGGTAATTCCCTAAATACAAACCTAAGTGAATTGGTGAATTTTTTTTTCAACTTGACAAGTGAAGTACAGTGGGGAAAAAAAAAAAAAAAAAAAAAAAAAAAAATGTTGGTGATTTTTTTTTTTTTTTTTTTTTTTATGTTTAATTTGACCTCAGTCAAGATCAAAAGGTCCACAACTCTACACTGCAGCTAACTGAACTAACATCTTTTCTATACCTCTATAGTATACACTTCACCAGGACTATATACTGGTTTTGAATTCAGAGTTGCTCTCCTAGACTGGTTACCAGCCATAGCTAACCAGCACAATCTGCTCTGCTGTGTAAACCCAGAACTGGTAAGGGTTGGAGAGAAGATATGGATTCATGTCTTTCTTGAGGTTATTTGTTTAAAAGTCAATGTAATGAACTCTGCTGGAATTCAAAATTGGTTCACTGATTTCTCTTCCCAGGCAGATCTACTGTACACTGCATGCCTTGCATGTCTTGGTGATACTTGCACACTTGACAACGTATTGTTGAAATGTAGTGATCAAAACTACAATAATAGTTACACAAGACCAAAAATACAAGTTAGTAGATTTAACAATCCTACAAGAGTTTACGGTTTTCCTTACAAGAGCCTGATAATGACAATAATTTTACAAGTATGTGTGCATTTGTTGACAAGTGCATGAGAGGAACAATTCAAACAGTCACAGATCATGCAAAATAGAAAGAGAATTAAATACTTACAAGTCAACCCAAAAGAGTCAAGTAGCGAGAGAACAGTAATCATTTTGTTTTTGGCTAATAGTTTTTAAAAAAAAAAGAAAACTTTGTAAGATTACCAATAGTTAAAAAATGAAAGCTACTGAAGCTTTGATTATCTTTGAAAGACAAGAAAAGCCTATCGCAACCATATTTCAGCAATCATGCACCACTGAAAAAGATTGCGTAAAAGTAGTGCCAGCCAGGACCAAACAATGGCAAGGCAGTACAGGAAAAAGCCATTGGCATAAAAAAAAAAAAAAATAAATAAAAATACAGATATATATAAAAGAGGAGGCCAATTGGCTGGAGCCATGACTTGAAAGCAGAAATAGTGACAGCAATTGTAGAAGCAGTGACAAAGGTGTCACCATTTAAATAGGGAGACACACAGACAGGAAGCCATACATTAGTTCACAAAGTGATAAGAGAAAAAAAAAAAAAAAAGAAGAGAAACAGAACAGGAGTAACAAGATGCATGGGAAAAAAATAATCACAAATAAAAACTGCTCCTTCAGAAAAAAAAAAAAAAAAAAGAAAATGATAGAGCTGTTAAAAATATATTATTAAAAAAGAAACGTGCTATCCATGTGTTGGTGCTGATCAAAAAGCACCAAAATCCATTTCACAAAAAATTAGCTGTCATGCTGTGATTCAAATCGATGCAAAAAAAAAAAAAAAAAAAAAAAAAAATATTTAGTAAAAGATAAAACTTAAATGGGAAAATGGGCAAGGATGGTGCCAGTAATTACCAGAGCACACTTTGGAGAAAGACAGGGAGATAAAGTAGAAGGCGTGGGGAGGAGTTGCCAACAGAATTAAGGGGTCAGTAATTAACTAAATTAAAACAAGCCTGAATATTTTGAAAGGAAATTTTCTAACCCAGATCTACAAGAATACAAAATTAAAACAAATCTTACACAAAATATTACAATAAACAGAAACAATAACTTTATATATATATATATATATATATATATATATATATAAAATCAATAGAATATGTTTTTGTTTTCACTGTATAACTACTTTGGCATATATATTTTCCATTTATACATTAGTTTTACTTAATTTATAAATGGAAAATATATTAAAATAATTGGCAGACTTAAACCATTTCATAATATATATATATATATATATATATATATATATCTGTCATCCACAGACAGATTGATTCATTGTATCACAGCTCATCAGTGTGGCTAGACAGTCGATCGCTTCAAGCCGGGACTGAAACCGTACCGATTCGGCATCAGTCAGAGATTCTAAACCCTATGCGATATTCGCAGTTATAGTCAATGTTTACAAATTTGTGCTTTCTCCCCACAGTGCTCAACCGAATTCTCCACACACACACAAACACAGGGTCCTATTTGATTAGTAATTTTCATGTGATGTGAACAAGGTCTTTATAAATTTAACGTGTCTCAATTTCATATAAGCTTCATCAGATTTTTTTTTTCTGAAAGAAAGCACATAATTTGTCATGATCAGCAGTTTCAACAACATCAATATGCTCAAACCCTTGGTCATTTTGTACTAGCATAAACCTTGATGGCTTCTGAACAGTTGCATCTACCGAATTTTACTCAAAAGGCTTGGGTCGCTGCATGCATCAAGAAGTTTTCCTCAGACAAGACAAAGTGACTAGAGTCAGATTGGAAACTGAATTTCATGCTCAAAAAGTGAAAATTCTAACCACTTGGTCACACACACATATATATATATATATATATATATATATATATATATATATATATATATATATATATAATATTAGTGGTCAATATATATATATATATATATATAAAATTCCCAAGAGGATAGAATCCAGGTAGAACTCAATGTCCAGGACAGAGTAAGAATATAAAAGGCTCAAACACTAATATTCCATGGTTAGAATTTATTACATTGGAATCATAATCAAATTCATCAGATCTACAAATTCAAAAATATATATTAAATATATATCTATTTATACCTTTTTGAATTTGTAGGTCTGATGAATTGGATCATGATTACGATTCCAATGTAATAAATTCTAACCATGGAATATTAATGTTTGAGCCTTATATATACATGTATGATTAAAACAAAAGATGCTCCATCTATGTGTGCTTCTTATGATGTAGTTTTAATAGGCCAGTTAATGAAATTTGAGGAATAAAAAGCGAACGAAATGATAATAATATTGGTAATAAGATTGATATTTATTAGTAGACTAAATTGAAACATGAAGAGAAAGATTATAAAGTTGGAATTTTCAGACACCCCTGTGTCCTTTATGAAGGAGACATGAAATAAACAAAAAAATGGGACTCACTCTCCCGAGGAATGTTGATTCCCTCCCTTCTTTATGTGTTGTATTATTATATGGCCTACTAATATATAATAAATATCACCAATCCTATTACCAATATTGTCAACATTCTGTTGTCTTTATTCCTCAAAATTTAATTAACCAGCCTATTATATATATATATATAATAGGCTGGTTAATTAAAAAGTAGGTATACACTAAATATTATACAATTATTGATATGATTGTATAATCAATATTTAGTGCACATTATTTATAGCATAACTATTTTTGAATATATGACGTCACACATTATGAAATGGACAAAGTCCGACAATTATTTTAAGACATTTTTATGTTTATACATTTTTTTTTATGTTTGTATCTATAAAAAGAATGTACAAACATAAAAATGTCTTAAAATATATATATATATATATATATATATATATGTGTGTGTGTGTGTGTGAAATGCATATATATGATTGAATTATAAACATTATGTCTGCTTGTTTTTATCATAATCCTTTCATATTCATTTATATTTTTCCATACATTACAATTAAATTTAATTGTAATATATGGAGATAATGGAAATAAGCAGACATAATGTTTGCAATTTATTCGATCAGACAGATCCAAAAGAGAATTTCCTGCCTAAATACACACACATATATATATATATATATACACACACACACACACAAACACGTGTGTGTGTGTGTGTGTGTGTGTAGTACAATCAAAAACTGTAATGAGACGAGGATCTATTTGCTGACTAAGTTTCATGTGATGTGAACAATCTTTATATAGATCTATGATAAAATGCAAAAAACCACTACTCAAATTTAAACCTATCCACTGATGAGGCAGGACTCACCGACCTGGTTTTGTCATTGTAAAGTTCCCCCACTTCATAGACAATCTGTTTCCTTTTTTTTTTTTATTCCTATGTGTGGATAGATTTATATTTCAGTAGAGGTTTCCAGTATTTGACCTTCGATTGAAAGTTCTCAAGAAATAGGCCTGCGATTCTTTACTGTTTTTGAATGTGTTTCTCACTCATCCCAGATCTGATGCTGGTTTAGAATTTTTTTTCTGCTTTCAAATTTTATGTTATAAAATCCTTGAGCAATGTCAGTATCGGTAATTTTGTATCTTTTCAGTAGGTTTAACCCTCACATTTTTTTTTGTTTTCTTAATGGTTTTGTTGTTATATATATATATGTGTGTGTGTGTGTGTGTGTGTGTGTGACTGTATTTACGATAAAAATATAATTTTAAGGTATGCTATATTCATGGATAAAAGTGCTCAATAGCAGAGATAACGCATATATAAATATAAAAGTGGACACTGAGGTCAATATTGAATGATGAAAGTGTCTCCAGGGTGGAACACAACCTTCAGGTCTATGAACCCATATTTATATTTATCCATAAATATAGCATACCTTAAGACTGTATTATATATATATATATATATATATATATATATCTCACAGAATAAACAACAAAATCAGTGAGAAAAGAAAAAGAGAAAAGTGGAGGTAAAACTATCAGGCCTGAAGATAGTGTTCAATCAAGAAACAGACTGTCGCCACTCGATGTTGACCTCAGTATCCACTTTATTTTTATATTATATATAATAATCATGAAGAACACCTTAAAAATTAATTTTGGTTATAATTTATTTTGTGAATATCAAAGATATTCACTCTTCAGACCAAAGTCTCTTCGTTCGTGTGTGTGTGTGTGTGTGTATATATATATATATATATATACGCGCACACACACTAAAGCATTATTATCTTATGATAACTGCAATTAAGAGCTTTTTATTTCAGTAATATTCAATTTACCATGTTTAGGTCTTCCATCAACAAGAGAAATGTTTGTTTACAGGAATGAAAGCAGAAATAATACATAATATATAAATCAAAATGTACCTTAATTATTACAAACCATTGTTCTCGTCTAGATTATGACAGATGTTATTCAATACAATAATATCGCCAATTACTCATCTCAAAGAGGAAATATAAAGTCATTGAAAAGTAGCATGGAGCCACCATGATAGCCAAATGTTGAAAACAACTGATATTGAATAAAAATGGCTCAAAAAAAAAAAAAAAAAAAAAAAAAAAAAAATACACAACCGCCTTTCAGCTGAGTGGCATTAAACATGTATTACTGTCATCTAATGGTGGTGAGTTCAATCTCAAGACCAAGTCATTAAACACTGGTTCAGCATAAACAAACAATAATTGGCATCATGGAGATAAAATGACACAATGATCGACACTCCATATAAGCTAACCAATGTCCGAAACATTGTGTCTATAATATCTATAATAATCGAGATGTGAACAATAGTTTGAAATAAAGCACATTGACAAGTTACTCATCTCAAAAATAAAGTAAACCAAAATGTGAGAATCTTTTTAAAAAAAAAAAAAAAGAAAAAAATCAACACCTCAGTGCTGAAAACCACAGAACAATCATTAACCGATTAAAACAAACACGACTACACTAATCTAAACAGCCAATGAATATAAACTGCACTCCAAGACACAAATACACATCATTACTACTATTACTACTGCTACTACTACATAATTAACATAAAACAATACCTTAAAATCAATTAGTATTTATGAAAACAATATCTATAGAATTTCTGCTTTAATTTCTAAGATGCGGAATTATTATTTACAATCAGATGAATATTTTGACCGTCATGCCATCCAGCTTTCTTTTGGTTGCCGTTTTTGTTTTTTTTTGTTTTTTTTACAAATGATGTTTACCCTATGCAGGCCCCAAGAGCCACTCAAGCTAAAGGGTTACAGAATAAGAGGCTGAGTTTATGGGGATATGTGGGGAAGATAAAGATTAACCCTGAACTTGAACCGGTTAAGATTTTAGTGATCAGGGAAACATCTTCTTGGAAGTGAGTTCCACAAAGCAGTGGTTTATGGAAAGAAGCTGCTTGAGTGAAACTTACATCTCACAGAGGGAATACAAAGGTAATGAGGGGAGTTCGCCACAATGTGTGTAGCATGGTGGGTCTTAGCCATGAAGTTTAGAACTGGTGGTACTAAGCAATGTAGTTCATCTGAGCACTTTCCATGGAAATAGCAATAGTGAGTGGCTTGTGATGTTTCGTCTGTGGGAAAGGGGTTATCACTCACAAGGATGTGGGGATGTTTTGGACTACTGAAACTGCAAAGTGAATAATATACCAGCAGTATTCCATTTTCAGTCTTATATGGCTCTTCAGGGAGGCACGGTGGAGAAATGGATAGCGGCTTGAATTGAGGAATCAGAGAGCCGAGTTCCAATTCCACTCAAATCCATTACATTCACTTATGTGCTAGTACCCTTGGGAAAGGTATTAATCCTCTTCTCCCTCCATCTATGGGTAAATAGCAGGACAGACTGGGTTCTATTGCCTTGGATGGCAACTGGTCTAAAACAGAAATGGCAACCTACTGCAGGAAAAAATATCTGCCTCGTCAGTCATGTATCACAACATACCTGATCACCTAAGCATGTATCACACATGACACATAACTGACTAATGGCTCTTGAAAAAGTAGACAATAGTAGGAGGAGTCTGGAACTTAGTGGAGCAGTACAGGGAACCAACCATTCTTTTTCCAGTATATTTAGCAATGGATTGTATGAGGTCTTGGGTCTGGATAAAAGGACAATTTACCAAGACAAAATATCTCTAACCAGAGGAATGACAGTAATCTACCTATGTAGATTAAACAAAGGGTTCATTTTAAAATTACCTAAATGCCTATGTACAAGGATAACCCCTTTAGTCAGATGGACAGACACTTAAAGGAAATGTCCTTTTAGTTGGATCAACAGACACTTTAAGAAGGCCCGAGAGTACAAAATATTATGATAGTAATGACAAAAATGAGGATATTAATCTGTCTGTAAATAATATAAATAAGACCTAAAAACGACCATATATTTATTCTTCAAATGGTGTGAAGGAAAAAAAAAAACTTGTTTATATTTTACTGCTGTATATGACAAAAGTACAGCATACAACTATCTCTAAATCTATTTAGAGATTATCTCTGTTGCCTGACCAATGTTAAGACCAATCCAGAAGGATGTTCTACCTATTATATGTTTGGTAATTTACCAATTCAAATGGTGATGCTATGTAGGTAGAACAGATTAAAAGTTGTACACTTCAATTAATCAACATGTACCAGCCAATATTCACAAGGTGGACAATTTGCATAGCTGCATGAATACAATTGGCTCAGTTATAGCTGAACATTTGTTACAAAACCAGCAATGTGTCCATTCTTACAATGAGACATATTCTCAATACTGATCAAGGTTAATTCTGAATTTTATTTGAAAGTGTTGGAATCAATTTACATTAAGTCCTGCCAGCCATCTCACTGTGAGCAGAAGGGGTATTTATTAAGCTTAAATGTAATTAGCCTGTAATTATGTATTTTATATAACATTTGGTTTTTGATGTTCATTTTTAGTTGCTGTGCACATTTTTCATCCTTAACTGAGCTCTGATGAAAAAGAGGCTCATTAAACATGTTTAGTTCTTTTTTGTTTTTTGTTAATCATGTTTCGATATTAAGACTTTACAGTAATTTTTTTTTTGTTATCTCTTTTTTTGTTCTTGTTTTAATATGCCTCTTTTTTGTTCTTGTTTTAATATGCCTCTTTTTATCCCTAAATATATACATACAGTGTTACTCGGATATAAGAGAGATTTTCTCAGGTCCCAAATTAGAGCTATACTTACCTAAACAAAATAGACCAAACCCGGATATAAGAGACTTCTTCTCCGGTCCCGACAACTCTCTTATATCCGGGTTACACTGTGTATAAAACTTAAAATGAAGTTTTAATGTTGGCTAATATATTGACATTAAACAATTGTCAATACATTTCTTAAGAGTGTTCTAATTTCTAAGAAAGTTTTGCCTGTCCTTCATGTTTGACTCTTAGTTCTTTCATTTTCATTGTTTTATATCAAAACTCTTAGGTTGTCATTCTACAACCATTACTTAAACAGCATAAAAATAAGAAGTGAGCCTATTTGAAGTTACGTCTCTTGTACTTGGGTGCCTGTCTTATTGTAACAGTGACTAAGCTTCAAAAGGAGAGTTTAGATATTACTCAGCCTAAGTAAACTAAAGCTCAAGTCTTGGATGTTCTGCAAAGGCATATAGTGATGATTTTTACTTTTGTTTCTCAGTAAATCTTCTCTTCACAGAAGAAGAATGATTTAAGCAATGCAAGGCTTCTAGTAGTTGTCAGGGTCCATGAGAGACAGACAAATAGGTAGTAACAATTTTATCAATCTACTTTTTTTTTTTTTTTTTTTTTTTCTTTCTTATAGTTTGGAAAGTTAAATTCATTAATTCTATTTAAGAGAAAGAAACCCCAATGAAATACCTACACCTTCAGAACCTTATCCTTTTTATCCTACCCTTGGTGAACCATAATGCAAAGCTTTTTTTTAAAGCTTGAGGTTAGTCTCACACACACATCCTAAAATATTTCAGGCTTGAGGGATATTTTACACTCCAGTGGGGTACCCTCCTAAAGCTTTTTCAAAGTGAAATTAATCCAGATTAATGTACAGTTTGTCCTTTTGTAAACTTAATGATTCAAATTCATAGTTTTGTATTTATAGTAGAACATCACATTTTTCAAGACATTTTTTTAAAATTAAGTTCAAATGGTTTTGAATTTTAATTATAAGTTTATAAGCTTTATGCAACAGTGAAGTCTAACTTATTTTTGATACAACCTTAAGGTAACAAGAATACCTGCTTTATGCCTTGTGTCTATGTATATCAATGATTTTTTTAATGTCTCTTTTGGTGAACTTATTAAACTACAAATACTTTAACTTTGCTGTTAGAATAGGATATAACATTAAAAACTAACAAAAAAAAAAAAAAAAAAAAAAAAAAAAAAAAAAAAAACGGCTCAAAAACACCAAAATTATGATATTCAATGCAGAGACTAGACTAAGTCTCTATCTGTCTTTTCAGAAAGACAATCTTACATGCTGGATCAAAGATTACCTTCCAGACAGAAGTCCCTCCCAAAATGGACACCTTAGTTACAACTTGCTACTTGCTGTCTTTTTCAACTCCGAGATCTGCACAGAGCAAAGGCTTCAAAAAAGAAAAGGTGGGGAAAATGGTTTTAAAAAAAAAAAAAAAAAAAAAGTTCATATTACTTTTGAATAGACATTTACAAACATACAACCTACTACACAACCATCAACTTCTTTTAATGTTCCTCTCAAAAGCACATGATTACATGATTATTAAAAAGAAACAATAGCTGAGCATTGTATAATAGGAATGTTTCAACTGAAATTCTTAAATAGGAACATGTTAAAGCCAAATCAACAATGCAAACAGGAAGCAAAAACAAAAATTAATCATTTTATCTGAAATTTTCATGATAAAAACCAAAAGAATGTAACCAAATACTTAAATAAAAAATAAATAGGATATCTATCTCTCTCTCTCTCGTATATATATATATATATATATATATAAAAGAGTGTTCAAATAACTTGGATTGATTTTGAATGTGAATTAAGTTTAAGCGTCTAATGATTTTTTTCTTTTAGATTTAACAACTTACGTCTTTGGTAATTTTAACCATGGAAAGATTAGCAATCAAACGTGTTAAAGTTTCAAGAGCGCAATTGGAAAAATTATTCGTAAATTCAAACTGGGTCGGTGGCAGATGTGAAAACACTACTGCATACTCGTTTATGCCGTTCAGCTGAAACGTTGCCGCAGTGCACGAGTATGTGACCGAAAATCAAGGCACCTCTATTCGTCATCATGTACAGGAACTGAACCTCTCCACAACAATGTTACATCATTTCCGATTGCACTCTTGGTTGGTCGATTATGTTGACCCCCCCCCCCAAAAAAAATTTTTTTTTAAATAAATCACAAAGTGCAAGAAATGCATTTCTGTCTGAACATCCATTTTCATAATAGACTTCAATAACTTTGATATGTTGTTTGATTGTTAATGTTTCCATGGTTGAAATTGCCAAATATTTAAAGATTTGTTAAATCTGAAAGAAAAAGAAAAAAAAAAATAATTAGACACTTCAACTTAATTCACATTTAAAATCAAAGTTATTGAAACACCACATATATATATATATATATATATATATATATATAAAAAATAATGTCCAAGATGGTAGTGAAAGAAAAATGAAGTTAAAAAAAGAAAAAAATTATTTTTGGTACTATAAATCTAACGGAATCATAAAATGTTAGAAACTTATTTAATATGTTAACAACATAAAAATAATTGCTACACATCAGTTCTGCACTGAAAACATTTTTGTCAAGTTCAATTTCATTAAACAATATCTCAAGAGATTTTACTCAGACAAAACCAATAGTTTAAATAATTATTTTTATCCAACAATAAACACATGCCTGACTGATTTGTTTTTATGGCTTATCAACTTTTTGCAGGTTACTTAAAACCAGAAAATATTTTTAGATTGTACAAATTTTGGGTGGATTACTGAAACAAATGCTACTAATTAGCCCATAGCTGAGGAGAGAAGTGATAGGTTCATATCTTTCCCAAGAGTAATTGCATGTAAGTGAATATAACAAACCCGATTGGAATTGGAACATGGGTCTTAGATTTCTAATTCCAAGCAATTATCCATTACACCACCTGCACATACAAGCTTACAGCACCTGGTATTCCCAAACAGTCACTCACCTAAGTACTGACCAGGCTTGATGCTGCTTAACTTCAGTGATTGTACGAGAACTGGTGTTTCATTATATGGCCATAAGCTTAACATAAATATGAAATTTAAAAAAAAAAAATTTTTTAAATTAATAAACAAGAAAAAAATGTTAATATTCTTGAATTATTTTGAACTACACTATTTACATTATTTGGACTATTGTCCTCATCTTTGTCACCATATTTATTACAACGTTTCAGCCATTGTATGCTCCAGCCTTCTTCAGGTGGTTGGAATGTCGAACTGAACCCTTTATTTCGCACACCTGAAGAACCACCTGAAGAAGGCTAGAGCGTAAAATGGCCGAAACATTGTAATAAATATGGCGACAAAGATGAGGACACTAGTCTGAATGATGTAAATAGTGTACATAACACGTCATCTCAGAAATATAGACAGTTATTTTGAACTAGTTTTCTCATTTTGGTTGATATAGATGTTATTATATATATATATATATATATATATATATATATATATACACGTTTTAATGAAGTACCCTCTCGGCATTATCAGGCATCCGTTGAGGAATTGATATGGGATACCTGTTGATTATTACAATATTTTGCCCCCATGATGTCTGAATTGGTGCTTCACTGCCTGATCCAGGTATTGAACACATGGCCACTATTATTAATTTCTGACATTTTTTTTCATCTTAATTTTGCTTTTTATCTCAACTCTCAAGTCACTATTCTATGATATGTATAACCAACTCCTAAATCCGTCCATGCATCTGTTCCATTTTATATGTAACGTAAGCCAACAAAAATGCCATATTATCAATAGACACCTGATGATGAGCAGAGGGTACTTGGTTGAACACTATCTATAAGGACAGCTATATCAACAAAAATGTGAACAATAGTTCGAATGATACAAGAGCATTTACTCATCTTAGAAATTAAATGCTAAATCGAGAAAAAAATTTGTTTATTAGGCCATACCAATATGGAGACTTAACATCTTCTTGGTCTCATGTTTTCCACTGACCTGAGGTGAAACAACTACATTGAATCAGTAGCTTCATCTACTGCAAGGAAAGTTGGTTCTGAGTGTCATGCCAGAAGGTTTTTCTTGTTTGAATCCATCCTTCAAATCTACCATTCATCCTTGCATTGAATAATGTTGCCATATATGGTCTGGTGTCCCCCTACTGTTCATCTCAAGTTTCTCGACAAACTCCAAAGATGGATATGCAATGTGATAGGTCCTTACCTGGCACCTCAACTATAGTCACTTTCTCGCAGACATGATGTGGCTTCCCTCTGTCTTTTCTACAAATATTTTCATGACAACTGCTCTGACAAGCTACTTCAACTGCATGAATTTTATACTACTAGGTCGACATCCTGGTCCCACCCTTTCGCTGTAGAAACATTTAAATGTAACTGCCTCTTCTACTCCAACAGCTTCTTCTCTCACACTTCATCAACAGTGGAACTCCCTTCCTCTTACTTGCTTCCCTGATGGCTATAATCTTCAAATATTCAAATGTAATGTCAATTGACATCTTCTGATGCTTTGATCGTGATCCTCATCCTTATCTTTATCCTTTCCTCAAACATTCCTCTTTACTCTTACTCTCTGTAATCCTCTGCGTACTAGTGGCACTACTGCCTTACTAGTGGTGAAATGCTTAAAACAACAACAACAAAAGAAAAAGTTGACCTATATTAGGTATACTTTGAATCCATTCTATTGCTGTAAAGTGTTTTGCATTCCGATGTCTACAGCATAAGTAAAATAACATTTTCTTGATCTTTGATTCAAGAATCTTAAATGATATCGAGAATCTGATATTGAAATTACACATTTCTTCTTCTATGTACTGTGTCCTTTCAGGACATAGATGATCATGGCTCTCCACAATTTCCCGTCTTTTGTAGCCCTTACAATAATTTATCCTTTTTTGTTATCTCTCCTAATCCCTATTTGCCATACAAACTTGTATAGTAGATTATGAGCACTTTCCTTTATCCCACTTGCCTTCAATATCTCCTGTGAGTGTCAAATTTTCCAAGTCCTCTTTCCTTATTATGTGCTTTAGAAATTTCAACTATTTTGGATTGTAAGTATAAGTGTCTTTTTTGCTTTCATTTTCTGTAAAACTGTCATTGCTCATATCCTCTGTCCACATTATTCTCAGTATCCTTCTGTAGAATAACATTTTTGTTGCTTCAAGTTTCTTCATCTGTGCAGAGAGTGTCTGGTATTTACTGCCATATAGGAGGATTGATACTTTGCTTAGCATCTTTCACTATCCCAATGTACCTTCAGTGTCACACTTTCTGTCCTCCGTTAAAACACTTCCCAGACATTTAAATTGTACTTGTTTGATTTTGGTATCTCCAATTTATAAATTGCATACTGGGCTGTCCCTTTTGCTAAAAAAACTGTACAATGCTGCCTTCTTATTATTAATGCTTAGTCATCAATAAAGTACAGTAAAACCTCAAATTAACAGTCCCAGAACAAATGGACACTGGATATAATGGACAAAATTTGGAAAAATGATAGTGTCTGGCCGCAACTCAAAATGTCCACACATAGCAGGCAAAGTCTGTTAGTTCCAGAATTGGCCTCTGTTGTTTACTGGTGCAATCAACAGACAGAATGGCAGTTCCGGGAATAACCACTGTTATTTACTTGAGCACACGTCATGTACACACATGCATCATCTCTCGAACATTTTATACTGATTTTGGTACAGTATACACTATACAGTATTGTTTTTTGTCAAGCCCTTCACTTTGGCATCCAATCGTAATGGAGGTGAAAAAAGGAAATGCACTAACTTTATTGGTGACAAATTGGAATTTATTAAGAAGTTGGAGTCAAGATTTTTCGTAGCCCCAGTACGTGAGGAATATGACGTAAAAAAACAAACTGTAAGTGACATATATAGGAGTAAGGAAAAACTCCAAGCTTTTGCAGTGAAGTTTGATGTGTGGACATATATATTGTATTTACATTATTTTCAATAATTTTTTACTGTACTGGATGTTTAGGCCACAAAAAAAAGAAAAAAAAAAAAAGAAGAAAAAGAAGAAAAAAAAAAAGAAAAAGAAGAAAAAAAAAGAAGAAAAAGAAGAAAAAAAAAGAAGAAAAAAAAAGAAGAAAAAGAAGAAAAAAAAAGAAGAAAAAAAAAGAAGAAAAAAAAAGAAAAAAAAAGAAAAAAAAAAGAAAAAAAAAGAAAAAAAAAGAAAAAAAAAGAAAAAAAAAGAAAAAAAAGAAAAAAGTGCTTCAAATTAACGGACAAACAGCTTTAATGGATGCCCCCCCCCTATTAGTCCATTAAGTTGAGGTTCTACTGTACTAGCATTGCTATAATTGTAATAAAAAACTGTTTAAATAATTAAGAAAAAAAACGATCATTTTCAGAAGCCATTCACTACAAAGAATTCTTTTACGGGTAAAATTGCTGAAATTTCTTTGTCAGTACCTATGAATTTTCAAATAATCTCCCATCTTATTTTTGTCAGAGTCATAGTAAGATGTGTTAATTTTTCAAAATTAGTCATTATTACTTCGTGACAATTTCCCTTCATCTTAATTCAGCTTTTTATCTCAACCTCAGGTCATTGTATTATGATCACAGGCAACATGGAATAAAAATAAAATTTTATGAAAAATAATAATTTTACATATTTAATTGATTAATTGATCATTCTGTATTAATGGCATAGCAACTGTGAGTTATTTAATGCCAAAAAGATTTTTAAAAATTAAATACATGGCTTGTAAACAATCCTTTAACTTCTTGGTTCCATCATTCTAGAACAAAGTTATTTAATGCTATAATTTGTGGTAATGACCAACCTCCTTCAAGTAGGCTAGGATGGCCTCTACTTTTATCTTCCTGAGAAGATCCTCCAGGTGAGTCATGTTATAAAAATGTTGATGTATAGATGCAAGGTCACTACAATTGTTTTACAGTATATATGATATTCAATTTTTTTTTTTTTTTTTTTTTTGAGAAATCAATGAGTGATATAAGTGCATCCTAATCTGATTCTTGATAAGACAGCTTCTTCCTTCCAAGAAAATCTCAGACAATGATGCCATTTTTTTGTAAAGTTTATTGTTTGGGTCATAGTTCCATAATTCTTGCCACTTGTTTAGAATGTATGAGTTTACAGTTGCTTTGAAGTCTATATACAGGATTTTCATATTTTAAATGTATATTTTTAAGGAATCCTTTGGTGCCATTTCTGTTTTTCCTTTTCTGTGGATTTTAAATATTTTACATATAAAGTCTGCTAATCAAACAGTAATTCTAACATTGTAGCAATAGGTAAATGACTTCCAAATTAATATAGCTAAGGCATAGTCTATATAATCCAGATTTCATCAATTTACTGTTGAGTTGACTAGATGTAACTAAATTCTATGCTAACAGTTTTTTTTCTTGCACTTCTCACGTGTGGAACTCCCTTCCGGCCCCATTCTTTCCAGCCAACTTTAATCTGTAGAAATGTCAAAGAAATGTCAATCGCTATCTACTGTCCTCCTGATTACTCTTTCCTCTTCCTGCACATTATTAATGTTTCTGTTCCTAATTATTCCACACTCTGTAACCCCTTGTGTCTTAGTGGCTTTATTGCTTTGCATGGGGTGATACAGATTAAAAAAAAAAAAGAAATTACCCAAGCATTAAATGTAGTCTTTGTATGCAAGATAACTATCACTGGACTGATAAAATACAAAGGAAATTCCACTTCATAATAATCACCAATCAAACAGTTTTAGTTTAGAAAGATTTCAATGTAAATGATCTTTTTTCTGTTTTTGTTTTGTTTTTTTAAGAGAAAAAAAAGTGAGCATTTTAAAAATGGAATATTCATTGGTTTCTTTTAGTTATAATAAAAAAAAAAAAACTTGCAGGATGTAGATGGTATATTATATCACTGAAAACAAAAATTAAAAAAAAAATACAGAAATAAAAAGCAAAGCTAATTCAATGTTGCAACTGAAATTCTTGATTTTGCCACCTGGAGTTCGGAGTGATAAAGACAACATGCAGACCAGAGCAAAAAAAAAAAAAAAAAAGGCCAGAGAACGTTCTGAGAGGAGATTATCCTCAGGCACAGCACACCAATTCAATGACATAAAATGGTTTGGCAGTCAAAGTAGTAAGCACAAGAAATTTCCAGAAACATCATCGATGAATACGTTACTATTTCCTACGTCTACTCCAAGAGAGACACTGTCAGAGTCCAGCTCTGTTGATCTGGCACTGCCTAGAAACACACATTAATAAACTCATTCAATAAGCACTCAAATTAGAAAAATATTCAAAGAAATCAAAGGCAAAGATTCTTGCAGGCTGAAAGTAGAGAGGACAAAAATTTGGGACAGAGGTTGGGGTTAAACATTGATCTCTTTTTCTTTAAACAATATTTTTCATATATATCAGCATTGCATCACTAGTTAAACCATTTATCAGGAATAGGAAAGAAAAGAAAAAAAAAGAAAAGAAAAAAAAAGAAAAAGAAAAAAAGAAAAAGAAAAAAAGAAAAAGAAAAAAAAAAGAAAAGAAAAAAAGAAAAAGAAAAAGAAGAAAAAGAAAAAGAAAAAGAAAAAGAAGAAAAAGAAAAAGAAAAAGAAAAAGAAGAAAAAGAAAAAGAAAAAGAAAAAGAAAAAGAAAAAGAAAAAGAAGAAAAGAAAAAAAGAAAAGAAAAAAAGAAAAAAGAAAAGAAAAAAGAAAAGAAAAAAGAAAAGAAAAAAGAAAAGAAAAAAGAAAAGAAAAAAGAAAAGAAAAAAGAAAAGAAAAAAGAAAAGAAAAAAGAAAAGAAAAAAGAAAAGAAAAAAGAAAAGAAAAAAGAAAAGAAAAAAGAAAAGAAAAAAGAAAGAAGAAAAAAGAAAAGAAAAAAGAAAAAGAAAAGAAGAAAAAAGAAAAAGAAAAAAGAAAAAGAAGAAAAAAGAAAAAGAAGAAAAAAGAAAAAGAAGAAAAAAGAAAAAGAAGAAAAAAGAAAAGAAGAAAAAAGAAAAAGAAGAAAAAAAGAAAAAGAAGAAAAAAGAAAAAGAAGAAAAAAGAAAAAGAAGAAAAAAGAAAAAGAAGAAAAAAGAAAAAGAAGAAAAAAGAAAAGAAGAAAGAAGAAAAGAAGAAAGAAAAAGAAAATGATAAAATTTTATCCAACACTTATAATTATTTACAGTATTTATATTTGGACTACTGTCCTCATCTTTGTTGCTTTGAATACAGAGTTTCAGCCACTGTACTCTCCAACCTTCCCAAGGTTTATATTTATCTGGAAAACCTACAGGGAATTCCTAACTGAACCCTTTATTTAATCTGCAGGAATAGACTGCTCTTGTACCATTATAATGAATACCATGGGTGTAGACTTTTTTTCAAGGCCCAAGAGCCATTCAAGGTAGATGGTCACTGTGTGGTGTACGGAAGGACAATAGTTAGGAGTATAGAGCTGAAGTAGACTTTAGAAAGAACCAGAATACAAAAAACAGGAAACAATGGATAAACCTCTACTCCTGTTCAAAAGACAGGGGGGGGGAGGTTGAACCATTCTTGTTCTCTGTTCAGTAATTGTTTGCCCATTTTGATTGAGTGCAAGTACATCCAGTGGAAATGGGGGAGCAATAACTGCACAGTACTAAATACAAATAAGAACTAGATGATATCCCTAGACATGAGCAGTGGAACGAGAACAGTCTATCCGTCCCCATAAATTAAATAAAGGGTTCAGTTCAGAATTCCCTGTAGGTTACCCAGATCGATATACACTTGAGGAAGGCCAGAGGGCACAACAGCTGAAACAGGATAAAAACAACAATGATGAGGGCAATACTCCAAATGTAAATAGTGTCAAATAATGATAACTCCTCCTCCCAGAAATTCAGACAAAAATTAAACATATAAATCAGTAATAATATATATCAATCACAATAATGATACTTATTTATTTTAAAGCTATAAAGTAATTGTGTCAGTTGGGAATACAAAATCAAAATTATAAACGATTAAAAAAAAATAAAATAATAAAATGAAACTGATCTAAGAAATGTTAAATCATTCTTTTAGTTACAAAAGAAGTCTTATATATTCTACAAAAAATACTTCCACTTTGAAAAAAAAAACAAAAAAAAACAAAAAAAAAACAGAAAACAAAAAAAAACAAAAACTTACAGATAAATAAAAATCATGTTATGTGTAATATTTTAGAAATCAGTTTTCATTGGGAGGGAGAGGTAAGTTTTTCTTATTACATTTGAACAGTTATTCAGGAAAAAAGAAACAATATAAAAACGGCGAGATCACAAGGTTGTCACTTAAAAAAAGTAACAATATTTGGAATATAAACCCGAGATGCAAACAAAAAAAATATACCAAGAAGTTGATTTCCTTTTGAAAATCGGGTAAGTTAAAATTTTGACTTGTTGATATTCCTCCAGATTTTATTTTCAAATACAAATGGATTTTAATTGCATGTTATTATTATCCCAAGGTTCTTTCATGAAATCAAAATTTTCTAATTTCTCCCTTGAGTAAACAAACGCTAAAACTGCTCGGTTCCAATGAAAACAAATAAAGTGAGAGCTTACTTTATAAAAAATAAAAAAAATAAAAAAAGTAAATAAAAGAATCTATCTTGAGTTTATTATCCGGATGAACTATCCCACATAAAATAACTAACACAAGCGTGAAACTGTCACTTTAGTATAAGTTGATAAAAATAAATAAATTAAAAAAGAATGCAAACAACTATCGTTTAAAAATAGAGTTATTTGCCCTTAGATAAAGTGTGTGTGTGTGTGTGTGTGTGTGTGTGTGTGTGTGTGTGTGTGTGTGTGTGTGTGTGTGTGTGTGTGTGTGTGTTTAAAATTCAGATATGACAAAAAATATATATTTTATTAAAAACAATAGACATTTTGTGTCAATTTTAATGATGGACTTTTCCAAATTACAAATAATCCTTCTCAGATGAGGAGGAAATTCCGTCAGAAATTCCCTGAAGTTCATAAACTACTTTTCATCCAAAATGAACTCCAAATAATTTCTGATGGAATTTACTCCTTGTCTGCAAAGGAATATTTGTGATTTGGAAAAATTGATCATTAAACTTAACCAACACAGAATGTCTGCTGTTTTTAATAATATTTGCCTTAAAGAACATTTGCTACCTAAATACACAGAATTATATATATATATATATATATATATATATATATATATATGCAAATGGGAGAAAGAACAGATAGAGTAAAATTCCACTGCTCATAGCATTTACTTTTTTAAGAAGAGCTCAATACAAAGTAGAGCAATATATTATTATTATTATTATTATTATTATAATAAAAAATTATGATAAAAACATTGAAATCACTACACAAAAACTTTCATGTTTCAATACTTTGTACTTCAGGTGATCAAAATATTGAAACATGACAGCTTTTGGGTAGCGATTTCAATTTTTCATGGTTTTATTATAATCTTTTATAATAAAAATAATAATTATATGTGTGTGTGTGTATATATATATATATATATACACACGCACACAGATTCTGAAGTGAAAAATTTCATTCACAGATAAAAATACAAGAAACGGAACTGTAACTTTACAATTCCTTGACTTGACTTTATGAAATATTTACCCAAGAACCCTCATATAACTAAAGTACTGTCTCTGTTTTAGGCATATTTAAATTTACATTTTTTATATATATATATATATATATATATATATATATATATATATATTGCACACACACACACACAGTGGTGTAATGGATAGTGGATCGAATTAAAAATATCAGAGAGCCAAGTTCAAATCCCAGTTACATTCACTTACAGAAAAATAATCTTGGGATAGGTATGTATCCATCTTATCCCTCCCCAGCTATAGGTAAAATGGTCGGACAGACTGTGTCCTATAGCCTTGGTTGGCAATCAGTCTAGAAGTACAGCTTTGAATTCAAAACTTGGAGACCTTGAGGCTCACTAAAGTTCTCTGTATTTGGTTCTTCCCAAAAGCATGGTTGGTTCTGCACAAGCCTTCACTCCAATAATCAAATCATATGTGCAGGTTGTCTGGCAGTTTGATTATAGGAACTGACCAACTGGATCCTCATACATGAAAACCAAGTGAAGAGTCCAGTATATATGTATAGCAGGCCAATATAGGAAATTTGAAGAGACAGAATAATAATGATTGTAATATTTATTGTATATCATTAGGCAATTAGTCAAAAAAGAAACATATCTTCAAACACAACTGTGTTCTTTCACAATGAAAGATGAAGTTGGAAAAATGGTCATTTTTTGCGTATGTGTCCCAAAATTCCAATTTTTAACGTTTCTCTGGTTTCATTTTTTATCTAATTACCTAATAATACACAATTATTACCGTCTTTTCGAATTTCTCTCATCAGCCTCTCATAGCTAAATTCTGTAAGAAGCTTATATGGACAGTCTTTCTCTGCTATACATGTACATATATACATAAAAAGGACAATATCTGCAAGCTTTATAGTTTCAAATATCTAAATATGTACCAAATAATGTCATGTATAAATATATAGCCGCAACGATTCAACTATTTTGTTTCTTTTTTGCTTACATCCTGACAATGCCAAAGCATAAATTTTTTATTTTATTTTATATATACTACAGTTATTCATTTATTTTAAAGATTTTTTTTTTTTTTTACTGTTTATATATATCAGGTAAATACGATAAATTCTATTTTTTTTTTTTTTACATGCAAACTACCATCCTCATCTTTATTATCATCACCCCAGCATCATTTCAGTTGTTGTGCCCTATGGCTTTCATCAGGTACTTGTAAGGCCTGAGCGTCCTGGGTATGACAATAAACTACGTCCAACAACAAAGCTTCAGATAATGTTTTCAGAAAAATAATGTTGCCAGCTATATGTTTAATAGTACTGTATATTTAATATATGTATAGGTATATGTGTGTGTGTGTATATATATATATATATATATATATATATATATATATATATATATAGATATGTGTGTGTGTGTGTGTATGTATGTATATATATATATATATATATATATATATATATATACCTACCTTAATTTGGCATTAAATGACCCCACAGTGGTTGATATGCCATAAAACCCAACCAACCTTGTAAGGCCAGAGGATACTTGTCAATCCAGGTAATGTACAGGGAATTTCAAACTGAACCCTTTATTCAATCTACAGAGGTTGATTGTTCTCATTTCACTGTCTACAGATATATTGTCTAGTTCTTATTTGTACTGATCAGAAATAAGACTAAAAACTACTAGAGTAGATATCCCTAGACAGCGAGAGGAATGAGAATAATTAACCCCTGTAGAATTTGAAATTCCCTGAAAGTTACCCAAATCAACAAACAGGCACCTGATGAAAGCCAAAGAGCACAATAGCAAAAATAGGTTATTTAAAGCCAGAAAATATTTTTAGATTGTGAAAGTAATTTGGGGATAATAATGATTTACTGATACAAGCCCTACTAATTAACCCATAGCTGGGGAGATAAGAGTAAGTGAATATAATGGACACTACTGGAATTTGAACTCAGCTCTCTGATCTCCAATTCTCAACCTTTATCCATTACACAACCCACACATCCCAACTTATAGTACCTGGTATTCCCAAGGAGTCACCCATCTAAGTACTAACCAGGCTCACTGTTGCTTATCTTCAGTGATCAAACCAAAGAAGACAATAATGTAAATAACTACCATTTTTTTTTTTACGTATGAGTTTTGCTTTTATCTTGACACAAAGAAGAAGAAAGAAAAGAAAAGAAAAAAAAAAAAAAAAAAAAATCGATGATGTATAAAGGGATACTGATACAGTTTCATTGGCTAATATTTATCAGCTGACAAAGCAAAATTGAATGTTTTATCTCTAACATTCACAAAAGATTGTTTTTTTTTTGCTTATTTTCTTAGAAATAAACTAAAATCAGAAGGTTTAAACATTTTAAAAATAGAAAAGATTAAAAGTAACCATAACTGAATTTTTTTTTTTTAAATGTCTACAAAAACACATTGCCTGTGTTTCTAATAACACCGACTATGAGTCATATCATGCTTGGTAACTTTTATACATGTTCATCTGTGGCCACCTACAACAAGTTTATCTACAGTGATACTTTTAGTGTGAAAACAATGTTAAAAATTCTGTTGAAGGTATAAATCGACTAACTTGGCTACAATAAAGTTGGAGTTTGAAGTCAGATTTCATAATTGACCTCTGGCACTGAACGTGTTAAAACCCAGTTATATTTTTAGTAAGTTGTTACTAATAAAAAGAGAGAGTTGGCAGCTCCAGGTTGGTGGTAGGATAGGAACACAAGAGGAAAGATCAGGGAAAATAAATTGTGGAGGAGGATTAAAATGGAGAAGGTGGAGACAAAATCCAACTAAAAAACGTCTACAAAACAAAAACAAAACATGATGAGCAATTGTGTGGTCCCACCAGAATGAGTTCTGCTTATCTGGGTGGTGCCTGGCTCCCAAGTTATACAGAAAACATGAAGAATATCCTGCACGTGTTGTACTAGCCCACTTGAACAATGCCTACATGAGGAGGGCGTGCCCACAGATACACTCTCACATCCCCCCGAGGTCAATGTGGCGAGGTATTTCGACGGATAGATGCGTGATTTTCGAGCTGCAAATCAGAGTAGAGGGAATAAAAGATAACATAAAAATAAAAAGTATCGTTAAGAAAAAAAAAAAAAAAAAGAAAAAAATAGTAAGAAATAGACTTCCAGACAGATTTTGTGTATGTGCTTATTCATAGAACACAATGATGAATAACATTCAAATCCTTATGTAAAAGTGTAAATGAAAAATCTAAGTCAACTTTTACTTGAAAGAGAAGAGAAAAATAACTATACAAAAGGAAAAAAAAGAAGAGGAGAAGAGAAAGGAGAGGAGAAAAGGAGGGGAAAAAGGAGAGGAGAAAAGGAGGGGGAAAAAGGAGAGGAGAAAAGGAGGGGAAAAAGGAGAGGAGAAAAGGAGGGGAAAAAGGAGAGGAGAAAAGGAGGGGAAAAAGGAGAGGAGAAAAGGAGGGGAAAAAGGAGAGGAGAAAAGGAGGGGAAAAAAAAGGAGAGGAGAAAAGGAGGGGAAAAAAAGGAGAGGAGAAAAGGAGGAAAAAAAAGGAGAGGAGAAAAGGAGGAAAAAAAAGGAGAGGAGAAAAGGAGGAAAAAAAAGGAGAGGAGAAAAGGAGGAAAAAAAAGGAGAGGAGAAAAGGAGGAAAAAAAAGGAGAGGAGAAAAGGAGGAAAAAAAAGGAGAGGAGAAAAGGAGGGAAAAAAAAGGAGAGGAGAAAAGGAGGGAAAAAAAAGGAGAGGAGAAAAGGAGGGAAAAAAAGGAGAGGAGAAAAGGAGGGAAAAAAAAGGAGAGGAGAAAAGGAGGGAAAAAAAAGGAGAGGAGAAAAGGAGGGAAAAAAAAGGAGAGGAGAAAAGGAGGGAAAAAAAAGGAGAGGAGAAAAGGAGGGAAAAAAAAGGAGAGGAGAAAAGGAGGGAAAAAAAAGGAGAGGAGAAAAGGGGAAAAAAAAGGAGAGGAGAAAAGGGAAAAAAAAGGAGAGGAGAAAAGGGAAAAAAAAAAGGAGAGGAGAAAAGGGAAAAAAAAAGGAGAGGAGAAAAGGGAAAAAAAAAAGGAGAGGAGAAAAGGGAAAAAAAAAAAGGAGAGGAGAAAAGGGAAAAAAAAAGGAGAGGAGAAAAGGGAAAAAAAAGGAGAGGAGAAAAGGGAAAAAAAAGGAGAGGAGAAAAGGGAAAAAAAAAGGAGAGGAGAAAATGGAAAAAAAAAAGGAGAGGAGAAAATGGAAAAAAAAAAGGAGAGGAGAAAATGGAAAAAAAAAAGGAGAGGAGAAAAGGGAAAAAAAAAAGGAGAGGAGAAAAGGGAAAAAAAAAAAGGAGAGGAGAAAAGGGAAAAAAAAAGGAGAGGAGAAAAGGGAAAAAAAAAGGAGAGGAGAAAAGGGAAAAGGAGAGGAGAAAAGGGAAAAAAGACGTGAAAGAGAAAAATGAAGAGAAAAGAAAACTATAAAAATAGAAAAGAAAAAAAACTATAAAAATAACCAAAATCTTTATCACAAAGTGCAACCTCTTTAATCCAGCGCTGAATATCACTTTTTATAATCAGCCGCCATTGGTTTGTTGAGCGGCTACAAGAACAACTCCACATGGTTTTTAAAACTTTCCACAGCCACAGTGTGTTTTCATGATACAGTCTTGCTCATTTCTTATACACTATGATAAGCATATATTTTTGGTCTTAGGCTTTTTTTTTTTAGCCTTTGTATTGCATGAAATAATAAAATAAAAAATAAAAAAAAATTGTTTGGAAGCATTAACAATTGTCATATCTCCTTATTTAAGTTTCCTACCTTTAATAACATAGCAATATATATGTGGAATGAACTGGCAATAGCCTGTTCTTAGGGGGAGCCAGATTAAAAAGTCAGACTGTACTTATCTCTCTTAAACACTACCAAATGTTAAATAAGCAAAGTTATGTTCTGGGCACTTTAAGTGTTGGCAATCAATTCCAAACAAAGACTTTACTTTGTTATTTACATTTGGACTAGTATCCTCATCTTTGTAGTTATTATCACATTTCTAACATTGTGCTCTCCAGTTTACTTCAGGTGTTTGTCAAGCCAGGTAATTTTCATGGAATTCCAAACTGAACCAGTTATTCAACCTTAGAAAGCCAGAACAGAAAAAAATGACTTACAAAGATTATACCACTACATCTGTAGTTTCATAATTGTTTACTAGTTGCCAGCGATGCATAGCGTCATATGTACAACCACAGGCATTTGTCGTCTGATAGAGATTTTTCTAATTTTAGTTTAGATTTAGTTTCTAAATTGGTATCTTAAATGATACCACAAGCATGCGAAGATCAACAGATAGAGGAGGATTGTTCTCATTCCACGGTCCGTATGTAGGGATAGATAGATTTGTTTTCTTTTTAGCACTAATTACTTACCCTTCCACTAAATACATATAATAAAGTGTTCAGTTTAAAATTTCCTTGAGAACAGACATTTGATTAAGGCCAGAGAGCATGATGGCCAAAAAGTTGTGATAATGATGAAGATGAGGAAATTAGACCAAATACAAAAAAAATGTAAATAAAAACTTTACAAACAGGACTATATTCATTCAAGTAATTTTTAAATTTACCTAAACATAAATTATAAGAGTTGCTCTAAAAGGAATTCTTTATTTTTATTTTGATGGTCCATAATGCCATTGGCATCATATTTTTTCCTTGTTACAATGCACAAATCTGAGAAAATGGCATCAGACATGAAATTATAAAACAGAAGTGTAGCATTGAATTCCCTCAAGCAAAAAATAAATGCTTCATAAACATTTATGGAGACCAAACGGTGGATATGCAGAGGGTAAGATGTGGCAGTAATGTGAAACAAGCCATGTTCTGAGTATAGCATGGTGACTTGTTCTGACAAGATGAAAAGCCAATAACAATTTCTATTCAGAAAAATATTTAGTAGCTGAAAATTTGTTTTATCTAATGGCATTATTGTGATCTTTGTATCCGGTGTCACATGTATGGGAATAAATAAGAGGCATTAAGAAGGATTTGATGTATAAGTCTACATTTTCTTTTTGCCAATTTGCAGTATTATTATTATTATTAATTTACTATTACCACAGAAACAAATGTCACCAAAAAGAAGATGTGAAAGATAATGAGAGATTTCTAGCTTAGATGTAGTCTTCTGCAAAGGTGTCAAGTTCTCATAGTTAGGACGTTAGAGTGTCTGGTGAATTCAATTAGTCTTCTCTGAAGCAGAAAGATACATGAACTTGAATCTCACCAATATCTTATTCATTTCCATCCTGTGAATAAATAAAACTGATGGCCGAAGTGCAATAAAAACAAAAAAAATGTAAAAAAAAAAACATTTCGGATGAAATTAAATACAAGTCAAAATTATTAATAACTGTATTGTTGTTTTCACTTATTATTTTATGAAGTCTGTCTTGTACTGTACATCTTTATATAATCATCTTCGAACAGTCTTCCATTGTCAACGTTCACAGCTCAAGGGAAATAACTCTTAATATAGAACTATTTTTAGAGTTATCTCCCTTAATAAAAAGGTAAATTACAGATGCGGATATTTGATATATTCAAAATATCTGAAAGTTTTTTTGTATAATCTTAATACACGGGGCCGCAAAAGTAGATACACAGTATGTAAATCAATGCATTAAGTAAAATTAGGTAATCAATACGTTATGTGTTTTTCATAGTTGCACGTCCCTATATGTTTTTACAAAATAAAAAAAATTACCATTTCGAAAATAAAAAAAAAAAATTTTTTATCTTATACTGCATTGATACTAAACAGCAAGAATTGCATTAAAAGTAACTTTTTAAAAGATAAAAATAAAATGGACAAATTTATTATAAAAAAAAATATAAATTAAATTGATATGAGAATTCAATTAAGTTTTAATTTTCAATAAAAAAACTTTTTGTTAATAGGAATTCACAAGTAGTGTTTTTACAATTTCTCTAAGTGACATTGGTCCACAAAAAGGGGAAAGAGAGAGAGAAAGGGGAAAGAGAGAGAGAAAGGGGAGAGAGAGAGAGAAAGGGGAAAGAGAGAGAGAAAGGGGAAACAGAGAGAGAAAGGGGAGAGAGAGAGAGAAAGGGGAAAGAGAGAGAGAAAGGGGAAACAGAGAGAGAAAGGGGAAACAGAGAGAGAAAGGGGAAACAGAGAGAGAAAGCGGAAAGAGAGAGAGAAAGCGGAAAGAGAAGAGGGAGGGAGAGAGAAAGCGGAAAGAGAAGAGGGAGGGAGAGAGAAAGCGGAAAGAGAAGAGGGAGGGAGAGAGAAAGCGGAAAGAGAAGAGGGAGGGAGAGAGAAAGCGGAAAGAGAAGAGGGAGGGAGAGAGAAAGCGGAAAGAGAAGAGGGAGGGAGAGAGAAAGCGGAAAGAGAAGAGGGAGGGAGAGAGAAAGCGGAAAGAGAAGAGGGAGGGAGAGAGAAAGCGGAAAGAGAAGAGGGAGGGAGAGAGAAAGCGGAAAGAGAAGAGGGAGGGAGAGAGAAAGCGGAAAGAGAAGAGGGAGGGAGAGAGAGAGAGAGAAAGCGGAAAGAGAAGAGGGAGGGAGAGAGAGAGAGAGAAAGCGGAAAGAGAAGAGGGAGGGAGAGAGAGAGAGAGAAAGCGGAAAGAGAAGAGGGAGGGAGAGAGAGAGAGAAAGCGGAAAGAGAAGAGGGAGGGAGAGAGAGAAAGGGAGGGAGGGAAAGAGAGAGAGAGAGGGGGAGAGAAAAGAGAGAGAGAGAAAAGAAAATCAATTTAAGTGAGGTTTCAGAAAGTATAAATTTATTTGGTCTTTCAAAATCAATTCTGCAAACGGAATATATACATGGAGGCAATACAATTTAACGGATAAAATTTGGTTTTGTTTTCTCTTCAGCTTAAGCGATTTTTTCAATGCACAGAACCTCAACAACCTGACAATTTTAACACCCCCTCTTAGCCCCGATATGTTACCTAAAATAATGGATAATTAAAGATGAAACTCCCCCCCCCCCGACACACACAAACTTTAATTATTACCCACAGTCATAACAGTTGACCATAGACTTGAAGAGATTAAGGTTATATTGATTGGGGAGGCATCGTCTCAGGAGTCACTTTCACAAAGTGGTAGTTCTCAGGAAGAAGATGTCTAAGTGGAATTTCTTGCTTACCTCATGGAATGCAGATTATTAGACTGTGTATGTGGCATGCTGGGTTTTAGCTATAAAGGTCTGAACTGGTAGAACTATGGGATGTAGCTCATTGGAACATTTCAAACAGATATAGCAAAAGTGGTTTGCAACACATCTGTGAGAAAAGGGATGTCACGTGGAAAATGATTCATCACCCACAAAACTGTATGAACTCTTTAAAGGATGGAAAGTGAGTATTGGATGGATCCAGCACAGATACCGCAGCAATAGTCCATTTTTGATGAGTGATCTGCTACTTTCTTCAATGGTACAAGTGTAACCCTTAATCCATTTCCTTCAGTTGCTATTTCCACTAGCTTTCTTGAGTAACATCAACCTTATGGTCATCCATTTTTCTTTTCCCCACCTTGTTTGAGGCCAATGTCTTCTTGGTAGGGTTGATTTGGGTGAGGTCTAGTGGTGGACCAAAATGTACGTTATGTACTGGAGATAAGAAATGATAATTTTCTCATCTGTAAACATGGTAAATTGATTCTCTGCATCAGAAACAATGTCAGGAATCAAGGCTGGAATGAGAACTTCAATAAAATGAAGAACACTTGATAATTCTAACAAGAAGTTTATTGTATATTAAAACTGAAGAATAAAATTTTTCTATTATCTACTGAAGGACTAATTTCTACCCAGCTGGATGGTTACCTGAGAAATCTAGCAGTAATTTCTGAAACGAGACCAGCACTGTTGCCTCTCACTTACTTCCTCTATCCTGCATGTGTTTGCTCCAGCCAAGAAAAAGCAGGTGTATTGTTATCAGGTGCCAGCGGTGCATGATGCAACCTGGAGCAAATCTCTGACAACTCTCTTTCGGGGCCCCCATGGGTCTTCGTTTATATAGATAAACCCCACTAAAATTTGACATTCATATATTTAATTTTTCCAATTCCAAATGCCTTATCTTAGGAAATATTTCCACAAACCAAATGGCTTCTTTTGTTAAAAGAAATTTAGTTACTCTTTTTCTGTAAGAATATAAAAACTTTAGGCAAATAATATACAAACCCAGTATTTGAGAGCTCAGCATAAATCACATGGTTTCCTTTGTTAAATGAAATTATTTCACTTCTTCTGTACAGATATAAGTATTTTGGATGAATAATATTAATGTAAACAAACCCTGAATTTGAGCTCTCAAGAGAAAGAAATTCACACAACACATTAATCCTGTCTTCTCATGAGAGGAAAATGGATAGGTTAGGGGAAAAATTTGGTTTTGCTCAATTTTACTGAATAGTTATTTATGAATTCAATTCTCTTTGGAACATCCATTCTTCTGAGAATTTTAATAATTGTTATTCTATTAGTATTCACTTCAGATTGCCATCCAGCAATTTCATGCAATTAAACATTGAGCAGGGACAGTGCCCTGTTATATAAAGAGCCAACCATTTTTCCAGTAGTTAAGTGATGAATTATATATACCACATGTGTACCACTTATGGTCTGGAGTAGACTTGAGTTCTAATAGATCAGTGATTCTCAACTGGTGTGCTACACGATTTTCTTAAGTGTGCCATGAAAATATGATTCGATTCAAAATCCCTTAATAAATGTTCCTTCTAATATTGAACTTTAGCAATGTGAAGAGAAAGGAGAATTGGCCACCATTTCTAGTGATCGAAGGCTCAAAATAAAACATTCAACGGTACTCATTGATACATTTTGGATTTCAATATATTAGCTAAAGAGTCTTCATCAGTTTTATTGCAATTTCCTACTTATTTATGTGAATTAAGCTTCTCAACCCTAAATAACATCAAAAATAAGAAGTAAGAAAGACTACACTCATCTGGAGAAGAAATTAGGTTCTGCTTATCGCACATTCAACCAAACATTGAAGACATTGTGAAAAACACCAGGCATAGGTTTTGCACAAAATAAGCTGTACAAATAGTTGTATTGGTTTGTTTTGTTTTACAGTATATCAACCTCAATGGGTTATTTAATGCCAACAAAATTTTCATTGTTGGTAGTATTTTTTTCCAAAAATCTATTTCTGGTAAGAATTTTCCTTCACTGGTAATATTTTTTTCAAAAATTTTATTGCTGGTAAAAATTTTTTTATACAAAGTTTTTCTAGTATTAAAACCAATATGTAAACTTTCATAGTGTTTTGACCCAAGTTTGGGGGTTAATTATTTACCCATAGCTGGGACTCTAACAGGGTGGACCTGGGAACATAAGCAATTAAGAGGTGGTTCCATACTCCTCAAAACCTCCCAGTCAGAGGCCTTGCTGTTGGACAGTTTATCGTCTTACCCAGGACATAGATGTAGTTTATTGTCATACTCAGGACAGAAATAGTTGTATAGAAACATTGAAATAAATTAATTTCATATTTGTGTGTGTATTTTTTTTTTTAATCTATGGTTTTATTCATAACATTTAAATATATACCCTTTAAAACTTTGGTTAAGTGTGCCATGATATTTTCATTTGCTCCTAGGTGTGCCCTTGCTTAAAAAGGGTTGAGAAACACTGCAATAGATGTTCAAAGTAAAGAACCTCATTGAGATGACAACCATACATAGTGACAAAAAATTCAGGCTTTGCTTAGTCGTGGTGAAATGTTACTAACTTGATTCTGAAAGCAAACCAGTTCCCATATCACCCCCACCACTTTGAGCTCAAAGTAAAAAGGTCAGAAGAGAGATCAACTGCCTGGCCTCGGCCATCTAGAAGATGGCACCAAAAGCAAAATCGAGAACTGATAGTTTGTTTTTTTAATTCCCTAGTGTCTTCTAATTCTTTGCTAAAATAGGTTCCTGAAATGTTTAAGCACAAGGTTGAGGTTTAACAAAAAAAGTAATATATATATATATATATATATATATATATATATATATATATATATATATATATACACACACACTTTTTTTTGTGTGTACATGTAAGAATTGAGGGGCAGTGTGCAGAAATAACAATGACCCACCTGGTGCCATGCTAAATTGGTCCCATTGATGTGTACTGATATTGCTATATAATGTGTCACATATCTTCAAGACTGTTTTGTTCATTTTTAGAAATTCATTCTAGACTTTACATTTTATAATTAAAGAAAAAAGAAAAAAAAAAAAAAAAAAAAAAAAAAAAAGAGTGAGGGAACAATTCTTGTAATAATTTATTAGTTACCGAAAGACATTTTTTTTTTATTCATACTACATCCTTCATTTATATCATTTATACTAGCAATTAAAAGGGTATACAATTAAATAATTAGATAGTTTCAATGCAGTTTTTTACGTTATGATTCAGAGAATATCTTGTAGAATTTGGTATTAGCAAGAGAGAAAAAATAGATTAAAAAAATATCTGATGATACACTGCTCTTAGTAGGACAAGAAATAAACATATTGAAATTATAGATTGAATCTACGGATTGTCAAGAATTACTCAGACCTTCCAAAGTTTACACAAAAATTATTGTGCTTTGGAAACTTTTGCAATAAACATAATTTTGGTTGTAAATATGTAACTGTTGTGGCCTTGTTGAGGCCAGAAATAAAGACACAAAGAGAAGAATTGAGTTAAATATATCAACAGGAAAACAGTAATACAATCATATACAAACAAGCAGAATGTTAAGTCCAATAGAGCTGTCTGCTGGAAACTACCACTCTAAAAAGCAGTACCTGCTTTTATTTGTAACTTGGAAGAATCCATATGTGTATGGGTAAATTACCATAACAGTAACATTTATGAGGATAATATACAGAAATCTTTCCTTGGGTGTTTATAAATTGTACACTGTTCAATTATTAACGTTATTAACAAACTATTTTAAATTACAAAATTGTACTAGAATTAAACAAAAATTACTTACAATACATATTACTTTATAAATTCCTTCTTACCATCAATGTTGACAGCACAGGTACACTAGTACCATCATAAAATGCATTAAAGGAGTTAAAGAAATAGTTTCATAAAAAAACTAATATCTATTTTTAAATGAACATCAGAAAAAGTAGCAAACATTTATACAGTTTTAAAATTGTTTGATTTACCAAAAAATAATGCAAAATGTTTTAAAATTGCTTTTGTTAAATGACTAATACTATCTTTCAGTAGAGATATTAAAAGGCAACTAAATATTTTGACTAATTATGCTTTGTATTGGTTAAATATTCTACTGAGACAAGTAAATGTTCAATAATAACCCAAGTAGTATTGGGGAAAATGACAAAAAAAAAAAAAAAGAAATAAAATAATTGAAAAGAATAAAAAATACTTAACTGAATCCCATATAAAAGCAAATATAAATATCAAATATAAAAGCAAATTTGAAGATAAATCTCAGAAAATTGTTATATACCAATTGATTCTAAAAATTTAAAAATGAAATATGATCATATATTGTAGGCAGAAATTATATTATAAAACTTTTTGCAGGTATGTATTAAATTATACTATAAAATTTTTGGCGGATATGTATTAAATTATACTATAAAATTTTTGGCGGATATGTATTAAATTATACTATAAAATTTTTGGCGGATATGTATTAAATTATACTATAAAATTTTTGGCGGATATGTATTAAATTATACTATAAAATTTTTGGCGGATATGTATTAAATTATACTATAAAATTTTTGGCGGATATGTATTAAATTATACTATAAAATTTTTGGCGGATATGTATTAAATTATACTATAAAATTTTGGGCGGATATGTATTAAATTATACTATAAAATTTTGGGCGGATATGTATTAAATTATACTGTAAAATTTTTGGCGGATATGTATTAAATTATACTAGGAAATTTTGGGCGGATATGTATTAAATTATACTAGGAAATTTTGGGCGGATATGTATTAAATTATACTAGGAAATTTTTGGCAGATATGTATTAAATTATACTATAAAATTTTTGGCGGATATGTATTAAATTATACTGTAAAATTTTTGGCGGATATGTATTAAATTATACTAGGAAATTTTTGGCGGATATGTATTAAATTATACTAGGAAATTTTGGGCGGATATGTATTAAATTATACTAGGAAATTTTGGGCGGATATGTATTAAATTATACTAGGAAATTTTGGGCGGATATGTATTAAATTATACTAGGAAATTTTTGGCGGATATGTATTAAATTATACTAGGAAATTTTTGGCGGATATGTATTAAATTATACTAGGAAATTTTTGGCGGATATGTATTAAATTATACTAGGAAATTTTTGGCGGATATGTATTAAATTATACTGTAAAATATTTGGCGGATATGTATTAAATTATACTGTAAAATTTTTGGCGGATATGTATTAAATTATACTAGGAAATTTTTGGCGGATATGTATTAAATTATACTAGGAAATTTTTGGCGGATATGTATTAAATTATATTATAAAATTTTTGGGGGGTATGTATTATCTTTCTAGCAATTTCAATAAGGAGAATACTATGAAGATATTTTTTTTTTTAATAACTGTCAAACGTTACTTGAATTTCATCCATATTCACAAGTTTCTTCATGCACATTTATTGAAAATTCATGTAAGTCTAATATTGGGAGAACAGGGGCACATCGGCATGGTGTAATGGTTAACAAGCTTGTCTTGCTAAAACAGTTATAACTGGAGAGTCAGTTCGATCCTCACTGGGTGACCCATACTTTCAGCGTTGTGCCACATCTAAGATATGCTTAGAAAAATTGATATTAGAAGAGGAGTCTTCTTTGTTATCAAATCTTAAAGAGTCTACCCACTTCACTTTTTCTAATTTTAACAGAAAAGTAAATAATATATATATATATATATATATATATATAGCCATGAATAAGAAATATGCAAATGGACTTGCAGAAAGCCACAAAGCAAACCCCAATGGAAATGGGGGAGTGAGGAGTGTATTTTAGTCAAAAAAGTCAATGTTCTAAAGTCAAAGAAATTCAGTTATTACATTTTTTATATTTTTTGATTTAGTCACAAGCATTATTCATTTTCAACAACAAAAAAATATATTGTTTTTTTTTTTTTTTTTCAAGTTGCATTAAAAAAAAAAAAAAAAAAAAAATTTATTTTTTTTATAAAACCCCAAGCATCTACGTTAATGTTTTTTTGGTGCATGAATCAGGCTTCATTTAAATATCCAAAACAACTTTTCTTTAGCATAAAGCATAATTCATATCCTTGAGGGATCAGGTTTTACTGCAGAGAGAAATATCTCACAAGTACATAAAAGAGATGTTATTTTTTAAATTTTTTTTTTAAATGTTCTCCAGAGGCTGACTTGCAAACATCATTTTATGAATCTCTTGTAATTTGATAGAGAAATTATTTTAAGAGCTACATTTCTTTCCTCTCCAAAACTTTCCAGTTCAAAATCAGTAATCTCTTGAAATATAACAATTGCTTTAATAATTTAACAATGAATAATGCTTAAGCCAAGAGATTTGTCAGAAAAGATATCTGTTCAGTTTAAGAAATAAATTTAGAATAACTGCTTTTCACTAATATTTCACCTTTGGAGCTACAAAAAAAAAAAAAAAAAAAAAAAAAAAAAAAAATGGTGTGTCAAATGGACGGTTATTCCTTTGATAACATTTTTACTGTATACACATTTGACTCCTGCAATGTTTATTTAAAAAATTATATTAGATTGGTGCCAAAATAATGACGGTTTTTGGCATTAAAAATACGTCAAAAATCGTCATTATTTTTGCACCAACCTAATAAAAACATGTGAACCAAATACAGTGCAACATTTGTTATTTAAAGATTTATTATTTGCCATTTTATAAAAGAAATGAATTTAAAAAAACTTTATTCAAAAATTTATAAAATATTACAAAATTATCAAAATATGTAAACCAATGACAATGCAATATTTATTATTTACTATTTTATAAATAACTATGAAAACAAATTTTTTTATCCATAATTTTATAAAAATATCAATGAACTATTGTTGCCAATTCTGAAGAATAAAGAAAGTGTATAAATACATTTTCATATGCTTGGGTTTTATTAAAATTCTAAACATCACCTTTAAAACAATAAACATTGCTGAGGGAGTCAAAAGTGTATACAGTAATAGCAGTATCAAGGGAGTAACCATCCTTTTGACACTTTTTTTTTTTTAACACAAAGGTTAAGTATTGCCTGCTTTTCTTTATCAAAGTCTAAGAAAAAAAAAAAAAAAAAAAAAGCAGTTTTCAAAGGAGCTGAAAAAGAATTCATAAATATTGTTCCCAAAGGTTGATTGGATTGATTTTTTTTTTTTTTTAACAGCCTATCAACTTTTTGCAGGTTATTTAAAGGCAGAAAATAATTTTTGCTTGTAGGAATTCTTTTAGAAATAGCAATGATTTACCGATACAAATCCTACTAATTAACACAAAGTTGGGTGAGAATAGGTGGATTCATACCGTTTCCCAAGGGTATTTACACATAAGTCAATACAACAAACCCAACTGGAATTGGGACACAGTTCACTGATTTCCAATTCTAAGCCATTATCGACACATTCAAGCTTATAGTACCTGGTACTCTTAAGTGGTCACCAATCTAGGTATTGATCAGGCTCAATGTTACTTAACTTTGATAATTGTAAGAGAATCGGTTTTCAATGGAATGATACAGTTAACCTCAAGCCATTACTTGTCGTGTCCTGTCATCATGGACCAATGCCATGCTGTGTTAAGTTTCATAAATACTTAAATAGTTTGAAAATAAACAACGATAAGTAGAACAGCCAATCTACCTTTTAAATAAGTATTCTCTTTACATAGTAAATGAAATAGACTGGATTGAGTAACTAATTTAGCTATGAATTATATTAGGATGGTGCAAAAATATTTTCGTTTTCTAACATATGTTACTATGCGAGAAAACGAAATTATTTTTGCACCAACCTAATAATTTGAATATTTTTTGCTGATATACATTGTATAATTTCAAAAACAGTCATTCTTAATGCAAGAGTCATTAGACTGTTGACTTCTGTTATCACATTCAGTAGATACATTCTACAGCCTTTTGAGAGAATACAGTTTGTAAAGAAAAATAGGAAACTTTTTCTAACAAAAAACAATGGGTAAAGGAAAAGAAATGAGAGATAATATACCCACTGGTTTTTCCTATTCCAAATGCAAGCTAAACACAAAGACAGTTCTAAAAAAGAATTATCAAAACATTAATGTGGTAACAAAAGAAGGAGCAAAAAAAAAAAAAAAAAGAAAGAAAGAAGAAGACGAAGACAGAGTTCATTAATCCAAACAAAAGTGTTAGATTTATTTTTTTGTTTTTGTGCTGAACAACAAAAGTATCAGTAAAATGAATAAAGTTGCAACCTTTTTTAACCTTCAGTAACTTGTAGAAAACTTTGTCAACTGAGCAAAAAAGTTGTCCTGCCACTGTCAGGAACTCCAACTTTCAAGCAATAGTGTATATGCTTTTCATGGTTGTGTTGTCATATCCTGCTATGACAACAGTAAGAATGACTGACTGAAAAATGAGAACTTGACTATTGCAATTGAGGGTCCACCATATATACAAAGGAATCCTTGTGAAGAAAGTTAAGTATTAAAGCTTAAAACAGTAAATAATTTTTTTCACTAAAATGCTTATATAATGAAACCTATTCTACAAAACAAAATTATTAATCAACTCAAACTTTCAAATTCTGTCATGGTGTTTCTAAAATTAATTTTCTTTTACCTCTTATTTACCTGTTATAATTGTAGATAAAAATTGTCATTTTGATAATCTGATAACCTCCTTTTAATACTGTTTAATACTTTAACAATTACTCTCTTAAACTCTTAAACTTTAGGTGACTGTTTTCTTTGCAAAGTATTTGTTATGCTGCTGCATGTGACACTGATCATTGAATAATACTGAATTTGCATTTCAGGGTTGTGCTGTCATGTCCTTCTATGGCAATACCAAGTATGATCATGACTGAAATCGAGAATGTTGCTACAATTGAGGGTCTTTTAAAAAAAGAAAATTAAAAAAAAGCTGGAGTGGAAGGGGAAGTAATACTTGCCAACAATGTAAAGTGATAAAAGTTAAAACAAAATCTAAGAAATTGTAAAGAAGTTCTTAAATTACTTCCCTTCCCTTACTAGTAAAAAAAATGTTGAAATAAATCAAACAAAAAATTATGAGCGGGGTAATTATGTGCATTTGTCTCTTGGGAATGGTAGCAAATAAAGACTTAAAAGAAACTGAATAGATTCAAAAGCTGATGCAATTAATAAATAATAGCAAATCAAATATTTTACTTTAGAAAATTAAAATTTTTCATGAAAAAAAAAAAAAAAAAAAAAAAAAAAAATATCAGTAATCGTATTATAATTCCGTTTGTCTGTCACTTAGTTCGCACGACCATTACACCCTGCCATTACTTCATAAATAATGGAATATTCCATTTTGGCCAACATGAAAACACAGAAATGATATATCAGAGACACTACCTAGTTTAAGTGAGAAAATGAAGGAAAAGGAAGATGGAAGTGTTTAACAGCCGTTTCAACAAAATGGAAAAATTTGACAATTTAAAATCTTTTCATTTGTACCCCCTTACTTCTTAAAATAATAACCGGCATTCATGTTTATGATAGTTATCACAATATTTTTTAAAGTTGTTAAGCTCAAATATTTAACAATGCAATAGAGGAATTTGTATGGATATTTTATTGTTGTAGAACTTGCCATCAGCTTGTTCAATTATTAACTCAAGAATTAAGATTCATCAGAATATTGAAATAGGAAAACCATGAAATTCTCTCAGTATTACCCATTTTGTTGTCACAACATTGTAGGTCAATGCACTGTTCAAAACATTAAACAATTAATCATAAGTAGCTTTTGACAAGACTTGAACTCACATTCAACATCTTGAGAGCCTATCTTTCATGGACATCACAATTTGGCCACAGAAACTAGCTATTAAGCAAGCATACATTTGTAATGATTTTCGTTTATCCAATTCTCTAGGCCACCTTTCTTTTTAAACCAATAAAAACAATCTTTATGTTGATATGCTGTATCTTCCATAAGTCCTCCTAAGATATTTAAAGCTATAAACGACTTTTAATCAGTAAAATTTGTAGTTTAAAACAATTATTTCATCTGCAAGTGGTAACAAGCCTTCACAGAACAGTAACATCTGTTTTGCAACTTTTTGATTCCTTTTCTGAAAATATTAGAATGAAGTGTAGTCAAAGTTCTTCTTTTCGAGTGAATACTTATAAAGATCAGGAGTTCATCTTTCCACTCCCCTTCCAAATGGAATTGATAGAAAATAAAGTTGAAAAAAGTTAAAACATGCAAATGTCAAGGGTCAATGGATACTACACTGTCAAAAGACAGCTTTTAATGTGAAAACAAGTCATGAGTTCATCTTTAACGTTCAGATGAGTGAAAACTTAAAGTTATTAGTTCTACGTAAACAGACTCGCTCATAAAATAATTAACCTGCTCAAATCCATTAACAAATATCAAAATATCATGTATCCTCAAGGAGAGTTGAGTTAAAGGGAAATAACCGAGACATCCAGAAGAGGCATGGCATGTGGAACTAGAACAATCTACCCCAGTGGATGAAATAAAGGGTTTGGTTCAAAATTCCAATCACCTGAAGAAGGCCAGAGCATACAACAGCCGAAATGTTGAGAATATGGCAACGAAGATGAGGATAACAGTCCAAATAATGTAAATAATGCAAGTAATCATAATACCTCATCAAGAGATATAGACAGAAATATCAAAAAATTAGACATCCATCTGTCCCAAGAGACCCAGATTTACACCTCAGCTAGTAATGGTCAACATAAATAGGATGATACCATTAACCAACTAGCACTGGATACACGTAATGGTCTATGTTAAAGTAGTACCTATTCCTGCTAACAGATGGAGCCACTATAGCTTTGTATTTTGTTCACTCCACTTCCAATCCAACACACTAGAAATTAACACCAAAAGAAGAAAATTTAGATTTTTGTTGAAATTTCAAAGACATTTTTACCATGATACATCAGTTCATCTGAAGCCAATTCCTCATCCAGGTTTTTGACGCAGTCTCAGACAATGCATCCTCTAAGAAAACCAAAGGATACAGAATCCAATACATAATAATAACAAAGATGGGCAAACTGGAACAAAACCGGTTTGAATGAATAAATGGAAGTCATGTCTGTAGTTTTATCTAAAGAGGTAAATGGTCAAATTTATTCCTCAGAAATTCAATGGCTTGGCAGAGACAAAAAATCAGTTCTCTTCTTCCAAATATAACTGTTAAAATCTTTGGTATTATTTGATAATAAATGCTACAAACCACAAACCAACTTGATTTAGTCCTATTGCAACCAGAACTAAAGAAACAAAAGCACCATTTCAGTCATTGTTCAGACATGGAAGTACTATGTCAGCCATATTGTTAAGCATGAATATCATTTCTGCCAGCAGAGAAGTAATCAGACTAAACATTTGTCATTATTATTATTGACCCATTTACCAAGTTGTGACAAGTCCTATACAGAAAATGATGCATGATTGACCGAGATATCAAATTCACCATATTTTCCAGACAGCAACAAGATATCAGTAAAAATGATATCAACAATGGAGGCATTCTTAATTGATGCCAGAAACAATTTGCCAACTTATTGTCATTCAATTGACACATATTACCATTTGATTTCATTCTATTCAAATTATAAAGCATACACATTAAATTAATTTTAGAAAAAGATAGCAGCAACAAAAAATGAAAATATAAAATTGGGATTTTTATATTTGTGTGTGTTTATATATTATTTAGTAATTTGTATTTCTTTCTAGCATCTTTCTTAATCTACCATTTTATATATCTAAAAAAAAAACATTAATTTTTTGGAGCTTCTAAAACCCGTATTTAACTTATATACATACATTATATATGGTCCAAAGGTTGTCATAGCTGGAGGTGATAGTGGTAAGCTCCCACTGTCTATAAAATGCTCCCACAGTATGCATCTCAAGTAGCATCTAACAACTAAGTCCAGCTCGAAGCAGAAGAATTGGTGAAGGTGAAAAACTGTCACCTCATAACCAGCTGCTTCAAGTAGAAAGAGCTTGATAGTCCAAGAAAGGAGTCCATCTAGGGGAAGGAAAACTAATTTTAAATCTCTACTGCCTTGAGGTTGTATCTAAACACAGAAAAGACTACAGAATTAAATCCAGACAGAAAACCCGGAGTAGTATTCCAAAGGCAGTTGTCTGTGAACACTGACAACTTTCTGGCACCTCCTGCAGCCAAGATGTGCCCCAAATGTAATCCCCTGTATTCCTTTGAATTTTGTCGGTACAGCTGAAAGTGTGTGTGGGGGGGTATGTAGTCCTGACAGTGCATTGATGCCATATACCATCACCCAGGTCACTAGAGGTCACTGTTGTTCCACCAATAAAGGACTGAATTTTTACCAAAGTGGGCATTACTTTTATCTCATCAGATAAACAGATGCCTACTACATTAAATTACAATAAAAAAAAAAAAAAACCCTTTTCTTTGAATTACTGTAATCATACTTCAATGGTTTATCAAGCACTCAATGTGGTGGTAATGGTTAGCAAATTTGCCACTAAATCAATTACAACTGAATAGTGAGTTTGATCTTCACAGGGTGCTCCATACTTTCAGCCTTGTGCCACATCTAAGATACTTAGAAAATCACCATACTTTAGTAGTTAAAACTATTAGGTTGGTGCAAAAATAATTTCGTTTTCTAACATATGTTACTATGTGAGAAAACGAAATTATTTTTGCACCAACCTAATACATTTTCACAAATAATTTCTATTATATAGAATATCAGCTAGAAACAAAGTTAAAAATTCAATAAATACTTAACACTTTACCTTCAGCTTCAAGCTTTTACTTAGAGATAATACCAAGATTTTTCTTCTGCTTTTACTTACAGAGATAAATACCAAGATTTTCATAAATCTATTTTCCTTAAATCATACAAAATCATTTTTTTTACTGTGTTCATATTGCAAATTGTTTTTAAAATGATATACTTTTTTGTTGTTATTAATTGAAGTCTTTATTAATTTAAAGGTGTTGAGGAAAATGTACAACAAAGTGGAAAAAATTTTTGTGTAACTGGTTTCATCATTTAGGACTTCATTGGACTAAATTTGTTATGTTGATGTGACTACACATGTACATGAACGAAGGATGCTGGGAATTTTAAATATCTTATATATATATATATATATATATATATATATATCCAATTTCATTTAGTTTAGATTCTTTTAATTTTAGTTTCCATCAGTTTTTTTTATTAGATATGCCACACTATGATAAAGCAGATTAGAAAAGTAAAAGGTGTGTTCATAGTTGGAGAGTACTATGCTGATGACATCGGTATACAGAGTTGATATAAGAATGAACTTAAAAGATCATTCTATGCCAAGTGTCCCAAGAAGTAGGACTTCAGGCAAACTTTTCTAAAACCGAAACCATGATATGGAATTGGAATGAGAATCATGATGTCCCATACCTTGAATCCGTCATAAACATTCAGAATATGTAATTGATAAAATCTAAATACTTCAAATACCTTAGTGTATAGATCACTTATAACAAATTTAGTATAGGAAATAAGAAAGTTGAACACAGGATAGGTTGTGTTCAGGGTACTTTTGTCCAGTACCACAACATTGACCTGAAAACAGATCATGTCCTTAAATAGCCTTGACTCTTGTGGATGTCATTCCCAACACCCAACTCTAAACTATCATCTGTGTACAACTTTTTTTCTCAGACCAATGATTAAAAATAACTTCCAATGAATAAATATTAAATCCTTCATCAGGCACTATAGACTGATGTGACAACATAATGAAGGGCTTTATCAAATAACTGCACCACTTGAAAACTTCCAACAGCAGCAACAATAAAAATGGGTAGCACATATAACTAGAAGCTTTAGCTTTCCACACTACAAAAAATAAAAGATTAGCAGAAAAATCTCATCAATACTAGAAAGAGCTATAATGTTTAGTGGACTTCTAATCTCTTGAAAAAACTGTTTTATTAAAAAGATTTTGTAAATTTCAATCAACTGTAACACTAACTGTTCAGTCAATCAATAACAAATGTTTCTTGTATAGAAACAGCTCATATAATCATTGCTATTAAGAAAAAAAAATATTAAAATCTTTACTTAGATTCACTGACTGGATTATACAATATACGATAATATTATACAAGTTAAAGATTTTAAAAATCTTTTCTCTCTTCTAACTGATTAATGCCAACAGTTAAACAACTCATCTTTGAAAAAAATCTGACTTGAGATATAAACTGCATTAAAAGTAGCCTGAAGTAAAGACATTCTCTAAATTAACACATGAACAGCAAATATGACAATATCAAAACTTAGTTGAACAGCTGTCAGTTTTCAGAGACATTTTCAACCAAATCGCATATTAAGAGACAGCACAGATATCAAAATTGACATTTCAATCAATTACAATTTAAATTTTTAAATGCTATGTTCCTTCAGAACTAAGATACAGTTTCCATTACTTTACTATCTACAAATTGCCATGACTTGCTGGGAAAGACAGTGGATTGGTTTTCCATTGCTTTCTCTATGGTTTGGAACTCAAAGTAGTTCTCCTAGACTACCTGGCATTCAAGGCTAAAGAGCCTCCTGGGCGTGGGGAGATGGATTCATAATATTGCATACTGAAATGACATAACTGGAAATGATAATGCTTTACCATGTATGGCCAACTATCATATTCCTGCTGTAGACTGGTTGTCAACCAAGGCTATAGTAGCCTAGAGAAGATGACTTGGTTTCAAATCTTTCTCAAGAACATACGTGCAAGAATTAATGTAATAACTACTCAACTATCCATACAATAAAATATTAAACTGAAATGATCTACAGGAATCTCTCGATTAGTGCAGCTAATGTGTACATCGGTAATTACTAAAAAAAACAAAAAAAAAAAAAAAAATTTTCAATTACTAGGTTAAACTGAAGAATATTTTAATATGCTAATTGAGCATTATGCATGCGCTAATCGAATTTTGGTATATAAAAATTTTAGTGTTCAAATTGAAAACACATTAATTGAGGAATTCCTATACTTTTATTTAGTTATGACACTGCATTATTAATACTAATAAAAAACAAAAACAAAAAAAACTGGTACATTAACAATACAAGAGTTGTCGCCCCTTTTGTGTTCTTTAAAAAACACAAAACAAGGCAACTTAAAACTATTACAGTCAGAAACAGTTTATTTCCCTTCCATAACAAAAATGTGATTTTCCTAAATTTTAAGAAAGTGGACATGCAAGAAAGTTTAGCAGAAAATAAGTCATCCTTAGCAATTTAAAATGTATGTGTGTACTGTAAAAACAAATAGGCAAAATCTTTTTTAGAAGAAAAAAAATATATATATCTTGGTCATTGAAACATGGCAGTAAAATAAAAACAATTATTCCCAAATTAAAGTACAATGTCATACTTATTCAATATTTACATCAAATACAAATGACAACATATAGAAACATTAATAAACACAAGCAAAAAAAAGTATAGATATCCATGCAACAATCAAAGATATAAAATAAGTAATATTAAAAAAAATTACTAAATCAGACAAAAAATATTTGGAGATCACAAGTAAAATATACATTAGTGTTCTTATATAAAACAAACAAAAAATAAAACATTTGATGAAATCTAATAAAAATGTCATGGATTTCCCCCTTTTACACTAAAAGAAAAAAAAGGGAGGGATTTTTAAATATTATTATAAAAGCAACAGAATTTATTAAACATTTTCAATTACTCTATTGTCCACAAGAAGTTCCAATATTTTTTTTCAATTCAATGCAAAACAATTCTATCTTGAAGTTCACATAAGAAAAATCATTAAGATTTACAGACCCATATCCTCCTGGCATTAGTTTAAACTGATGCCTTGTTTTTGGGGGTTGTTTTTTTTTTTTTATTTGCATAAATTGTCATCATTTTGCTTCAAATTTGTAGCTTCTTGATTTAAGATAAAATCTTGAAAATTTTAAATATATTTCAGCAAAATTTTCACTTTCCAAAAGTATAGTTTATAATTGTAATATATATATATATATATATATATATATATATATATATATATATAAGATAAAAAAAGTCATCAGTTTAAACTGACACCACAAACATGGGTTAAGATATTTTGCTTCATTCATATTGCAAATAATAACCTGTTTAAATTTACACAGATTTATAGATATAAGATAAGTGACAGTCTCTCTTAACCCTTCGAGTCCTGACCACTGCTATACCAGTGATAGAGAAAAATGATGCCCGGCCATCAGTTGAACAGTGGGTAAAAGCTTGTAATTATTTTTATAGCTACTGTGAAATATTACATACCAATTATTTGCAAATTTTGACTCAGGAACTCAGGCAGAAGGGTTAAAATTGTTCAGGAACGCGGGGCTCAAAGGGTTAAATCATCAGTTCATGAAATGAGATTTAGCCCCTCACCGCAAACAACAGTCTTTATCCAAAATGATCCCCTTTCTAATCCCTCTCTGTATCACTCTTTTTGGCTCTCTGTCACTCTCTCTGTTTTACCTATCTCTCTCCCCTTTCAGACACTTAACAGTTTGGGTTTAATAGAATTTTTAATTAGAAGCTTGTTATATTACAAAATTATTATAATTATTAAAAAGGGATTTTAATCTCAAAAAGTCAGTGGCTTTTATCTAAAATGACCCCTCCAATCACACTCTTTTTGCCTCTATGTCTGTCTCTCTCTATGTCTGTGTCTCTCTCTCTCTCTATGTCTGTGTCTCTCTCTCTCTCTATGTCTGTGTCTCTCTCTCTCTCTCTCTATGTCTCTCTCTCTCTCTATGTCTCTCTCTCTCTCTATGTCTGTGTCTCTCTCTCTCTCTCTCTATGTCTCTCTCTCTCTCTATGTCTCTCTATGTCTCTCTCTCTCTCTATGTCTGTCTCTATGTCTGTGTCTCTCTCTCTCTCTATGTCTGTGTCTCTCTCTCTCTCTATGTCTGTGTCTCTCTCTCTCTATGTCTGTGTCTCTCTCTATGTCTGTGTCTCTCTCTATGTCTGTGTCTCTCTCTATGTCTGTGTCTCTCTCTATGTCTGTGTCTCTCTCTATGTCTGTGTCTCTCTATGTCTATGTCTATGTCTCTCTCTATGTCTATGTCTCTCTCTATGTCTATGTCTGTTTCTCTCTATGTCTGTGTCTCTCTCTATGTCTATGTCTGTCTCTCTCTATGTCTGTGTCTCTCTCTATGTCTATGTCTGTCTCTCTCTCTATGTCTGTGTCTCTCTCTATGTCTCTCTCTATGTCTATGTCTCTCTCTCTCTCTCTCTCTATGTCTCTGTCTCTCTCTCTCTCTATGTCTCTCTCTCAGAGTCTGGGTTTAATAGGATTTTTTATTAGAAAATAATCCATTTTTATTATATTGCAACATGATTATAATTATTAAAGAAAAATTTTAATTTCAAAAGGTCACTTACACATCTGTGGAAAATTTTCCTCAACAAATCTTTAGGTCACAAAACATGATTTAACTCCTCACTACAAATAAATGTCTTTATCTAAGATGACTCCCTCCCTCCCTCCAATCACTGTCTGCGTCAGTCTCTCTCTTTGTCTCTCTACATCCCACTATTTATTTTTTTTACTCTCTATGTCACTATTTCCTTCTCACTGCGATATCAAGCATGACACACAATATATATAGGTACAAGCTTATTAATATATAGATACTGACACAGTCGTACAGGGTTTCCACAATTAAGATTATGGTCTATGTAAACTCCACGATTTTGTCAATAGCTGCATAAGTTGTCCTTCTTGTGTGGTTGCCAACCATTCTTCCCTGCTATTTAATCCACAGGTGGGGAGAGAAGAGCTGAATTCATACCTTTGCACACTGAAATAACATAACTGGAAATGATAATGTTTCACCATGAATGACCAAATATCATTTCTTCCTTTGGTGCCAGGCATGATGCATGCTTGGGCAATCATGTCTTTTTTGATTCATGACCGGCTATAGGACCCAGTCTTTCCTGCTATTTAAACCATAGCTTGGAGGGGTGGAGATAGATTAATACCTTTCTGAAGGGTATTTGTACATCAGGGAATTTAATGAAATTGACTGGAATATAAACTTGGATTTCTGATGTCGGGCAGATCTGTCTGGAACTGGTTTTCAATGTGATATGGCCATAAGATATTTAAACACGTCATATAATTGGAAATACTAGCATGCAAAAGGGGAGAAAAGAAAAAAAGAAAAGAAAAAAAGAAAAGAAAAAAAAGAAAAGAAAAAAAAGAAAAGGAAAAAAAGAAAAGAAAAAAAGAAAAGAAAAAAAGAAAAGAAAAAAAGAAAAGAAAAAAAGAAAAGAAAAAAAGAAAAGAAAAAAAGAAAAGAAAAAAAGAAAAGAAAAAAAGAAAAGAAAAAAAGAAGAGAAAAAAAGAAGAGAAAAAAAGAGAAAAAAAGAGAAAAAAAGAGAGAAAAAAAGAGAGAAAAAAAGAGAGAAAAAAAGAGAGAAAAAAAGAGAGAAAAAAAGAGAGAAAAAAAGAGAAAAAAAGAGAGAGAAAAAAAGAGAGAAAAAAAGAGAGAGAAAAAAAGAGAGAGAAAAAAAGAGAGAGAAAAAAAAAGAAAAAAAAAAGAAAAAAAAAAGAAAAAAGAGAGAAAAAAGAAGAGAGAAAAAAGAAGAGAGAAAAAAGAAGAGAGAAAAAAGAAGAGAGAAAAAAGAAGAGAGAAAAAAGAAGAGAGAAAAAAGAAGAGAGAAAAAAGAAGAGAGAAAAAAGAAGAGAGAAAAAAGAAGAGAGAAAAAAGAAGAGAGAAAAAAGAAGAGAGAAAAAAGAAGAGAGAAAAAAGAAGAGAGAAAAAAGAAGAGAGAAAAAAGAAGAGAGAAAAAAGAAGAGAGAAAAAAGAAGAGAGAAAAAAGAAGAGAGAAAAAAGAAGAGAGAAAAAAGAAGAGAGAAAAAACCCTGTATATAAAAATAAGTTTTCAAATGCTTTTCAATAGACAACTCTGAAACTTAACTGTTATTGATCTTTTTATAGACCACATAAAAAGAAAGAAGGCATCAATAACTCCTAAAAGATAATTTAGATTTATCAAATATGGCATATAAGACAAACAAAAAAGTTTTTTTTATTTTTTAAAAATGAAAAGCTTTGTCAAAAATTAAATATCGGTGCTTGAAATTCTGAAGTAATTTCAGTTTAAATAAATTCTACTTACATTGAAAAAGATAATCTTCAGTGTTCTGATCGGGATTGTCGCTGCCTACAACATCAAATGGGGAACGACCTGCCAACATCTCAAACATTAACACACCAAGGGCCCACCAATCAACACTGAAATCTGAAATCAAATAATTTTAAAATATTACAGAAAAATGAAATAATTTTCTAAATTAGTATTAGACCTTCCACAAGTTGTGATATTTATCAGAATTAAAAAAAATATAGATTTTTTTTTTTATTGATTTAGAAGAAGTCAGTCAATTATGTGCCATGTGTGATACATGACTGATGAGGCAGTTTTTTTTTCCAGCAGTAGATGACTTTTACAGAGTTATTGGAAAGCTGTTTTGTATATGAAAACATTTTTTTATATAAAGAATAAATGGATATATACTTTTTTTCATTAAAAAGAACAAAAATTTACATAAATTATAATTATGTATCCATTTATTCTTAATTTAAGTGATTATAAATCTCAAACATTTGTGCATGTGATTCTGTAAAAATAAAAAATCTCAAAGTTTCAAAAATTGAGAAAAATATGCCCATATCATAGTTCTAAACTTGACATTTGTAAATAACTAATTCCAGTAACTCTGTAAAAGTCAGAGATCGATTTTACACTATATCAATATTATAAAGAGGACACCAATACTAAAATTTAAAAGAAAAAAGAAAGAAAAAGAAAAAAAGAGAAAAGAAAGAAAAAGAAAAAAAGAGAAAAGAAAGAAAAAGAAAAAAAGAGAAAAGAAAGAAAAAGAAAAAAAGAGAAAAGAAAGAAAAAGAAAAAAAGAGAAAAGAAAGAAAAAGAAAAAAAGAGAAAAGAAAGAAAAAGAAAAAAAGAGAAAAGAAAGAAAAAGAAAAAAAGAGAAAAGAAAGAAAAAGAAAAAAAGAGAAAAGAAAGAAAAAGAAAAAAAGAGAAAAGAAAGAAAAAGAAAAAAAGAGAAAAGAAAGAAAAAGAAAAAAAGAGAAAAGAAAGAAAAAGAAAAAAAGAGAAAAGAAAGAAAAAGAAAAAAAGAGAAAAGAAAGAAAAAGAAAAAAAGAGAAAAGAAAGAAAAAGAAAAAAAGAGAAAAGAAAGAAAAAGAAAAAAAGAGAAAAGAAAGAAAAAGAAAAAAAGAGAAAAGAAAGAAAAAGAAAAAAAGAGAAAAGAAAGAAAAAGAAAAAAAGAGAAAAGAAAGAAAAAGAAAAAAAGAGAAAAGAAAGAAAAAGAAAAAAAGAGAAAAGAAAGAAAAAGAAAAAAAGAGAAAAGAAAGAAAAAGAAAAAAAGAGAAAAGAAAGAAAAAGAAAAAAGAGAAAAGAAAGAAAAAGAAAAAAAGAGAAAAGAAAGAAAAAGAAAAAAAAAGAAAGAAAAAGAAAAAAAGAGAAAGAAAAAGAAAAAAAGAGAAAGAAAAAGAAAAAAAGAGAAAGAAAAAGAAAAAAAGAGAAAGAAAAAGAAAAAAAGAGAAAGAAAAAGAAAAGAGAAAAGAAAGAAAAAGAAAAGAGAAAAGAAAGAAAAAGAAAAGAGAAAAGAAAGAAAAAGAAAAAAGAGAAAAGAAAGAAAAAGAAAAAAAGAGAAAAGAAAGAAAAAGAAAAAAAGAGAAAAGAAAGAAAAAGAAAAAAAGAGAAAAGAAAGAAAAAGAAAAAAAGAGAAAAGAAAGAAAAAAAGAGAAAAGAAAGAAAAAAAGAGAAAAGAAAGAGAAAAGAAAGAAAAAAGAGAGAAAAAAGAGAAAAAAGAGAAAAAAGAGAAAAAAGAGAGAAAAAAGAGAAAAAAGAGAAAAAAGAGAGAAAAAAGAGAAGAAAAAAGAGAAGAAAAATTAAAAGAAAAATTAAAAGAAAAATTAAAAGAAAAATTAAAAGAAAAATTAAAAGAAAAATTAAAAGAAAAATTAAAAGAAAAATTAAAAGAAAAATTAAAAGAAAAATTAAAAGAAAAATTAAAAGAAAAATTAAAAGAAAAATTAAAAGAAAAATTAAAAGAAAAATTAAAAGAAAAATTAAAAGAAAAATTAAAAGAAAAATTAAAAGAAAAATTAAAAGAAAAATTAAAAGAAAAATTAAAAGAAAAATTAAAAGAAAAATTAAAAGAAAAATTAAAAGAAAAATTAAAAGAAAAATTAAAAGAAAAATTAAAAGAAAAATTAAAAGAAAAATTAAAAGAAAAATTAAAAGAAAAATTAAAAGAAAAATTAAAAGAAAAATTAAAAGAAAAATTAAAAGAAAAATTAAAAGAAAAATTAAAAGAAAAATTAAAAGAAAAATTAAAAGAGAAGAAAAATTAAAAGAGAAGAAAAATTAAAAGAGAAGAAAAATTAAAAGAGAAGAAAAATTAAAAGAGAAGAAAAATTAAAAGAGAAGAAAAATTAAAAGAGAAGAAAAAAGAAGAAAAAAGAAAAAAAAAGAAAAAAAAGAAAAAAAGGAGAAAAAAAAAGGAAAAAAAAGGAAAAAAAGAAAAAAAAAGAAAAAAGAAAAAACTCCTTATTTTTCAATTCTTACAAGTGTTGCACCTTAAGGAAATTCTAAAGAATGCTTATGTACCAAAATTATTTGACAAAAGCTTTTCCTGTTTTTTTTCTTAATATTTAAGTAGGTCCCTAGAATTTACCAGATAACCTGGTGGAGGTTGGAAATGTGACAGTCATGCTCATCACTACTGGTGCACATAAAACAGTTCTGAAAACTTTATAAAATGATTAGCAAGTAGAAAAAGAACTGAAAATATCCTGACATATCCTATCATCTAAACTTAATTTACTTTCTTCTTTTATATTCTTCAGGACATTAACAATCCCCACAACTTCCTATCTTGTTCTTCTAATATTTAAATGCAATGTCAATTGCTATTGACTGTCCTCCTGTTCACTCTTTTCCCTACCTGCTCATTAATGTTTCTGTTTGTAATTCGTCTACACCCTTTAACCCCTCGCATTTTAGTGGCTTTACTGCCTTGCCTGGGATGATACCAATTTAATAAAAAAAAAAAAAAATAAAAAAAAATTTCACATAACAATACTTACCAGCCCCTGTCCCATCATTCATTAATACAAGCTCGTAAGTTTGTCTCTGCCCATCTGACCTTCAATATGTCCTATGAGTGTCAAATCCTTCAAGCTGTCTTTCCCCATTATGTGTCCCAAAAATTTCAAGTGTTCTTTTTCTTTCCATTTTCCCTAAAATTTCCTTGTCTCTCACATGTCCTGCCTACAGTATCCGCCACATGTCCTGCCTACAGTATCCGCCACATGTCCTGCCTACAGTATCCGCCACATGTCCTGCCTACAGTATCCGCCACATGTCCTGCCTACAGTATCCGCCACATGTCCTGCCTACAGTATCCGCCACATGTCCTGCCTACAGTATCCGCCACATGTCCTGCCTACAGTATCCGCCACATGTCCTGCCTACAGTATCCGCCACATGTCCTGCCTACAGTATCCGCCACATGTCCTGCCTACAGTATCCGCCACATGTCCTGCCTACAGTATCCGCCACATGTCCTGCCTACAGTATCCGCCACATGTCCTGCCTACAGTATCCGCCACATGTCCTGCCTACAGTATCCGCCACATGTCCTGCCTACAGTATCCGCCACATGTCCTGCCTACAGTATCCGCCACATTCTGAAACTATATTACCCATGGGACTTCGATAAATATATTTCATTTTGATCAAAGGGTGTCCATGTAGGGTGGCGGTTGTGTCTATCTGCAAAACCCTAGGAGGAGTTCAATAACTAACAGACAGACAGACCAAGGCTACAAAATATATATTGTATAGTAAATTAAGGTATTCTGTCACTTCACACTTTGTTTAGCTTCAACTACACTAATTCAAAATAAAAAATGTTAAGTAAGCCCCCATCAATACAGGAAAGAGCAATAATAGCTACTGGACTTGCGAATCATATTCTCTTGAAAAATTGTTTTAATAGAAAGATTTTCAAAATGTCAATAAAAAAATAGCACTGGCTGCCCAATCCCACTATATACACAGCATCACCACATTTTAGATGAAGATTACACTTTAGTATAGTTTGTGAGGATTTATTTTACTTGCACTACATGTTACTGTAATGTATTCCCTTTTCATTGCACATCAGAGTTTGTTTCAATTTTTTTTATATGGAAGCCACACATCAAAGCAACTAACCTAACCAAAATGCTACAAATAATTTTCAATACTCAGTTTGGAAATTTTGAGTATGTTGCTTATTCTCAAGTAATGCTATCAACCTGAAAAGGTTGAGCCAAGTGTGAAGCATCACTCATTGACTAGTCTTCAGTATTAATCTTTGCAAACCATTTTCAATATGCTTGATCATCCAACATGCCTTCTTTAAAAAAGAAGTTTTTCTGCAGGAATCACATTTTTCCTTTTTTTAAAATACATAAAAGTATGATATTCCAAAATTGTATTTGATAGTCTTTCAGCTTCAACGTCAGAATCAATAAACACTAATTTTGACAATTAAAAAAAAGTATACTGATATGACAGCTGTCAAAATACAATGAAATACAACTTTTCAATGTGATTAAGCAAATCTAAAAGCTTCTAATTCTAACTATTGACAAACATGGAACAAAGATTATGGTCAATCAAAAATTTCAAACACCTACATGGCGTGTTACTTACCATATGGTTCTCCTCGGAGTATTTCAGGGGCAATATAATTGGGTGTGCCACAGAATGTATTTGTCTCTCCACCAAATAGATTTTCCTGTTTAAATAAAAGAACAAAAATGAAAAGAAGAAAATTAAACCCCTTTCTATTGTTGAAGTAATCATTTTTAAATAATGGACCAATTAAATCCAAGTAAAAGACATATATAAAAAAATATGTGTGCGCACACACATATATATTTATTTATTAATAGTATGACTCTCTCTCTCATATATATATATATATATATATATATATATATATAAAGATAGATAGATAGATAGATAGATAGATATATATATAAATAAATAAAAAAGAGGATAGAATCCAGGTAGATCTCTGTCCAGGACAGAGTAAGAATATAATATAAAAGGCTCCATGGAATATTAGTGTTTGAGCCTTTTATATTTTATATATATATATATATATATATATTAGTGAATATACATAATATCCCACGTCGATATGCAAACATGCAATTTTCAGGTACAAAATACTCAGTGACCGTTCCACATTATGAAATTTGTGTTCTCATGGTGTTGATTTAAAATTGTTTTAAGACTTGTTCATTTTATTATTGTTGTCTAAAATATTATAATTATTTGTAATTTATATTATTAAAATTGTTAAGCTCAAAAGATGAAAAATTTTTTTTTTAAATGTATTTTTAAAAAATTTGAATTTACATATACACACTTTGTATAAAGAGGAATAACTCCCTTTTTTGCATAAAAAAACTGTCGTTAGTTGTAATAGAAATGATTTGTGTTTACTAAAATATATTATTAAAGTAATGTCTTATGGAATAAACTTAGCTCTTATGATGTTAACATAATTGTAGGTTAAGATTTTATATCTAAGGCATTTGGAAACTAGCCTTACACTCAAAAAAAGTGAAATTACTTGTACACAAATTAATCAAATATGAAATTATAGATGTGTATAGATATATAAAAATGCTATTAATAATGCTTTAGACATATAGTCTTGACCTAAAATTATGTTATTCTGTTGACATGGGTGACTTTTGTTGGATTTCACAATTAATTTTCATTATTCCCAAATTTATTTCAAAGCTATAAAATTGTTGTAAGAAAAATCAGCAAAAAAAATCATTACTCAAGATTGCGGGTCCAGATCCAGCCCAGAATATTTTTAATTTGCACACAGAGTTCAGACTGAAAACATGGACAATTTTATTTTGAAACACTGTAATTTGAGAACAGCATTTTTTTTTTTTTCATTTGAACATGAGGGATTAAAAGAGAAAGAGTTGTCTCCCTGTAACTGTTTTTATCAGTAGGAGCCAATATGCTGGAATTCAAAAAACAATCACAGTAAAGAAAACTCAGAAATCCAAAATTTCAAGTCTGGATCCAGCCTGGAATATTTTTAATTTCTTCATGGAGTCAGCCTGATTCCAAAATGGTATGATGCATTGAGCTACGGCCTCAAGAAGTAAAGTTGAAAAGTGTGACACAGTGACATTCATATTTATTATATTTTATATATATATATATATATATATGAGAGAGAGGGTGTAATGGATAAATTGTCGCCATTTTATATTTTTAATTTCATGTATGCGTGTTGTTTGTTTTTGACTGCATACTATAGTAGGGTCAGTTGGGCACAATCTTTGAGAAAAAGAGCACCATGACAATTCAAACTTCCAGAAATTTGGAAACAGCATGCTGTACTGCTTGGCATTCACATTGGAAGCTCCAATATGAACATTTCAGTATGTTTGGGTGTCAATCTGAGGACTACACAGAGGATTTGGAAAGAGTTGGATGATATATCCACTCAATATCATGGTCTTTGGAGTGATCAATAGTGATGGCGACGTTATGCCTCCATTCATCTTCCCACAGGGCCTCAGACTCAATACCTAAATCGAGTGCCTTAAGGAGAGGATGGCTGCTGGAAGATCCTATGTCGAGCAAAAGGACTCTGCACTATGCCACATAAGCAGTAGAATCTAGTCATGGCTCTCAGACAATTTCTGCAATTACATCACCCTTACAACTGTCCACCTAACTTCCCAGACTGCAACCCCTTTGATTATTATGTGTGGGGTGCAGTTGAGCAAGGGAACAACAAACTCCTTGTAGCACCAAAGATGAACTGAAGGCAAAGGTTATGGCAGCATTCACCAATTTAAACAAAAAGACCATCCAGAAGAGTTGTAAGAATTTCTGAAGTCACCTGGAGGCCTTGGTTGATTTTACTGAATAAATTTACTCTTATATTTCAAGAAATTTTTGTGTAACTTTGGTAAATATATTTGTTAAAATGAGATGTCAGTGTTATTTTCATTTTTGCATAATTTAGATGACAATTTATCCATCACACCCACACCCTCTCTGTGTGTGTGTGTGTGTGTGTATATATATATATATATATATATATATATATTATATATATATTATTAGTTGTGGTCAGAATTATTCAACTAATAATTTTTCTTTCCATTCTGTCAGAAATTAACCATTTTCTACCAGGCCTTAATTTATTGTCAACACAATAGGTCTTGTACTTCTTGATAATACTACGAATTGTCAATCTAGGAACATTTAAACACTTTGAAAGTGTTGTATATCCTTCACCTTGTTTGTACAAATCAACTATATTCATTCAAAGCTTCTTGCCAAGTTCAGCCACCTTTGCCATAATTGGAGAACGAATGGGTTATCGTGATACACGGCACTCATATATTGTCTTCTTATAGAATGTTATAGAATCAGGTTAATACTATTTCATTTTCAGAGAGCGTTTTGCATTAAATGCCAAATTAAGAAAGAACATTACAATTGCTACAGAGCAATATTATTTCTTAATGCCCATGGCGGGGGGGGGGGGCAAATAATTTTGGACTGCATCAATTTTTAGAAAAATCTATAACTATGAATATAATAGATCAAAACTTCTAAAAATTTCACAAATTATTCCAAACTAAATACAGAATCAACTATTTATGGTAAATTTAATAAGAACTAGCAAATGTTTGTATTTCATTAGAAAATATGCAAATATTCAGTAGGTGCAAATAATTCTGTCCACAACTAATATATATATATATATATATATATATATATATATATATATATATATATATAAAACACACAAACATGTATACAGTCCAAAAATATTAAGACATCATTTCCCTGTGTCTAGAAGTTTCACACAATCAATATATATATATATATATATATATATATAAATAAGAGAGATTCCAGTAATCTTAATTTTTAATTATCAGTGCTTCTTGCCTTTAAATTTGGAACAAAGTGGAGAGACCATAGCCATGGTTATTTAATATTTTTTAGTTAACTGATTTTCATCAATTAACAGTAATTATTATAATCACACTACAGTTCATCTATCTATTAGCTTGTAATCATACTCATGTGGTAAAATCAATTCTCAACATATGGAAGGATCACTCAAAAAAGTCTCTATGCTAAACTGGCTTTCATATCAGATAAAATAAGGGAGAAGGAGATGGGTTTGTTGGAGAAGCAAAGGAAAGCTTATTAGTGATGTCCTATTTACCAACCTGAAAGGTAGGATATGATACAAGGCCATTATTAATGTGAGCTGCCTGTCCCTGTACATATGAGCCAAGGACAAAACCAGTGTCTCCATGCAAGAAATATCATGCTGGCATTGGTATCCATCAACCTTTACTCTTTAGTGGAATGGGAGAGGTGTTACTGCAGGGCTGGACTCTCCAGGGCCAGGCATCCTTCAAAAATTTTTACATGAACTGTTTGAAGACTAGAAACCTTGCCAAGAGGTGAAAAACAGATACTACACTCATCTCTTCCACAGTGATGGGATATGGCACAAGACCAGTTTAAAGTGGAAAGCCCAAGCACGTGCACATAGATCAAGGCCAAAAATTGCCCAGTCCCCACAACCAACATCATTCTGGCTTCAATATACCACCAACTTCCCTTTTTCAGTGCACTGAGGGAGGTACTGTCACAGGGTTCAAATCCCTGGGACTAGACATCCTTCATCTATTTGTTGTTTTTGTCTAAAGATAGAAAAATAATTGAGAGATAAAATGTAGTTTGTTAGCCCCAAAACAAATACTACTCTTAGTATTTACTTGCTGTCCCATGATTGCAGGATGGGACAGAAGGTCAATTAAATGTGGGGAGCCTGATTATATGCACACAGGCTCACCCTACAAAAATCTGTATGGCAAACTGGCTTTCATATCAGACAAAATAAAGAAAAAATGAGACACAGGTATATGATAGAAGCAAAGGAGGGCTTATTTGTGATGTGCTATTTAATATACAAGGCTGTTTTTAATGTGGGCTGCCTGTCCGCATACATATGAGCCAAGGACAAAACTTGCAGAGTTCCTACAACTACTGATATGCTGGCATTAGTATCCATCAACTTTTCTTTGGTGCAATGGGAGAGGTGTTGCTGCAGAACTGGAATCCCCAGAGTCTGGAATCCCCAGAGTCAGGCATCCCTCAAAGATGGTTTACATGAACTGTTTGAAGACTAGAAACATACCCAGTCTGCACAACTCTCAGGTGCACTGGCATCAGCATTACTACTGATCACAAATCTTTATTGCAATGAGGGAGATATTGCCATGAGTAGCTGTTCCCTGAGACCAAACACCTCTCAATATTTTTTTTTCAGTTGTATTCTGCCTGAAGTCAAACTAAGTTGTGCTGTCTGAAGACAGAAACACAAATGAGAGATAAAATGTAATCTATCTGCTCAAAGACAGATACTCCACTTTGATCCCAGCCCAAAGGCCAGGAAAAGGCAATGCACTTTTGTGGAAACAATCTCATGGATATAACAGCATTGTACACTCTTTGAAGATGTATGATGATCAACTCATTCAAGATACTGGATGCAATATGGATGAATTGTCAAATGCCATAGATGTCCAGAAATGATAACATCATAAAATCAAGCAAATCTGAGAAAGATGGTGATAATAATCATATTTATAATACAACAGATAGAAGTATTTCAAGTCTGAAAAATAATATTACATGGCCATTTATCATTGTTAAAAATAGACCTTGAAATGCCTGTTTCAAAACTGTATAAAAATAATGTTATTGGAGAGAGGAAAAAAAAAGGGAATATTCACTTTACACATTTTTGCATATAAAGACCTGGTTATTTCCCCCCCTACTTATTTGTCACATATTTTAAATAATTTCCTTTAACCTTTAGCACTCTGCATAATTAATATTACTTCCCTTTCCATTTCATTTTTTTTCCAGGCCTCTCAATTATTTTTTTGTTGCCATAGCAGGATATGACAATACAACTATGAAATTCAAACACTATTATTCAGGGATCAGGGTCACCTTCAATGACAGGATAAACTTTTTGTACAGTAAATGAAGTCACAGAGTGATAAAGGTTAATTTTCAAATTGTAATCCTTAAGATTAAAGTAAATTGTTTTTTCTATACTTTTAAAAACCAAACTGAACAAAGAAAATGTCATAATGGTACCATTCATTAGTATTGATGTTTTTATTAGTATTATTGTACTAATTTATTATTATTAGTAGTATTATTGTATTAGTTTATTATTATTAGTAGTAGTAGTATTTGTTTTCAGTTATTTTTTTAAATTTTTTGTTCTTTTTTATTACATTATTTCAGTCACTTTCACATGCTCCAACTTTTATGTACCCATTACAGATCAGGAATAAATAAGCTTCCGACTGCTTAGGTTGATTCTAGTATAACTCTTATTACACCCAAAATCTATTAGATGGAGGAATAAGGTAGCAAGGTAAATAGTTGTATCAACTATATAAATAAGTTGGGAACAGATGACATCAGGAAGGTTGATGAAAATAAAGAACAGAGTTAGTCCAAGAATAGAGGATACCCTGCATTAATGCAATGTGGTCTAGGGGAGTGACCATTGAAGACCAATTTTATTAGACGGTTTGTTAAGATTGAATCAAATCAAAGAAATGGCCAGAAACATCATAACCCTTCAACTTGTTAAAACGAGCAGCATGTTAAACCCTGTCAAACACCTTTGAAATATGTAAAAGCAACAGACCGAGTTTCAATATTTTTATTTAAAGTTTTCAGCGTCCTCATGAATTCAGATAAGTATCTTTCTTTGCACTGCATCAATGTAAACATAACTTCCATGGCAGTCCTGAATGATAATATATACCACTACCGAAAGTACAATATTGAATACTTACAGCTTCTAAGTAAAAATATAAGAAATTGATTCATTTGGACAAGGTGTCTCATTACTTTTGCTAATGATTTTATACTAAAAAAAAAGAACTTACTTTGCACATGCCATAATCGGTAAGTTTGATATGTCCTTCAGCATCCAGAAGTACATTGTCCAGTTTAAGATCGCGGTACACAATACCTGAAAATAGACGAAATGTGTCGATATTAATAAGCACAGAAATTACAAAGATCAATACAAGATCAATATATCGATCAGCATTCAAAACCGATCTCTTCTAGGAATCCAGAACAAATACAACATCTATGTCAATCATGCTGTTCTACGACTTTAGAAATAATTGATTCCCCAAGTACGACAAAGACTGCATCATTTGTAAAATATCTAATGAAAACTAACAATCAACAGCTTGCAAAACCAGCAGAGTATAGAAATAAAACAAGTTCAGTCTGAATTTACAACAAGAATTTACTATTATTGTACAACTTATTCAAATTAATGTCCTCATCTTGGTTGTTATAGTAACAAAATTTTGAATGTATCTTCAGGTGGATATCATATTCAGATAGAAGAAGGAGTATTTACCTTCATGTAGTGAATAAAAAGTTTGGCTAGTAATTCTCAAAAGGCAGAAAGGTACAACAGTCAAAATGCCGAGATGGTAATGACCAAAATGATGATGATATTGGTCTGAATAGATGATAAGTGTAGATAGGTTTACCTATCACACAGTTCACACTCCTAGAGAGTAGAGGCTTATCCTTTGTTTATTGTTTAGGATTAGGTTTCTGGTTCCTTCTCTTAAGTCTTTTTCACTCCCAGTAACCCCTTGCATCTTAGTAGCATTACTGCCTTGCTTGGGGTGAAATGATCAATGTAGAATTATTCTGCAAGAAATGTGGTAATGATGAGAGTGGCCATTTCTATACAGGAAACATATGGCATCTGTTAATCAAACTGTGACTGTTGTCTGAAATTTATAAAAAAATTTTCTTAAAGAATTTTTTCCAGAAATTGCCCTTTTCAAGTCCACTGTTATTGTCTTTAATGATGAGGGTTTCTTTGCAAAGATTTTGTTTTTTCTTTTGATAATGTTTTGACCAAATAATATTTCTTTGAAAACATTTCATCATTCAGTCTCAGAAAAAAAAAAAAAAAAAAAAATATATATATATATATATATATATATATATATATATATATCTCCAAATAAGAGAAAGAATAGATGGAGTAAAAGTCCAGTTTGTGGCATTTACTTTTTTTAAAAAGTGCTAAATACAAAATAGAGCAAAAAAAATTGTTTTTTTATTATAATAGATTATAATAAAATCATTCTACATCACTACACAAAAGCTTTTATGTTTCAATACTATGATTATACTTCCTCAGGTGATGGTAGATAACTTGTAATAAAAATGATTTATTAAGGAAATTTTAAAACAAATTGTTACCCCTTTTCAGAAGTTAAAGTGGGGGTTTAAAATTAAAAATATACTTGTGGGCATGTCTAGATTAAATTAAAAGTCATATCTATGCTAAAATAGAAAAATGAGGTCAGAGAGTGGAGGTGGGTGGGTTATTTTTTCATGTCAAGATAAACTAACGCTTGAACATGCCACCCAATGATCGCAGGAAACATGTCAGCGACAAATGTATTATGATGGAGCCAAGTATGATGTTCTGATTTGTTGAAGTAAACAATGTTTTCAGAAACAAATTTAATATTATTTGATACAACATTTCGGCTGTTGTACACTCCGGCCTTCTTCAGGTGGTTGGAATGCCAAACTGAACCCTTTATTTCGCTCACTGGGGTAGACTGTTCTAGTTCCACATGCCATATTTAATGAATGTCAGTTATCAGTTATCTCCTGTTAATTTCCCTCTAAAAGTTCTCCACTGCCTTAACTGGGATGGATGTTGGATTTAACAGCATGTCAATTCCTATTTGGGTCATTTTATGCCGAAGCCTTATTTATTTATGAATTTAAGATGGTTATAGTGTATAAAAGGTTGGGAGGCTGTTGGATTTCATAATCTACTGTATTTTTTTGGATTGCTTTTTCTTGTGATTGTTTCTGATTATATATTTTCATATCTACATCCATGCATGCATATATATGTCTATAAACACATATACATATACACTATTTGAAACATCAAGTTGTTTATTTCTATTGTATTTATTGGTTCCTGTGGGGGTGTATAAATGGAAAGAATTGTGATGGTTTTATCTAGTGTCACTTGTGTTGCTATTGCTTGTAATTTAGTTTTAATGTATACTTACTCTGCGGTATGTCATTTCTAATCAATATTGACACTCCTCCATTAGCTCTATGTCCTGTATTGTGGTTATAGTGGTATTGTTTATAATTTTAAGTTGGCATTTTCTTGTAAAAAAGTTTCCTGTAAGCAGATGACGGCTGGATACAGTAGTGACAAGTATGAATAGGTCATTGTAATTAGATTTTATTCCATGACAGTTCCATTGCAGCATCTTATGTGCCATAGTTATATTTTCATTTTTGGGGGGTAAAGTTACCTATTAGGTTTATATCATTTGTCCTCTCCAGTTTTTTTTTTTTCCATCTCTTGAGTTTTTAGAAGCTTTGTCTTCAACTGCTTGTGGTGTCTTTCGGTCAGATTTTGGGTTTTGTTTTGGATTTTGTTTATGTTCTTTCTCTTCTATTTCCATATATTCCATAGGTTCAAATTTATTTTCATTTGATATATTGATTCATGATTTTAAGTTAGATCTTGATCGAGTGTTTTCTTCTTGTCACTTTTTTGTCTTTTTGTTTATTTTTCATTTTCTTGGTTTGGGTTTGGGAAGAAGAGGGTTCGCTGGAGTTTTGTTCTATGTTTTCTTTCCAGAGTTTTTTGCCTTCTTCTGGGTTAATTCCATTTGATTTGGGTTGTTGAGTTTTATTTTTATTTTGATCCGATTTAAGTTCAATTAAAAAGGTTTTTAATTCTTCAAGGAAAGCTTTTAATTCCTTACATAGATTTGTTATTTCAGTTGTACCTTTTATTTTATCTTCATTGTTTATTTTATTTGCTTTTTGTACCATGGAGGCATAGGTGTTTTCTTTTATGTTATTTTTAACTTCCTTTCGTGCTTCTGAGAAAGATATATTTTTTTTGTATTTTATTATGATTATTTCTTTTTCCTGTTTGTAGATACTACATTGTTTTGAGAAGGCAGAGTATTTTCCCAAACAGTTTGAGCATAGGCTCTCATTTGGACAGTTCTCTTCTTTATGTTCTGGTTCTTTCTCACTACATTTTCCACATGTTTTTTTGTTTCGACAGGAATCTCTGTGATGCCCAAATTTGTGGCATCAATAGCATTGAAGAGGGTTTGGTATGTATTGTTCTACTTTTATAATTTCATATCCAATTTTAATTGTTGTCGGAATTTGTGGGGAGTTGAAGGTTAGAATGTAGGTATTAGTTTGTATCTCTGCTTCATTTTTCTTTATTGTGATTCTTTTGACATTTTTAACACCTTGAGTTTGGAGTTCTATTTTTATCTCCTCTAGAGTGCACAGGGAGAGCTCCTTGCTTTTTACTACACCCTTTGAGAAATTTAGGGTTTGGTGTGGGTAGGATTTTATTTCTATTTCTTGTAGTTTTTTTTTTGTCTTATTAGTGTATCTGCATATATCTTTTTTTCCACTTCCACTAGTAATGTTCCATTTTGTAGTTTTTTTACATTTTTTGGTATGATTATATTTGATATAGCTTTTTGGATTTTAAATGGAGATATTTCTGTTAGTGCTTTGTTGTTTATTACTTCGAGAACAATAAATCGTGGAAAGTTTTCACTATCATTTCCTGATTCAGAGTCATTATCCACATGTGGTCTCTTGGAAGATTTTTTTTTTTAAATTGTTTTTATTTTTGTACATCATCCACGCTCCCTACCCACTGCGGAGTCCAGTATTGGGATATGACAAGGGGGAAACCCATTCGCCTTGCCATGTCGGGGCTACGTGAATGGTATACTCTCTTTGGGAGGAGTCTTTGAGCACGCATGTTCCTTTGTTTCCGTTATCCAAGTTTTACGGCTGTGAAGGTTTAGCAGGTGTGTCAGATCCTTTTTTTCTCCCAAATTGATTGACCCTCAGCCACCACCTTCCATCACATATTTAGGGTTAAGTGTTAGTTTTGGTTGGGAAGAGGAGTGTAAGTTATAGGTTTGGGGTGGATTATGCATGATGGGGCTTGACATGACCAGCCGATTGATCGGATCGGGCCCCTCTAACCAACCGTCTAGCCCAGGTAAGGGCCAAAGTGGTGTGTTACAGGATTGTGACCGCTTTACACCTGGGTTACAACCTGCTCAACCACCAGGATCCCATCCCCAGACATTACGGGTCGCCACCCACAGCCAACAGGTGGCCCCATTGAGGGACTTTTACCCTCTGCAGAGGGGCAGTCGGCGTATTCTGATGCCCCCCCCGATGAGCAGCCTTAACTGGGTATGAACTCACACTCTTTGGGTCTTGCCACAGAGCGTACAACAGCCAGAGCATACAACAGCTGAAACGTTATAATAAATATGGCAGCAAAGATGAAGACAATAGTCTGAATAATGTAAATAGTGTACATAATACCTCATCTCAGAAATATAGACAAATGTAAAATGTTATTATAATCTAACTGGGAGAAATGAACTTAGATTAACAAAATGTCTGGGTAGAGAAACCAAGACAGAAATGGAAGGAGAGGAAAAAAAAATCAGGAAGCTCGAAATAATTGCAAGGAAATTTATATTGATAAGAAATTAGCTTACCTCGTTCATGGAGAAAGTTCAAGGCCAGACAGATTTCAGCTGCATAAAATCGTGCATGATCCTCTGGAAGTCTCCGCTGCTGTTGCATGTGGAACATGAGGTCACCGCCATTTACAAATTCTATCACAAAGAACAACCTGAGGAATGGGACAAGAAAAACTCGGTGAAAGGAAATTTGCTTTTCAGTTTAAAATATTGAACACTTCAACTTTAACCAGGATCTATATGGAATTGAAAGGTTTTTATTTTCAGAGTCTTTGTAACAACTGCAAATGTGAAGCTGCAATTATCTTCATTACAATAACAAAATGTACATTATATTTATATTTTTTTTTGTTTAACCCCAATGTGCCAAAAGTCATGGAGTAAGTGCCGAGTATCATGTCTGACACATGGTTGGTGTTTATAAAGTTTGTTTTCTGGTAATTTGTTCCATATTGTTTGTCATTTGCTTTCTATGCAGTCATTAATTTTCTTTTTTAAAATCTGCGTACAAAAATTTTTATATTAGTTATTTTTACACTTTTTTTTTCTCATGACTTTATGCCAACAAGTCAGAAATATGGACAGTGATTATAATAGAATCATTACAGGTTCACACACACAAACACACATATATATGTGCCTATAACTGATAACAGAAGTCATTGGTTTATACCAATGGCTTCCCATACTTAATACTTCTCATTTTCACTCTTGCATGGTCATGTGTGATGTCAGGAGCTACAGTGCGATTTTCATTTCCAGCTTCTCATATGCATGAGTTTGTCATCTTTGATAATGGCTTATGTAAGACGAAAGCTAAGATAGGATTAAAAAATATGAATCAATATTGTGATTTTCTTTCTTCGTTTAATGATAATGTTATTAAGCTTATCAGGCGGTATGAAAAGAATTTACATAAAATAAATAGGCAAAACTTGTCTATATTATTTAATGAAACATGCATATATTATTCTATTGTACCTGCTATTCATCTCAAGGTTCTCGACAAAGTCCAAAAAAGGATATGCAATATGATCTGTCCTGACTTGGGGTCTTGACTCCAGTCACTTTCTCTACATTGTAATGTGACTTCCCTCTGTCCTTTCTATAAATATTTTCATGACATCTGCTCTGACAAGCTATTTTCATTGGTGCCTCAACTGCATGAATTTAAGCATAATACTAGGTTGGCATCTTGGTCCCACCCTTTTACTGACGAAACAGTTAAATGTAACTTCCTCTTCTATTTCAACAGCTTCTTCTCTTGCACTTCCCAACAGTGGGACTCCCTTCCTCTTACTTGCTTCCTTGATAACCATTATCTTCAAAAATTTAAATGTAATGTCAATTGACATCTTCTGTTACCTTGATCCCCATTCTTCTTTTTATCCTCCTCCATTCCTCTTTATCTTTTTCTCACCCCATCCCACCCACTTATACCCAGTTTTTTTTCCTTAGTTACACTCTCTGTAGCCCCTTATGTACTAATGGCACTCCTGGCTTGCTTGGGGTCAAATGCTTAAAAAATAAAAAATAAATAAAAAATAATATATATATATATTAAATCAATTTCATGCCATGCAAGGGAGTAAAGCCACTGAGACACAAGGAGTTACCGAGTGTGGAAAAATTAAAAACAGAAACATTACTAATGAGCACGAAGAGAAAAGAGTAATCTAAAACTCCGTTCTTTATGTTAAAAGAACAAATTTTTGTAATTTCACCAGCATGTCTGCAATGTTAGGGTCGTTAGTTTTTTCGTTTTTTTTATTGTATTTTAAGGCAACCAGAGAGGATAGAGAGTCTATAAACATCCCAAACAGCTACTCTACTGAGCTCCTTATAAGATCAAAAGCTATCCCCAGGGCTTGCAGTCCCACTGTAAAACCAGAAATATGTAGTAGTCTTGTTACAACCATCCATGACAGCAACTACAGATTTTTTTTTTTTTCTTTAAATCTTTTCACCCCAAGCAAGGTGAAAATGTCACTAGAAAGCAGGAGGGGGGGGGGCTACAGGGAGTGAAAATAAAAGTAGATAAGAAGACCGAGAATGGACAGATTTGAGGAAAGGATAAAAAAAAGTGGTTTCAAGAAGACAGAAGATTGCAATTGACATCGATTAAAATTTTTTAAAATTGTAGTTGTCAGGGAAGCAAGAAATTGGGAGGGAATTTCACAGGTGGGAAAGTGCGAGAAAAGAAGCTCTTAGAGTACAAGTGGCAGTTGCATTTTTACAGTAAAATGGTGAGACCTAGATGCCAATCTAGTAGCACACTTAAATTCATGTAGGCAGAACAAAGGGAAAAAATGCTCACAAGAATAGTTGCCATAAAAATACTTGTAGAAAAGACAGAGGGAAGACACATCATGTCAGTGAGAAAGTGACTGGAGATATGATGCTTGGTCAGACTTTGTTGGATTTTCTCAAGAATCGTAAGATATATAGTAGGATTTAGATAGGTTATTTTATCGATACACTAACCCCATCGGTCATTATGTGCTGAAGTGGGAAGTTTTAAGATTTGATTTGATTTTGTGTATTTTGCAGACAAATTCTTTTATAAGTTGTTATTATATAAGGGTGTGGATGTTATTCAGTTTTAGTTGCATTTTGTAGCCGGGTGTTTCAGTTTCTTTATATTTTGGGGTAGAGTTTTGTTACTTTTAAGAATTCTAGAATGGCTTTGGATCCATCATTTTCAAAGAGGGCCCCTAAGGTTGGATACATTGTAGAAGTATTTTTGTATAGGTCCCAGTTTTTTGCAGTTAATTAAAAAAATGTTTGACAGTGAGTACTTCTTGATAGTTTAGGCATTTTGGAAGGACTACATTTTTTAGGAAGAAGGAGTGGGTTATGTGGATGTGTCTGATTTTGATTCTTGTAAGTGTGGCATTTTTCCTTGATTGTCTGGTATTATGATGTTATGCAGTCAGAATGTTGATATAGTTGTCTGTGTGTGCCTACCAAGACTTTTGCCGTCTGTGCTCGCATACCATTGGTTGGGGATGTAAAAGTTAATTGTAGTTTTCAAGTCTGTAAAGAGAATTTTTGAATTTCATGTGTTCATTGAGGGATTCCTTGGCTGCCTTATCAGCCCATGTACAGCAGGAGCATCAGACTATACATGGCAACAGGATTCAATGCACAGACGACCCTCTGTATAAATTGCTCTTTAAAGCTTGTAGAAAATAAAATGACCTGACTGTTGATTGATTTATTTTTTTTTAACAGCACATCAACTCCTTATGGGTCATTTAATGCCGTAATTTAATTTTCTTGGAAACTTTGAAGTGATAAAAATATCATACATGTTATTCTGCTTTCACAATTGAATACATGGTAGATGATACTCAGCTTTTCTGCATATATGTGTTTGTGTAGATATAATTATTAGAGGCAGTGATGTGTGTTTTATGCTGTGGTTTTGTTGAAGTTATATTTATACAGTATGATTTCTTAAAAAGAAATTGTAGGACATTATATGGATTAATGTCATGAAAGAGTTCTCTCATGTTGGTTGACATATTTTTGGTAATTTTACTATTAATAGGTATTGTTAATTTTTATATAAAAATGTATTGCGGGTATTTTTACTATAGAAATCTATTTTTATACTTTCATGACGTTTTGTTTTTGTTTGGGTGAGAGTAGCTATTTCTCCATAGCTGGGACACTAACAAGTGCTGGGTCAGTGTGTACGCGAGAAAAAAAGCAATTAAGAGGTGTTCCATGCTCCACCAAACCTCCTGATCAAAAGTCCTGCTGCTGGATGTAGTTTATCGTCATTTGAGTGTAGATAAAAGGCAACAAGTATAAAACAAAAAGAAGACCCAAGCACTGGAGTGGGGGGAAAAAAAAAAAAAGGACTAGTTAAAAAAAAAAAAAATTAATGATACTCACCGACTCAGAGATTGAAAACAAGAATGCAGCCCAACTAAGAAAGGGTAATTTGTAGCTGTTTCAAATACATGCTTTTCAGTATTAATCCAATCAATGTCCTAAATGAATAGAAAAAAAAATACCATTAGTACATGGATATCATAATATATGAAGGGTTATGACTTCAATTTAAGCTACAATGTTAAAAGAAAAAGCCGCAGATGCAAAAATATGAATCAGAGATGTCAACATCCAAGAATTATAGAACTGGGAAGTGTTTAGATAGAAAATGGAAAATGCGATACTGAAATCCAAACGCACATCAAATTAGCAAAAATGCATTTCAAATACTAAACAAAATACTAAGAAACAGGAGACTTCATTATAAAATAAAGAAAAGAGTGCTGAATTGCAACATGATACCAGTTCTCTTGTATGGCAGTGAATATGGGACAATCTCACCATAAATAAAGAAGAAACTGAAGGCAGCAGAAATATGGTTATACAGAAGGAAGTGTTAAAGAAAATGGTAACGGGAGAGACGAAAACTTTGCACTCGCAACGGGAGAGACGAAAACTTTGCGCTCGCAGATCATGGCCCTCTGCAATTTTCCTTGTAGCTCTTAGTGTTTGTCTTTTTTATATATCTCCTAAACCCTCTTCTGCCATCCATTTACTCAATATCACCAAGTAAATTATGTGTTGTTTTCCTCTGTCACTCTTGCCTTCAATCTGTCCTTTGAGTATCAGATTTTCCAAGCCCTCTTTCCTCATTATGTGCCCTAGAAATTTCAACTGTCTTTCTGGCATCTCTTCTTTATGTGCTGTGTCCCCTCAAGATGTAGGCGATCATGGATCTCCACAATTTCCTGTCCTTTGTAGCTCTTAATAAAGTATCAAATCTTAAGTATCCATTTTGTTTCCATTTTTCTTATAAACTTTGTTACTCACATGTTTATTCCTTGGTATTCTCAGCAACTTTCTGTAGAACCAAATCATTATTGCCTCAAGTCTCCTCTTCATCTGTGAGAACTAAATTAACTGTATATTTCTTTTTCATAAATATACATTTAGCTTAATCCTAGACTAAGCCTTATATTAATGTTCAGATATTGGGTCATGTAAATATTTTGAGAGGGCTCAAATATTTTTTCCTTCTCTCAATGCATACATATATATATATATATATATATATATATATATATAAAATTTGTATTCGTTATCAATAACACATTTAAAAAAAAAAATTTTGATTCACATTATATTTTTTCGTCTCTGATGCTACCTGAATTTTACCAAAAGCAAAATAATTTCCATGCCTGAAGATGACTGAATGTACAATCAAAAGTACTTGCGTATTTAAGAAAGACCTTATACAGCTTATAATTTTAAAAAAACAAGGATCATAGCATTCATCAAGTGATTAGTAGGTTAATGCATCTTTAAAGATTTTGTTAGCAAAGGGATTTCGCCATTTTATATCATTAACTTTAATAATCTACTTTTTTGTATGAATGATTCCTTGTAATATATATATATATATATATATATATATAATGCCTTTAAATTCCTTGGGGAAACATAGGGCTTCAAGATATCATTGCGGTTGCTGTAACAAACCAGTTTTTAAGTGAGTAGGTTGTTAGCCTCCAGCACAACCCCCAATCTGGAGGATCAAGTTTTGAATTCAGAGTTGTCCTTCTGCTAGACCAAGGCTATAGGACCTAGTTTGTCCTGTTATTTACCCATAGCTGGGAGGAGAAGAGGATTCATATCTTTCCCCAAGGGTATTAGTACATCAGTGAATGTAACGGATTCGACTGGAATTTGAACTCGGCTCTCCAATTCCTAATCCGAGACGCTATCCATTACTCCACCATGCCTCCTCTTAAACAAAGATGTATTACGTCTAATTATAAAAATGAGAAGTATTGAAACTGCCTCTTCTTAGTAAATTTTCATTCTTTTAGCTTTATATATATTAAGGTGAAAAAACCCTCAAAGACTGTCAACTTACTTCTTCATCATTAAACATGGCTTTTTTAATGACTTTCATGGCATAAATACGCTTGGTAGTTTTCTGCTCAACCATCAGTACCTTGGCATAGCTGCCACGTCCAATCACTCGGAGAAGCGTAAAATCATCCAAAGATATCTGGCCTTGCTCCATTCCTGGAAGCGACTGTCAAAAGATATGAAAATGTATATTAATCATAGAAGCTCGTAAGAAAAATGTCAATAATATATTTTCTATAACTTTGAAAACTTGTCATTACCATTTCAAATTTGGTTTAAACAGAAAAAAGTCCATCTTTGTGCTGTTTACCCTGTTACCACAAATCTTTCAGATGTCTTCTTCAGGTGTATAATTAGCAGGAAAAAAACAGTAATAATAAAAGCGACATCCCTCTTCCCTCATAAAAAAAATTTATGCCCCTGAAGAAGGTTGGAGAATAAATAGACTGAAATGTTTGAGTAATAACAACGACATATTAAAAAAAAAAAAAAAAAAAAAAAGAGTTCTTTTGTCCAAAGTTTAGAAGTTTATTTCGCTCACTGGGGTAGACTTTTCTAGTTCCACGTGCCATGTTTAATGGATGTCAGTTATCAGTTATCTCTTGTTAATTTTCCCCTGAAAGTTCTCCACTGCCTTAACCAGGTATTGAACTCACACTCTTTGGGTTCTGTCACTGGATCTAACCAACGCCTTTATCCACTGTGCCATGTGTCCTTGAGAAACAGTCTACCCCAGTGAGCAAAATAAAGGGTTCATTTCAACATTCCAACCACCTGAAGAAGGCCAGAACGTACAACAGCCAAAACGTTGTGATAAATATGGCAACAAAGATGAGGACAATAGTCCAAATAATGTAAATAATGTACATAATACCTCATCTCAGAAATATAGACAGAAACATATATGCATGCATGAAATTAAAAATATAAAATGGTGACAATTCCCCCATCCCACACTGTATAGCAATGGTGACATGTCTACAAACACTGTGTTAGATGGGAATTGACCCTACAAGAAGATTCATTTGCCCTTCAACAGTTCTTGTTTCTAATCTTGTTGGGTGTTTAGCCACTCTCCCCACTAGAAAAAACTAGTGAGAAAACCAGTTTAACACCCCCTCCCCATGACCTGACTATGCAAAAGGTGGTACTGGGTTACATCATGCCAGTAACAATGACAGGATATGTGATCATTTTTGTTTTTTGTTTTTTGTTTTTTCACTGGTTTCATTTACTTCTTGCAGTTTGCACTAATGTGCTCACAAGAGTGTCCCTCCAGATCTCCTGAAACTGATTGCACCATCTTGACCAGTGACAGCACCCAGACCTCTCCATTATTGATTAATCAGTTTTTCAAAATATGTTTTGTCACTAGATACACACTTAGGATGTAACTGTTTACATAGAGCTTTTTCTGATTTTAGTAGATGATTCAAATTTTTGTCTATGATTTTCTTGATGAATGTTTGAATGCAATTTGATTTTTGTGCACAGAACACATTTGCTGCTGTAACCATACTTCCATGTTGTTACAAAACTTGCCTGTTGTTGACACATATATATATATATATATATATATATATATATATATATATATATATAAGACACCATGAAATGTCAGTGCTTAGCTTTAGTATTATGAATTAATTATTTCCAAGTGCTATTTCCAAACCAGCAGAAGCATATAGTAGCACAGAATACACCGTTTTATGCCATTTTGTATGTTGGGAACAAAATGGGCCAGCACAGCCAGGCAACAATACTATAACAATGCAGAATGGAAAGTTAATATTATGCTTGTTTTGTTTCACAAATCAGTATTTGGGATTCATCCACGCGGCTGAAGTATCTTAGAAATACAATAAGTTAAATTTAAACATTCAATACATGACAAAATATTAAATACTAATAATAAAAATGGGTAGTACCTCAATTTTGGCGACCTTTTAGGGTTGATCCAAGATGGCAATAAATGTTGTGAGTAACCACATCATGCAGAAAAAAGGAAAAAGAAAAATGTTAAATCAACAGAAGACAAGAAAAAAAACAAACTGCTATTGTTCCACTTGAGGAATTTGGTTATTTGGAGAAATTGGTCTGAAAAGTCTTGCAAAAAGAATTCCATGCTGAATTTAATTTCCATTCTAACCAATGAAAATGATTTTGAATTGACATTTAAAAAGTGAATATATTATCATGCACAAATTTGTTCATATTTTAACATGTGTAGAAGAATATCAAGAATCTAATATTGACCAGAATACATTTAAAAGAAATCCTTAGGAATTCAGTCAGTTTCAATCGAAAAGAATCAATATGTGTACGAGACAATTTATGAAAAATATTGATTTTTATATCATAACTGATCAAAAGTATAAGATACCAGAAAAGGAATGATCGGTAATATAAGTTAGTCATTAATGAAATGCCTTAAATCCAGAATTTATTTAAATCAGTTTCAAGAAATACATTATGCAAATTAAAAACTTATATCATTAAAAAAAAAAAAAAAAAAAAAAAGGATAAAGATTTCCACTTTGATAGTTAAAATTTTATTTTTCTTCCTATTCATCTTATAAATGGGTTTTGTCTTTAATAAGCTTAAATTTCAAATCCACTTACAACCAGCTTCCAAGAAAAATTAAATCTTTTCTTTTAAAGAAATTATATTAACCAGAAAGTGATATAGAGACAGAGAGACAGAGACAGACAAGTATTGTCCATTCAGTGCTGGTGGTAATAAAACAGTGCAGCTAAAACTTATACTACTAATAAAAATACATTTACATAAACAGTCTAGTCATCTGAAAGATTTGTACATACACATATTTATTCTTATATAGAACTGACATAATATTTCTGGGGCAGTTTTTTTTTTTTTTTTTGTAATTTATAAAATGAAATTAAGCTAAAATGGAAATTCAGAGCCAATTTAACGGGGAAAAAATGAATAACAAATTTTGCACTTCATTTTTTTTTTTTTTAAATTCAAAATGCTCTTCACTTTGAACCTGCAAAGCATTTCTACGAAACATTTTTCAATTTGTTATACACAAAAAAACAGGCGGCAATAAAGTCAAATAAAAAAAAAAACTACTAAATATAAACATTTACAAACACCACACACAGAATACAAGATACTTTTAATTTCATGCAAGACATTCCGATCAAAGTTTATATTTTAAAATTTAATTCTAAAAACAAGGAAACAATAAATGTTTATGTTAACACCTTCACATTATGATAAATTACATCAAAATCTTACCAATGGTGTTGTCAATTTGTATTTAAACCATACAGTACAATGAGAATGATACTGCTTTCTTCCTTCTTTCAAACCATTGGCTTGTGAATTATAAGCATTTAATGGATGTCTGCTTGAATGTTAGTGATAATAATTACTTATTCCTTCTTAGTATGTGGGTAATTTTTAGTAAATAGCAAATTAGTTGCAGTTTTCAAAAGTACAAAGTTACAATTTCTAGACAACTCTTTCCATTCTTCATCATTTGAATAGATTTCTTGCATCAATAATGAGTGGAAATAAAACACTAGAAGCAATAAAATAAAAAATATGAAATGGAAGAATCTTGAAGGATTTTGCACTTAGGACATCACTAGAGTTTTTGAATGTGGCAATTCTTACTTATTTATTGATTATGTTTTAATTGATTATCTTCCCAGCACTGTATTCAGTTCTGTGTCTGTGATCACAAGAAAATGGTCATTTTATTTGATCTACAGTAATCAATGTTGCAGAGCGCAATTCGTTAATATCAAGCTTGGAAAAATTCTAAGAAAAGGAGACAATAGATCAGTTCAGAGAAAAATTTATTTTTCTTCTCAAAGGATGAATTTACTTAAATTTTGAAATCAAATAAGATTTAAAATGTAAAGTTAAATCACTTTAATGAACATTTAGAGAGGAAAAAGGAAATTTAAAATAATTTAAAATTAATAAAATATACAGGGTGCTGCAGAAATACTGCCAAGATATATATCTCAAAAATATCTCCCACATGATGGCAAGATATTAGTGGCTATATATATATATATATATATATATATATATATATATAAATAAAAGGCAGGATGTGTGTGTGTGTGTGTGTAACGAATGCACGACCGCAATTTTTGACAGATTTGCACCAAAATTTAAATGCACATGCTCCAAGTTAGCGGAAAGGCCAAGACTGACTTTGCATTTTGCAACTACCGTCAATAGTGGAAATAATCGATTTTTTTCATACTTCTATGGCAGTTTTCATGTAGTTTGCAGCCATTTCGTACAGACCAGAGTGAGAGCCTATAGCTGGCTGCCATGAATAGCCAGGAAGATTCTATTGGCCAGTGTGAAAGCCAACAGCTGACTGACACGAATGTTAACTAGCATGAAAAAAAAAAAAACAAAAAAAAAAAAAATCAATAGCTGCATTCGTCACAAGTGGGAAAAATTTAAATCTGCATGGCACTTTACTCCAATTGGCTCATTCGCTTACTTAAACTCAATGTTGATTCTGATTCCGCAGAACTGGGTTGGGTGTGAAAAAGTATTTGTTTTTAACATTCTTGTTTCATTCGGTTTTTCCAGTTACAAGTCCTTTTTTAAAGCTGATCGTTTTGTGTTCATTTTGTTTAGTTCTTTTTTCGTAACAGATTTAATATTTAATATAGAGCTTACAAAAAATTTGCAGTGTGAGATAGTCAATAAGTGAGGCAGTAGCAACATCAGCACGGCAAAGGGCACGCTTTTAAAGGCAAGGAAGGGCAAAAATATTTTAAGTCAAGTGATAGCAATTGCTGTACAAGTCATACAATTTTTGAATCAAGCACGGGCAACACCGGGCCATGCTGCTATATATATATATATATATATATATATATATATATAAAAGTAAATTTTTGCCATTTTATATTATTAATTTTGCACATGTGCATTATTTGTTTTTGATTTCATCAACTGCACAGTATAGTATGGTCAGTTTGTCAAGAAGCACCATGACACAATTCATTCTACCAGAAATTTAGAAACAGAATTCTGTACTGCTTAGCATTGGTACCGGGAGCTCCAAAATGAACATTTCAGAGTGTTTCGACGTCAATCTGAGGACAGTACTGAGGACATGGAAATAGTTGGAATAGTCTAATAGTAATTACGAAGATGTTTGGAGTGATCACCAATGATCGCAACTTTATGCCTCCATTCATTTTCCTACAGGGCCTCTGAGTCAACACACAGGCCTACATCAAGTGCCTTGAGGAGGTAGTGTTGCCCTGGGTCAAGAGGGTGGCTGCTGAAAACCCTATCTCTGACAACAGGACTCTAAGAGAACTCAGTCATGGCTCTCAGATAATTTCTGTGACAACATCACCCCTTACATCTGGCCACCTAACTCCTGAGACTGAAACCCCCTTGATTATTATGTGTGGGGCGAAATTGAACAAGAGACCAACAAAACTACTTTTAACACCAGAGACCAACTGAAGGCAAGAATTATGCCAGCATTCACCAACTTAATCAAGGAGATCATTCAGAAGAGTTGCAGATTCTGAAGTCATCTGGAGGCCATGGTTGAAGCCAATGGCGATTTTATTGAAAAGAAATTTACTCTTTAGTATTTCAAGATATTTTTGTATAATTTTGATAAATATATCTGTTAATGTCAGTGTTATTTTCATTTTTGCATAATTTAGACAATTTATCCATCACAATATATACATATACATATATATATATATATATATATATATATATATATATATATATATATAAGCGTTTAAGTTTACTTAATTTTTCTTGTGTTCTTATAATTTTCTTCTTTTCTGGACATAAATTAAGTAAAAACTGTCCAAATGTTTTGTATATCTGGCACTTTCGGCTCTACATTTAGCCATTATCAAGGATGATTTTATTTTTGCTTTTAACAATGTATTTTAACTCTAGATACATACATATATCAATCCATACATTCAGTTAAAATTTGAAAAAATAATCTTTGATAATGGCAAAAGTATAGCTGAAATTGCTCTGACATACACCGGCTCAATTCTTAATGGTTATCAAAATTTAACTGTATTAGTATATAATCTCAAAATAAATTTTATCATTTACTGTCCACCTACTTTTGATTCACCCTCTGTGTGTGTGTGTGTGTGTATATATATAAGTTTCTCCATAAAGCAAAACAAAAAATCTTTGTAAAAAAAATAAGACTAAAGATCCAAATGAAAAATAAATTATTTTTCAAAAAGTGGGTGCTTCACAAACAATGGTTCACATGCAATTTAAAAACACAAAAACGAGGTGATCATTGCTAGACTAACTCAATGTTTTCAATGCAACTTGGAGGTAAAACTTGCATTAAAAACTTAAAAATAAATATCAAACATTTTTATATAAAATTATTTTTACTTATTCAAAATAAGACTTTAAAAACGAAATATTTTGTAGCAACCTTTTCAGTGGCTGTTAATTGTGTCAAGACACACAATGAGGGGAAAATGTGGATAAAAATGGTCAAAAGGGGCTTTGAACTCGCAACCAAACCTGGTCAAATAAAGAAGATTGTTCCTGAACCAGTAGCATTTGAACCCCACAAACAGCAACTTCATTGGTGTTTATTATATGCAATGTGAAGCCAATTTTTATAAAAATTATATATCCAGTCATTCCCAGGATTGTTAATAATGATTACAATAAAGAAAAGTGAAGCAATGGCACAGGCAGTCAAGCATAAAAGCAGCAGTAGGCTGGCAATAAGAACATTATGTTTAAAGCACCAAGTTCCAGGTTCAGGACAGTCCTACAGGACAATAGCCTCATGAATTTGGTGGCATAGTAATTGTGATTTCAATCCCTGGGTTGGATAGGGCAGATTAAGAATCAGTGAAAACAGGGAGAGTAATAACCAAGCAGTATTAAACGAAGACAAGATGTCCCTATATATGAACAGAACGAGAACACATTACTCTGGCAGATTAAGGGTTTCAATTTAAAATTCTCTGAGAGTTATCCAGATTGACAGACACCTGAAGAAGGAGGCCTCAGAGGACAATGGCTGAAACATAAGGACATTAATCTGAATGTAAGTAATGCAAATAATGAAGAAGTAATTAAAAAAAAAGGAAAATTAACATCAAAGTAAAATATTTAACCAGAGAGTGTGATAAAAGATTTTGGTTTTAAAAGCAAATACTTTAAAAAAGAGTTTGTTTTTTTTTTTTTTTATAATTATAAATTTATAAAAAAAAAAAAAAAAAAAAAATTGCCCCTCCCCCAGCTCCATTAGTTGGAAACTGATAACAAAAGAAAGCACCTGGAATATGTAATCAGAGTCAACATCATAAAATTTTGGTGTTGATAAACCAGATAACAAAAGTAAAAGTTGACATAGCAAAGTGAGTTTTCGGTGTTTTCAGCCAATACTATATATATATATATATATATATATATATATATATATATATATATATATATATATATATAAGGTTGGTGCAAAAATAATGACGTGATAATGTCATTTTTTGACATTTTTTTAATGTCAAAAAACGACATTACGTCATTATTTTTGCACCAAGCTAATATATATATATATATATATATATATATATATATATATACACACACACAACATCTATTGGATAGAGGGCATGCATACAACAAAAGATATTATGTGCAAAAGTTTTCAGTATCTTTTTATATATATATATATATATATATATATATATATATATAATTTTCTATTGTATATTCAGTTACAAGATTTCCAAAAAGATAGCATACAAAACATTTGCACATAGCTCATTTTAAGATATGGAAGGTCAGAGGAAAACAATGTCTAACATACCTAGCAAGCTTGAGTAAATGAATGGCAGATCATGGTTTTGGATTGATAAACAAAAGACAAAATTTATTAAATGCTACAAAGGATAGGGAATTGTGGAGAGCCAACATCCTAAAAGGGACATGGCACATAGAATTTCCCTGAACTAAAAGAAAAAAAAATTTATATTTATAAGAAGACATTTCTACTTCTTAATTCTTAAAATTCAAATAGCCAGTCTAAAAGAAGGTTTTGATTGGTTCATTTCTTTATGGCTTATAACTCTTTGCAGATTATTTGAAGCCAGAAAATATTTTTAGATTGTAAAACTTTTTGGGGGGGATAATGAGTTAGTGATACAAGTCTTACTAATTAACCCATAGCTGGAGAAAGAAGAGGGGGATTTATATGTTTCCCAAGGATATTTGTGCATAAGTGATTGTAATGAACTCAAATGGAATTGGAACTCTGCTCTCTGATTATAAATTACAAGCTATTATCCATTACACAATCTGCACATCCAAGCTTACAGTACTTTGTATTTCCAAGCAGTCATCCATCTAGGTACTGACCAGGTTCAATATTGCTTATCTTCAGTGATCATATGTAAACCTTCTAAGAAAATAAAAACTATTCCAAACTATGGAGAAAGCAATAGGAAACCACACCACTATCCTTCCCAGGAAGTCATGTCAGTTCACAAATATTAAAAAGGAAGCTGTGAAGAGAAATGACCGACTGTCCCAAAGAGACATAAATCCAGGGTTCGATGGGTAAATGGTCACCATTTTATATTTTAATTTTCACATATATATTATTAGTTTATGGTTTTGTTGACTGCACATTATAGTAAGGTCAGCAGGGCACTGTCTGTGAGAAAAGAAGCACAATGACAATTCACTCAGCCGAAAATTTGGAAACATTATGGTGTACTGCTTGGTATTTGCACCGGAAGCTCCAATATGAACATTTTAGAGTGTTTAGATCTCAATCCGAGGGCAGTGTAGAGGATTCAAAAAGAGTCAGATGAGTCTAATGGTGATTACAGAGGTGTTTGGAGAGATCACTAGTGATGGTGACATTATGCCTCCATTCATCTTCCCACAGGGCCTCAAGATTGAACACAGAGGCCTACATCAAGTGCCTCAAGGAGGTAGTGCTGCCCTGGATCAAGAGGGTGGCTGCTGGGAAAACCTATCTCTGGCAACAGGACTCCTCACCATGCCACACAAGTTGAAGAACCCAATCATGGGTGTCAGACAATTTCTGCGATCACATCACTCCTTACATCTCATCACCTAACTACTCTTCAATATTTCAAGATATTTTTGTGGAATTTTGAATGAAATGAGATGTGTTATTTTCATTTTTGTATAATTTATAACAGTTTATCCCTTGCACTCTGCATAAATAAACTTTGTTCATGTTCAAACAATTGAGAATCTGTGTTGTGTTGATGCTACAACAGTTTGGCCAATCCATTCTACAGGCTTCTGCAGATATATAATCCATAAAGAAAAAGAGAGGTCTATTTTTAATAACACTGACCTGCTAAAACAGTGCAGTCACAATGTCAATGGCACAAAGGACTTCAATTGTCAGAACGAAACTTGGAATGTTAATAACTTCACAGACACAATATTGTCATTGCTGTTTTAACTGCAATATATCCTTTTTATTAACTTTAATTTTTCAGCCATTTTTTTATTAACAGCTGCTGATCATAATTGTGGATATACACCTAGGTAAAAGGGGGAATCAGTGTACCAAGTTCAAAATTCCATCTGAGTTTGTCACATTCACTGCTGCACAAATAACATTAGGAAAACTATGAATCCATCTCTTCTCTCCTCAAATATGGGTTAAATAGCATGGCAGACTAGGCTCTCTAGTATTAGTTGGGACCCAATCTGGGAGGACAACTTTGAATTCAAAAGTGTTTAGACATATCATGCATTTAGGCAACTCCAACCAGCAAAAACATCTGGAAAACACAGCATCTGGAAAACATCTAGCATTTCATCTGTGGGGAAATAAGATATATTGCAGAAAATAACTCATCACCTGCAAGGTGTGTATAAATGTTTTTGAAAACTGTCAAATCTGGGAAGTGAGGATTCGACATCTCCAACACAGATATGGCAACAATACTCCATTTTTGGTCTAATCTGACTCTTGTAAAAATAAAGCATGGTGGGGGTCAGGTGGAAGAGGCCAACTATTTTTCCAGCATCTTTAGTAATGTATCATATATATCATCTCAACAAAGGTCTGGGGTGAACACGAGTCCCAACAGGCATTCAAAACAAGGAGTCTCACTGATGGTCTAACTGTTAATTATGACTGGAGTAAATTCAAAAACCTGATGGGCATGGGTTTGGTGACGCCATCCCATAGAAAAACCTACTTGCTACAGAAACCACAGCAGTAACACAGTGTTATGAGGCTATACTCCTATTCCTAATAGGAGAGATATGGCACTAAAGAGAAAGAACCAGAAAGTTTTAGACTATTTTTTTTAGTGGCTTAGATTGAGGAATCAGAGAGCAGAGTTCAAATTCCAGTTGAATCCACCACATTGACTTATGTGCTAATACCCTTGAGAAAGGTATGAATCCTCTTCTTCCCCCAGGTATGGGTAAATAGCAGCACAGACTGGGTTCTATCGCCTTGGATAGCAACTGGTCTACTGCAGAAAGAAATGATAACCTACTGCAAGAAAAAATCTACCTCATCAGTCATGTATCGAAAGATAGATGATCGCCTAAGTGTGTATCAGGTATGGCATACAAATACCTTAACACAATATTTTGATTCAGATCCCAAGTGGCACAATTGATAATAGTTTAGTTTTTCCAAGAATATCCAATAATCCAGTGTTTATGCCACTCCTTTTAATGGAATAAATTAGTTGTTTACTTTCTATTATTTGGCCTTGAGAAAAATATCTTTCCATTCTGATGTTATAGTTTTGATTTTTTTTTTTTTTTTTTTTAACCTTAAAAAGATTCAAGCAGGATTCAACTATTATTTGTCAAATGTCAAATCTGCTATTCTCAGAATGATAACTCAAAGTTATTTTAAAAAGCTAAAACATCCTTCCAATGGTAAAAAGTAGTAATGTCATGTTCCTGGATCATACATGCTGTTCACCTTAAAATGCATTCACAGCTAACACTAATTGTCTTGGAACAGTTCTGCAATCTTTACAATAGCCAACAAATTTGAGCAATATACCTCAATTAAATCTTACTTATTATAAAACGCAGATTGCGTGTGTGTGTCTGTAATGTTTATATATTGGATTGGATTTCCTACATTTTTCAGCCGATTTCAACAAAACTTCACAGGACTACGTAAAATTACCTTGCAGTGGTTCTAACAGTGCCAAAAATTGGAAAAACAATTGTTTTTGCACAAAATGAATTTGAAAACATGAAGAGGCATTAATGAAAGGAAGACAACTCACATCGGGTTAAAACCCAGGTTGTGTGTGTGTGTGTGTGTGTGTTCGTTTATATATGGGATCGGATTTTCTACATTTTTCAGCCGATTTCAACAAAACTTCATTTTTTTTTTTTTTGGTAGGTAGTGTTTCTTATTGTCTTGCACACTTTTTTCTTTATTTTTACATTCAGAATGCTTTAAAAATTCCATTTACAAGACAATTGTTTGATAAAATTCTATTCAATCGGTAGACTCATAACGATTGAAAACAATGTTTTTGTTTGATTTTGACCAATTCGTAAACTAATTAAGACATGCGTGTCCGTCAACCTTAAACAAATAATCTTTGTTAAGTTTATTTTTCAGTCTTTATGATGGTCGATACTTGATCTATCTCTTACTGTTACATCCCCGGGCAACGCCGGGCTAACTGCTAGTTTTACATAAAATTTAACAAATCTGTTACCAGTTTCAAGGCTAATATTTTGTTGCTTAAAGATGCATTCTGAGTGACTAACAGCAAAACATCAGAAAATGTGGAAAAATTCTAGAATGTATCCATGAGGACTGTCACCAAACAATCCAGCAACTCTTTCACACAACTGAACTTGGTTACAGCATTTGCCAGGTGAGCCAACTAATTACAATCAAGGTGCATGAAACTCTTATAAATTTCTTAAATGTATATGAAAGATAAAGTTAGCAAGATATGGGAAGAAAATATGGAAATAATATTGAAATGGTAATGGCAAACATCTGTTTATATTACCGAGATGAGGTATTCTAACTATTTACATTGTCCAGTCTGTTGGCCCCATCTTTATTGTCACATGAATGAAGTTTCAGCTATTGTATGTTTCGGCCTTCTTCAGGTGATATATGTTGGAATTTCAAACCAAGGACACCTGGCCCAGTGGATAAAAGTGTTGGTTGAAGTAATCCAGTGACTGGACCCAAAGAGTTGTGTGTTCAATACCTGGCCTAAACTTGGGGAGTTGAGTTACTAAAGGGAAATAACTGAAACGAAGATATCCAGAAAAGGCATGGCAAGTGGAATTAGAACAATCTACCCCAGTAGACAAAGGGTTCGGTTCAAAATTCCAACTTGTATCATCTGAAGGCTGGAGCATACAATGGCTAAAACATTGTGAATATGACAATAAAGAGGACAACAGTCCGAACGGTGTAAATAGTATAAATGATGAAATTAGCCATATTCCATAAAGGAAATATTCAGTATACACAAACCAAAAAATTAGTGTTACTGTAGGTTGGAATGTATGAAGATCTCTATCAAAACTCTTTTACAGGAAATTTCAAGCCTGTTATTGCTTTTTTTTTTTTTTTAGTATTGACTGGAAGATAGTGTGAAAAGTCAGTGGCTTGATTACATCCTCTTTCTTCTAGTTACATATACCATTCATTTTTCTTGTTGGAAAAGTTCAAGTGATGTGGTTTTTGTTACTTGATAAAGCTCTTGGGATTTTATAGCATCGAGATCTGATGAAGAATTATCCTTCAAGATTAATTGGACTTATCTGAAGCCATTTTAAAAGCATTAATGGGAAAGTGTTATCTATAATCAAAACCAGATTTTATTCAGTCGTAACACTTGAACTAAATCTGTCAATACCTATACAGAGGAAGTGATTAAAAGTAATTTAACAGGTGTGGGGGAACAGATGATGAGATATCAACAATATACTGAAGGGAAAGTGAAACACATTCCATAGTTACTTCTATATGAGGAAAGATAGGGATATGTTACAGAATACATATGACAGCTATAACAACACACAACAATGACCAATCTCCTTACAATGTTGTTCTCAGAAGATGCATCAGACCACGAGTCCTGGAGAGGAATAAATACAACTTAATTAATATTTCAAGTGTTTATTGCCAACCAACAGGAAAGACTTTGCATGAAGTTGATAAATTTAACAGAAAATATACAGAGACAAATTGCACATTTATTTTGAAGTGAAGTTCAAACATTTTGTATGTCAAAGTTTACATTCTTTTTTTTCTCTTAGATTGGTATTTTTTTTTTTTTTTGGTTTGTTTAAGAGGAGGTCTTTTAAATACAGTGGTTCAATTGGTCAGTATTTCAATCAATATAAGAACTGATGATCAGGTGACACAAAAATTAATGTGATGGGGAGGTTAGTGAAAAAAAAATATCATCTTGAAACATTTGCCAATGTTCTTTCACTTCAAGATGAATGCAACAAACAAACAAAGAATAAAAAATAAATAAAAACAGATTAACCCAACTTCAACTTGCATTTAGGAAGAGGAGACAATTAGCAATGGCAAAGCAGCAATATCTTGAGATTTAAGCTGGAAGGAAGGAAAAGAAAAGCACAAAGACGTTATTAGAAGCAAAACCAGGGCATTATGAATTAAGAATGAAAAAAGAAAATCAATCTATTTTGGTATACAAACTGCAAAATACATGTATTACTAAGTTGGCAAGTAAACCCCAGTTTCAAGATATATGTTGTCAGAGATATCATTCAAAAAAAAAAAAAAAAAAAAAAAAAAGTTATTTGCAAACAAGTCTCACTAAAATTGTAGTTTCATTAAGCAGCCAAGATTTCTTTGCCTTTCCCAAGTGTATTTGCACGTAAGTGAATGCAACGAACTTGACTGGAATTTGAACTCAGCTCTCCAATTTCACACTCTGAGATCTTATTCATTACATCCCTCACACAAGATAATATATATTGGTTTAAATAGTACATGTACGTATGAGCGCCTGTTTACTGCAGAAGTTTTACTTTTTAAGTAGATGAAAAATACTTAAAAAAAAAAAGTAAAAAATGAGTGACAAAAATTTGAAGGTACAGGGTGCGATGGGTAAATTGTCGCCATTTTATATTTTCAATTTCTCCCACATGCACATTGTTTTTGATTTTATCAACTGCACAGTACAGTAGAGTCAGTTGGGTACTGTCTGTGAGAAGAAAAAAAAAGCATCATGATGTAATACACTCTACCAGAAATTTGGAAACGGCATGCTGTACTGCTTGGCATTCATGCTCCAATACAAACATTTCAGAGTATTTGAGAGTCAATCTGAGGACAGTGCAAAGAATTCGGAAAGAATCGGATGATATATCGAGTTAATATCATGGTGTTTGGAGTGATCACTAGTGATAGCAACATTATGCCTCTATTCATCTTCCCACAGGGCTTCAAACTCAACATGAGGAGTTATGCTGCCCTGGGTCAAGAGTGTGGCTTCCAGAAGAAGCCATGTCTGGCACCATGCCACATAAGCAGGAGAACACAGTCATGGCTCTCAGACAATTTTTGCTATCACATCATCACTTACATCTGGCCACCCAAATCCCCAGATTGCAACCCCCCTTGAATATCATGTGTGGGGTGCAGTTGAGCGAGAGTCCAACAAAACTCCTCATGACACTAAAGGTGAACTGAAGGCAAGTATTATGGCAGCATTCACCAACTTAAACAAGGAGACCAAATAAAAGCATTGCGGGAGATTCCATAGTCACCTGGATGCCATGGTTGAAACCAATGGCGATTTTATTGAATAAATTTACACTTTAGTATTTCGAGATATTTTTGTGGAATTTTGGTAAATGTTGAAATTAAATGTCAGTGTTATTTTTATTTTTGTGTAATTTAAATGAGAATTTATTCATCACACCTTGTACAGGTAAGGAAATGATTATATGAAGATATATGCAAGAAATTGCTTAAAAAAAAAAATTAAAAAATTAAAAAAAAGATAAAAAGAAGATAAAAAAACAGTTTTGAATATCAGATAGATTTGTTCATACAAACACAGCTGGAATTTGAACTCAGCACTCCAAAACACTATCCATTACACCAATGCACATTTATTTATATATATATATATATATATATATATATAGAGAGAGAGAGAGAGAGAGAGAGGCATGAAGTAATAGAAAGCGGCTTGGATTGAGGAATCTGAGAGCCAAGTTCAAATTCCAGTCAAGTTCATTACAGTCACTTGCATGCTAATACCCTTGGGATAGATATGAATCCATCTCTGCTCTCCTCCACCAGCTCTGGATAAATAGCAGGACAAACTGGGTCCTATAGCTTTGGGTGGTGAATGGTCTAGGAGAAGGACAACCCTGAATTCTAAACTTGCAGAGGCTCGTTTTGGATATCTTGTGGCTTTCTGTGCACCAGTTCTCTGTATTTGGCTCTTCCAAAAAGTGTGGTCGGTTCTGCACAAACCTTCACCACCATAATCAAATATGTGTGGGTAGTCTGGCTGTTGGTTTTAAGAATTGAGTCACTTAGCCCTCATACAGTAAAAATGGGAGAGTCCAGGGTGCGTGTGTATGTATATATATATATATATATATATATATATATATATATATATATATAAAAACACTGTCACATCTTTACAGAAGATCATCTTTTCAATATTGAGCTAAACAGCAATAGGCTGGCAGATGACTTTGCAAATCAGCCTTGCTCCTGCATACCTTTTTACATATGTGACACACAAAAGATTTTTTGGAGAGTCTTGAAAATGGCTTTCACTTTGTCCCTTTTCACGTGTCACTTCATCTTAACGTCATAGCTGCAAATTTTATCACAGAACTGACATAATTACCTTTGCAGATCTGTCAGGAAAGACATTCACATAATCGGCCTGAGACAGCCAATTTTCATGTGAACAAAGATGACTAGAAAATACAGTACGAGATAGAACAACCTTCCCGCAGATGTTACATACAAGCAGAGACTGAATATCTTCTGGGGTCGAACCTACATCACCTTTCCTAAGAGCCCTTTCCAAACTTTAAATGCTCAACCCCTTTTGACCTCAAAATGACTGCAAACATTGAAAACTAACTTTCTCCAACCAGACCTATTCTCTGCCTGTTTTTCAAAGTCTTTGACACTAATTTCAAGAGTTTTCTTTAACAACATCCTTCAAATGTTTCTTGAGTTTGGGGCACTTACCAATAGTTTTAAATATCTGCTGATATAATATACACATATACATACATACACATATTTTTTAACCAGCAAATTTCATTTATGTAGGTTTAGTACAGAAACAAGAAAAGTTCTTTGCTTAAACAAGGAAGCTTTGCCAGTCTTCAACCAAATCAGTGTGTGTGTGTGTGTGTGTGTGAGTGAGTGAATGAATGAGAGAGAGAGAAAGGTCGTTCAACATGAGGCTGACCATCTAAACTAAACAAAAAAGAAATAAAAAAAATTAAGAAAACACAAGAGAAAACTCCAGACCTTTAACCAACCCTAGCAACAAGTCATTTTCTTCCCAAAAGAAAAACTTGTAAATTCATTCATGGTTTTTTTTTTTAATCCAAAATGGTGTTCTTAAACGAGTTATCGTGATGTGTGAAAAATAGTAACCTATAGGAGAGAGAGGTCAGGTGAGTGCAATGAAGTCACCAACTTCAAATGATACCTTTATTTAATCAACAAGAGTAGATTGTTCTCATTCCACTGTCCAGTCACGGGATATCTGATCTTGTTCAGTTTTTTTTTTTTAGTACTATTGTTCAATTATTACCTCACCCTGTTTTCACTGAGACAGTATATGTACTACCCCATACAAAGGTTGAACTCATAATTATTATACCAACAAAATTCACAAACAAATGCTTTAATCTACTAGGTTACTGTCTTATGGGACAATCCTGAGCCTAGAACTTAGTACAGACTGAAACTCAGTGGCAACAGGACTAGCATTAACCAAGCAGAAAAAAAACAAAAAAACAAAAAAAAAACATAATGAGGTATCTTTAGATATGTACAGCAGAATGTGAAACAATCTATCTGCATAGGTAAACTCATTTTGAAATTCCCTGAGGGTTACCTGGGTTGATAGACACCTGAAGAAGACTTGAGGGCACAACAACCTTTACGATAATAACAAAAACGAGAACTTTGTTTAAATTTCTGAAATGAACCCTTCATTTAATCTATGAGGGTAGACTGTTCTGGCCTACAGATATCTCATCTATTTCTTATTACTGCTCTCCCTGTTTCTACTAAGTATAAGTACATACTGCCTGATCCAGGGATTGAACTCACAATTCCTATGTCACCAAATTTACAAGCCAATGCTTTAACCCACTGAGAACCTAATCAGTGGGTAAGGTTAGGTTTAATGCTCCAAGTTCTCAACAGAGAATTGTCCCATGGGACAATAGCCTACCTAATAGATTAAATCATTGGTTCATGAATTTGATGACAGTAATTGTGAGTTCAATTCCTGGATCAGGCAGTGTGTACTTAGACTCAGTGGCAATAGGGCAAGCAATAACCAAACAGTATTAAGAATAAAAACTTGATCAGACATACTCTAATTTTCAGTTCAAAATTCCCGATAGGTTACCTGGATTGACATACACCTGATGAAGGCCAAAACGTTGTGATAACAAAGGACAATAGGTAAAATGTAAATATTTAAATTATGTAAATAATGATAAATTTTCATCCTAGAAATTCATACAGAAATTAATTCTACTCCAATAAATTCTCCCCCATAATATTCCAGTTTAAAATTATCATCTTATTCAAAAATCTTTTTTTTTTTTTTTTTTTTTTTTGCAGAAATAAATTTACAACATTAAACAATTCTAGAAAGTTTCTATAAAACTGACTGTGTTCCTAATTCAAACAAAATCCATTTCAATTTTTATCTTGCCATTAAGTTTTAAAATTTGAAATGGCAAGCTAAACACTGGTTCACTGAAAGTTCTCGGGAAATTTTGGGATCATTTTCCAATTCAGCAATAAAATCATCAGAGATTAATAGTTTTGGCCAACCCTCTCTCCTAGTATTTTTGCAATTAAAACTTCTTGTAAATCTTTTAAACCAAACTTTAGTGCTTATTCACTAACAGAAATTTAGAATTGATATTGCTTGTAGTTTCTACTTCATTATTGTCTTCCTTGAATTAAGACAAATATAAAATGAGAAAAATGAAAATAGTTTTCAATATTTGCCAAATAAAATCATGTAAAAAAAACAGAAAAATAAGGTTACATTTTTACTGAATATTCAAAAAATGTGAATAACTAAATAAAATAATACAGCCTCTGTCCCATAAAAGTTAATCTATTTGCATACACATTTCATAGACTAAATGGAGCAACTATTATAGGACAGGATCAGTGTATTCATTTAAGACTAAAATGTTAATTATAAATAAGTTTTGTTTTTTTAACAAAAATTATAAAAAAAAAAAAAAAAAAAAAAAAAAAAGAAGGAAGGAAAGAAAGAAAAACTAGCAATTTCATGTTGAACACATATTTATAAACAAGTTAATGGATAAAAGAAAAATTTGGTAATTCTGAATAATAATTTGTGAAAAACTGACAAAATCTTTCTAAATATAGATTGTCATTTACCAAAAAAGAGAATGATGGTTTGAATGAAAAGCCACATTTCTACTAATATTCAAAGACCAAGATACTGAAATGGACGTCATAACAAACAAATATACAATAACCATGCAATTATCGAAAGAGAAAAGATTATAATAATGAAATATGTATAAAAAAAAAAGTAATAATGAGATAAAGTGTTTAAGTGTTTTCTTTGGGATAATTGACATGTACATATGTAGACTGATTATATAATGAAAAACATGCACGTCATCACCTTCATTCTCCATGCTTATATTTCATTATCTAATGCCAGCTTATAAAGAACAGACAAAGAGATAGAACACAGGGAGATTTAAGATCATGCCTCTTGTATAAAATATCATAACAGAAAAGGACTTATTGTTGACACTATTCACAAAGCAACATCAAAGTGTCAATAAGATCTTAAGATAAAAATTAACCTCATTTTGAAATTCATACTTTTAATTAGCAGATGTGTGGATAATGTAATGTTTATCAGCATGGAAAGTGGAATCAACCAGCCAAGTTCAGATTCTAACCTCATCAGTTGCAATCACTTTGCACTAATAATCTTAGGAAAGGTAACAATACATTTTTTTCTCTATCCAGATATTTATCTATATATAAAATTCTGTAACTTCTGTTAGTCCATCACATCCTCTAAAATAGCCATAAATTGACCAATCAAAATTAAACTTTAAGAAGTGTAAATAGGTAAGGGGGGTACAAAATACAGGGTGCGATGGGTAGATTGTTGGCATTTTATATTTTTAATTTCACGCATGCACATGGTTTGTTTTTGTCGACTGACACCATCTGTGAGAAAAAGAGCGCCAAGATGCAATTTACTCTGCCAGAAATTTTGAAACAGCCTGTTGTACTGCTTGGCATTCATGCCAGAAACTTCAATACAAACATTTCAGAGTGTTTGGGTGTCAATCTGAGGGCAGTACAGAGGATTCAGAAAGAGCTGGATGATATATAATGTCAACATCATGGTGCTTGGAGTGATCACTAGTGAAGGCAACTTTATTCCTCCATTCACCCTCCCACAGGGTCTCAGAACCAACACACAGGCCTACATCAAGTGCCTTGAGGAGGTAGTGCTGCCCTGGATCAAGAGAGTGGCTGCTGGAAGACCCTATGTCTGGCAACAGGACTGTGCATCAGGCCACACAAGCAGGAGAACCTAGTCATGGCTGTAAGACAATTTCTGCGACCACATCACCCCTTACATCTGGCCACCTAACTCCCCAGACAGTATAAAACCCATTGATTATTATGTGTGGGGCACAGTTGAGTGAGAAACCAACAAAACTGTACAGTTGGTTTTACTAGGGTGCATAGCTTAGTACAATAAATTTTCATAAATTTTTCTGGAAAAACTTATTTCACATAAAAAATACACCATTTTAAAACAATTTAATGATTAAAATAAATACTTATCTAATAAAAATGCAATATTGTTTTTGCATGTCTTTTTTATATGACCCCCCCCTCAACCAAAGCTAGAGAATTCAGTCCACGCTGCTATTTAATTAACTAGACTTTTTTTGCAACCTACTGACACGTCTGGAAATCCTCACTGTATTTCGTATTGTTGAAGTTATTGTTAACATTTTATCAAGATTTACAAACTGTTTTGTTCAATTTTGCAAACCAAGTGATGAAATTTGAATAAGCCAATTTGTTTGAAAAAATACTTAGACAGAAACCCTACATCGCAGTTTTTATATACCCTAGTAAAACCAACTGTACTTTGTACCTACTTACCTGTTTGCAATTCTTCCCAAAATTTGATTTTGATCAGTCAGTGTATGGCTATTTTAGAGGGTGTGACAGACTAACAGAAGTCACAAAATTTTATATATAGATTACTAATGTTATTTTAATGTTATCATATGCAGACTAATAAGCATACAAGATTAAATATCTCATAGGAAACATTATTCAACTCCAGATTTTGTCAATTACCATCAGCAAGTAAATGTGTGGCTTTAGGGCTTTCTCCAAACATGGATCATACATTCTTGGAAGGATGTAAGAAGACTTTCTCCTCTCTCTCTGGTGGGTGATTATACATGGTCCCACATATGCATATCCTAAATGCAGCTGGGTTGATCATCTGTTTACATGCTAAGAGCAGACAGTGATATCAAGCAAAGTGCAGATTTGCACCTGGTTGCTAGGAAGTTATTTTTCAGTTCAACCCACCAATAATGCAAAATCTGTTCTAGCATCGTTGGAAGCGAGTCACATACTACACTGTCAATGACCATTCATGTTCTACTTTCTTAACAGAAAGTTAAAAATTATATATTAACAAATTTAGGTGTGTTTTAATATTGATGAGGAGAGATATGGCGGAGTAATGGATAGTGGCTCAGATTGAGGAATTGGAGAGCTGAGTTCAAATTCCTGTCGAGTTTGTTACATTTAGTAATCTGCAAATACCCTTGGGAAAGATATGAATCCATTCCCTCTCCCTACTCAGCTGTGGGTAAGTAGCAGGACAGACTGGGTCCTATAGCCTTGGATGGCAACTGGTCTAGAAGGACAACTCTGAATTCAAAACATCCAAGTATAGGTTAAGTAGTTTCACCAACCTGCAATTGGCCAAGCATGGTGAGTGTAGGGTTACACCTCTGAAGACAGTCAATCAGGGAGAGGTTTCTCCAAAGGGTGAGGAAGATCTGTATAATGAGCTTTCATCCCTAATACTTTTTCTTTTTCATATGCTTCCATTAACAACTGAATTGTTCATTTTTCATAAATGTCTAAATAAACTTAAATTATGTCGAGTATTAATTCTACATTTTTGGCAAAGAAAAATATTTGCCACTTATATCATTCATGAAATGGTTTTGTGAATGAATATTTAAGAGGGTCTTCCTGGTCTCTTAAGTGCTTTGTGAGGACAACAGAGGAGTGTAATGTTTTCCTACAAGAGCAGGAGAATAGTACTACTTTTAGAGAAGAACACAAATCATTGATGTGTTATGCTTATCTTTAAAGACAATTTACAAGATTATATTAAAAAAACATATAAAGGTCTTAAGTTCTTGACAAGTTTTAAATGCCTTACAACTTCAAGGTTTAGTGCTTCACAACTTAAATTTTCTCATAATGCTCTTCTATTAGATTAGAAATTAATACAACCTCTGTCCAATAATAGTTGCTATATTCAGTGCATTGACATTTAACTATTATGGGATAGAGGGATTAACAAAGTGAATTGTCATTTAATTGATAATTTCACATAACACCCATTAAGTTTACATTTTTCAAATATATGCTTTTCTTATACTTGAAACATTATATGAATAAAGACAAAAGGAAGACTTAGCTGACATCTTTTGTTCTCTAATGGACTTTATGAAAGTAAATGTAAGGTTTTTATTTTGCAACAAGTATATATAAGCAGAAGTAAAAATGTTTTAGTTTTTCAGGATTTCTTAATTTAAAGACACAAACAAATATACATTAGGCTAAGTGAAAGGCAAGGTAAACTATTGAGGATGCTAAATGAGTAAATGTTACTGTTGTTGAATTTTTTATAATGCATTTATTATTTATATTTTAGTTTAAGATTAATTTATGTATTATATATTTTAAATAATGGGTTTTCAATTGAACTGTTTTTTAAAAAATTGTTATAGTTATGTATGTTGGCTTGGGAAAGGATTATTTCTTTGGGGAAAAGAGATATTTGAAAAAAAAAGAATGAGATGCAAATTTATATTTTGGTAAGATTCAATAGCAGCACTGAAGAATTTTCTAAGTTACTTTCTCTTTTAATAAGGATGACATTCTTTAGATCAAAGTTGTGGTTGAACTTAGCTCTTTGTATGACTAATGCATTTGATAAACTGTTGCATATAAGATCCTTTTTGTGTTCATAGATATATCTTTTTTTAATTTCTGCAAATTTCCCCAATATATTGTAAAGAACAGTTGTGAACAGACATTTTATATATATCTGCTTCAGAATTATTATTGTTAGAGATATCTTGGGTTTTGATCAAATCCATAATAGTTTTGGATGTAGTAATTAATTTGATAATATTAAGATAGGATAACTTGTTTTGGATAGTAGATGTTAAAGAATTAGTAGGTAGTATTATATGCCTGTTTTTATCTTGTTTGCCATTGATGTTCTTAATGTCTATCTTTTTTGTAGTTTTGTATGCTTTTCTCTTAGCATTGGGGATAAAATAATTTGGATATTGGAGGTTTTAAAGGGGTTTTCTATATATATATTTCTTCTTCAGGTATATATTGAGGGCTGCATATTCTTAGTGCTCTTAAATAGAATTCTATAATATTTCCTAGTTTTATTCCGTTACAGTGTTGAGAATAGAAATTAATAATATTCATTTAGTGGAATTTTTGTGCAAATTATCTAAAATGAAAAATAAAATTTTCCAGCAGATATTTTTATGACACTGTCTTTATGCAAATTTAAATTGAATAAAATTACAAATTTTATGATCATAATTTTTAAGTTGCTAAGTTTGACAAAATCTTACACTTATTCTTAAAATGCATACATGCCTTAAGCATAAAATTAAAAACATCATGCAATTAAATAATTATTTATTGAAAAATTTGTGATGAAATTATTTGATTATTATTTTTTGTTCTTTAGAAATTATTTAACGAAAAAAATAATATTCAACTGACTAAAGATAAGAAATGAAAATGAACTGTCGTTCATCATATTCAATCATGAAAGCAAAACAAAAGACAAGAACGGCAATTTTAAAGGATAAATTCCTTTGTAATCTTCTCAGATGCAATTCTACTTAAATATACCTGTATAGAAACACACACGATTGTGGTGGTGGTGGGTCAGAGTTACAAAAAAAAAAAAAAAAAAAAATACAAAATGTAAGGTACACACAAAATATAGTTTTTATGTATGCTATATTTACATGTGAAAGTGCTCAATATAAGATAGAGCATATATAAATATAAAAGTGGACACTGAAGTCAACACCCATCAGTGACTGTTTCATGCATATGAACAATCTTCAGACCATTAGGTGTGTGCGTGTGTGTGTATATATATATATATATATATATATATATATATGTGTGTGTGTGTGTGTGTATTGTATATACACTGAGAGGAAACATTTGTACACATACAAATTTTCTTATTTATTATATTTTCAACTAATGAATAAACATATTTTTCATATAATTGACTGTACACAGACAGATGCATAATAACTAAATACACATAGAAAACAGAAAAAAAATTTTATTTAATAGAAATAAATCCCATTTATCCATTTTAATGGATGAAAAAAGTATTCGTACAATGTAAATTTCAGATTTTAAAACTTAAATTGAATACTCTAGATTATTCAAGTAGAATATTCTAGAATGTTCCAATAATGTTACCAGTTGTTATTTTTAGCCTTAAAAATACAAACAGAACATTCTTTAATTGATATTTATGCAAGGTTATCATCATGGCAAGAGGCAAAGAAATGACAAATTCACAAAAAGAACCGATTGTTAAGCCCTGGAAAGAAGGTAAAAGTTACAGGAAAATCTCAGACAACCCAAATATTCCATTTACTACCATTAGTTCCTTCATTGAAAGGTATAATAAAAAAAAACTGTTGAAAACCAAAGAACAGATGCTCCATGGAAGATTTCTTCAAGATTTGAGGAAATTAATGCATCAAATTAAACAAAATCAAATGGTTACTAATCAAGAGTTGCAGGATGATTTGCTTTCATCAGGAATCTGTTTCACTAAATGGACAATTCGCAATGAAATTCATAGGAACAATCTAAAGTCATGTAGCTCTCAGTAAACTCCACTGCTATTGAAAAGACACAGTGATGCCAGGTTGAAATTCATTCGTGAACATAAGGATAAGGAAAACTCAGATTGCGAAAGAGTATTATGGATAGACGAAACCAAAGAGTTGTTTGAACATAATTCTAGAAGTCATCTATGGAGGAAAGATGGTGATGCCTTCAAACAAAAGAACACAGTTCCAACAGTGAAATTTGATGCTGGCAGCATCATGATTGGGGACGTTTTTCTGCAAAAGGTACTGGCAACGTATCAGTAAGAGATGGTAGAATGAATGCCGCAGTATATCAAAATATTTTGGACACAAATTTAATGATTTCGGTTGAAAATCTTGAACTTCCTCCTGAGTGGATCTTCCACCAAGATAATGATCCTAAGCACAAGGCAAAATCTATGAAGAATGGCTCACTGAAAATAATGTAAATATCCTGAAACGGCCAAGTCAGTCTACAGATTTAAACCCAATCGAGAATCTGTGGTGTTATTTGAAAATTCAAATCAAATTGAGAGCGCCAACAAACATCCCAGATCTGAAGACCATATATGAAGAAGAATGGAACAAAATACCAACTAAAATTTGCAAATCATTGAGAACTATAAGAGGTTGGTTGCCGTAGAAGTGAACAATGGCTGTTCTACAAAGCATTAAAATGAAGATTATGGTTTCTATGTTATATTGTATGAATAATTCTTTCACCCATTAAAATGGATAAATGAGATTTATTTCTATTAAATCAAAATTTATTCTGTTTTCTATGCATAGTTAATTATTATGCATCTGTAATTATATGAAAATATGTTTATTCATTAGTTGGAAGTACTATAAATTAAAAATTTGTATGTGTAAGAATATTTGTTCTCCACGACTATATTTCTCCAACTATTCTAAATGTTAATAGATACCAACGTTTGAATAGAGTCCTTGTATTTTTTTTTTTTAAACAGTGCGAATTCTGTATACTTTTCAGCACATTTAGGAGCCTAAATAAAGAAAATGAGCATTCCTTCTGTACAAGAAACTACTGTATATACAGGTTGTAAATATGGAATAAATTTGATTGAATGGTTAAATAAGGAATGAGGAAGAAATCTTTATAAATTCAACATGTTTTTCTATTCAGTCTCATCAGAAATTTTGGAAGTGGAATGTTTCAGACTCGTATTAGTTTTTAATAGGCACCTGCACTTGCTTGCTGGAGAAACAGGATAGCATGATGAAAAAAGGACCCAAACTTAATAAAAACAAAGTTTTATCAAAATGTTTGTTATTATTAAGAGGAAATACAAAAATATTTTTATTACTTTTATTAAATTTTTTAATCCTTTCTAGCACGTTCAAAATTTTGGTTAAAAATCATGTTTTTTTTTTTTGTTTTTTTTTTTTTTACATCAGCAGTCTATCGATTAGTGTTTTTGCACCTATTTTTTATTTTAGCACATAAATTGATAACACATTCATTTGGAAATTCTTGCAAAAATCAAATAATTGTTGGATTTTAATGAAATTTTCAGGACTTATTGACAAATAAATGAAATCATTTTTTTCAAACTTTAGAAAGTCTTGGTAAAAAAAACTGATTTATTTAATTTCATGAAATTTTGAGAAATAAAACGGCAATCTCAAAATTTGTTTTATTACTTAAACTCCTTGGAGAATATAAATCATCAGTTTGTTTTTGTAAAACAAGACCAACAGTTATCAAAAATTTGCATAGAATCATAAAAAAAATTGCAATAGAACTATAACATTATTGAATTAGAAAAGCTTTTAACTGCTTTTATAAATAAGATTTATTAAGGACATTATTGTCTGTAAAAAAAAATTTTTCAATAAATAATGAATTTTTACAAGAATTGTTTTCATTTTTTTAAAATTTTAATTGTAATAATTTATAATATAAATCATTTAAAATTCTGCATTACTTCAATCTCGTTAGGTGATATTGTTATTAAGTGAAAACTATATTTACAAATCAAAAATAGAAAGTCTCAATAAAAGTTGTTTACACCATATATTTTTAAAAAACTTTATTTTTTTTTTACATATATAAAATATCATGTAATTTAGCCATTTGAAAATATGGTCAACCATACATGACAAAATCAGAAAATAAGCAATGACTGTAGTAAATTTAAATTCAACATTCCTAAAATTAGACTACATAGAATACTTTCTAACATTTTAAGATCAATACGTACTTAAAAATGATATAAAAAAGGCATTCACATCATTTTCTAAATTATGCTTTAACAGATAAAGTCTCTGTAGAACAACAGTAAAAGTTATCTACAAGTGATAAGCAATATTGATAAGCACAATCACCACTACCATTTGTTTTAAAAATCCATTTCTCTGTTATTTTAAACTTAAAGTAGATATTTTTTTTTCAAATCCGATTAATTATACTTTAAATCAGCTAATATTTCTCAAATAAAATTTTGGAAAAATATATTTTATTTTTGGAAGATTTTAAAACCAAGAATTAAATTTTGTTTACAAATGTGCCAAAAATGGACAATTTTTATCGATTTTCAGAAAGCAACCAAAAAGTTGTGAAATATAATTTCTATTTGAAATAAACTATGCTTACTGGAAATAGTAAATTTAATTATTTAGCTTTAAATTAAATCTAAAATGAAAGCAAGAATGCTTTTTCATTTTAAAAAATTCATTTTAAACCATTAGGTATAAAAAATTTAGTGGGAGGTCCCTAATTTTTAAATGTTATGTTGCTTTGCTTTCATTGGTCGCATAAACATCACATGCATATTGGTGTTAATGTGTATGTCAGTATCAATTTTTGAATCATTTTGTTTTCATTGGTTCTGTGGACATCTGGTCAGAAAGAATGCAAGATTCATACATTCACAGAGAATTACATATTTCACTTGCAGCATTTGTCATATTATTCCAAATTTTTACTACACACTTAAATAAAAAAACAAATATTTCACAGACTAAACATAGACAGATGAGATATCCATCTGATATCAACACTATCGATGAAAACAAAAGACAGAATTTAACAACTGAAATATAACTCCAAATCATTCCATTTCAAACATCTCTGATGATGCTAAATAAATAACAAGACATGTCCAACTTATAAAAATGTCCTCATTATTCATTATTTAATAATATATATAAAAAAAAAAAAAAAAAGTTGTATTTAAAAGAGGGGGGAAAGAAAAAGAAGCAGAAAATGACGAACACTCAGCAAGCAAAGATTGTAATCCAATCACGAGGCAAAATGAGAATTAGCTGTAAAGAGGCACACACCAACAACCAATCCATGCAGCTAACAAACGCCATTGAACAAAAAAAAAAAAAAAAAAAAAAAAAAAAGAGAACAACAATACCTCACTGGGTGTCTGTGGCACAGGTGTCTTTTCCTTGATGAACAGAAAGTCAAGAAATCGTAAAAACATTGCGCTTGAAATGCAGGACAGATTTAATACAGTAAAGCATTTATTCGAGAAATTCTGTGAAAAATGTTTGAAATGAGAATAAACTAAGAAAATGCTAAGTAAATAACGTTCCTATAAGAAGGAAAATTCCTTTTAGTGAAATGTGAAAATTCCATGTCTGGGTGTTGCTCTTTCTTGGGAGATGACAGCTTAAGTTCTTTGTACAAAATGCAAATGAGAAAGTGCCTAGATTTATTAGTCATACTGAATGGCCAATCAGTATGTGCAACATCAAATTGCACAAAGATGAACAGAATGTTTCAGAGCTTCTTTTTAACACAGCCACACCTATTCTTAATGAATGTCGCAAGCAGCCTTCAAGGATGGCCTAAAAATACACAGGAAGGGGAAACAGGATGAAAATGAAAAAAGAAATAAAATGTTCATCTTTTAAAAAATGAATGAAAAGAAAATGTTTCTGCCAAGTAATATATTTAAATCTTTAGTCAGAGAATAATAAAGTGCTAGCTCTTGACATATCCTCAAAATAAATAAGTGCTTTACAATGTTAGTTAAAACACCAAAACCACTTGATCTGATATGTCAGTTAAAATACTGGATCTCAGATGATCCACTATTTCAGTTAAAATGCCAGATTTCCAATAATTCACTACATCGGTTAAAATGTCAGTTCTCAGATGATCCGCCACATCAGTTGAAATGCCAGATGCCACCTGAACACTGTCTTTTACAATGTCGAATACCACCCAATCTACTATATTGATTTAAACTTTGGAAGACAACCGATCTTCTATATCAATTAAAAACATCAGATCCCACCGGATCCACTATGTTGGTTAAAATGCCAAATCCCACCGGATCCACTATGTTGGTTAAAATGCCAAATCCCACCGGATCCACTATGTTGGTTAAAATGCCAAATCCCACCGGATCCACTATGTTGGTTAAAATGCCAAATCCCACCTGATCCACTATGTTGGTTAAAATGCCAAATCCCACCTGATCCACTATGTTGGTTAAAATGCCAAATCCCACCTGATCCACTATGTTGGTTAAAATGCCAAATCCCACCTGATCCACTATGTTGGTTAAAATGCCAAATCCCACCTGATCCACTATGTTGGTTAAAATGCCAAATCCCACCTGATCCACTATGTTGGTTAAAATGCCAAATCCCACCTGATCCACTATGTTGGTTAAAATGCCAAATCCCACCTGATCCACTATGTTGGTTAAAATGCCAAATCCCACCTGATCCACTATGTTGGTTAAAATGCCAAATCCCACCTGATCCACTATGTTGGTTAAAATGCCAAATCCCACCTGATCCACTATGTTGGTTAAAATGCCAAATCCCACCTGATCCACTCTCATTTAAAAGCACAGATCCCACTTAATCCACAATATCAGTTAAGAAATTGGATCCCACCCAATCCAACTAACTAGAAGTAATAGTCTGAATCAAAATTCCAAAGGTTGTGAAGAAGATAATAAAAGCAAACTCAAAGTATTGGCAAACTTCTATTTCCAAAAGAAATAAAAACATACATTGTAATACTGGAAGCTAATAGAAGCCATGAGATTTTAGAAATATTCTATACAATGATTACAACATTGTTATACTTAACACCCAACCATCTTGGGTATTTGCTACATACAACAACAAAAAAAAAAAAAAAAAAAACAACTTTATAGTACAAACGTTCAGTAAACCAGCTTGTTTATTTCTTTTCAAATAAAACATTGTAAACATATTGCCAGCACTATTATGATACTTTTTCCATGTAGGTGCCATCAAGATTGACGTATGTTTCTCATCAGTACAGTAAAACCTAAACGGGCACCTTAAAGGACATATCAAATAACTGGAGTCCCACTTGCACTTCTGCAGCAACACCACCATCTTTGTGGAACTGCTCTTTAGATAGATGTAAAATCCAAAGAAGAATCTGTAATTTTATCAGTTCTGATCTGGCATCTTGGCTACAGTCACTTTCCCACCATTGCAATGTAGTTTCCCTGTGCCTTTTCTATAAATATTCTCATGGTAATTGTTCTAATGACCTTTCCTGACTTTACAAATGCAAGCACAGTACTAGATTGGCAGTGAGGTTTCATCATTTTACTATTGAAATAGATGCAACCATAAGTTCTATGCTAATAGCTTCTTCCTTTGCACTTCTCATTAGAGGAACTCTCTTCCAGCATCTTGTTTTCCAATCAAATTTGATCTTCAAAAATTTAAATGCCATGTCAATCAATCATCATCTTTTGTCTTAATTGCTGTTCTTTTATTGTTCTCTCTCAATATTTTTTTCTCAGATTTTTTTCACTCTCAGTAACACCTTGCAAATGTACTAAAACATCCCAGCCATATCACTACAGACTCTTGTCAGTTGGTTATGTGTGAGATGACTGACTGCTTTCAGGTCATGGAATCAACTTTTATCTCTGTAGTAATGGGATACACCTAGGCAACATCACTCGGGATCATGTACTCCAGAAAGTGCTCAAACTTCCCTATGCCATTTCAAAAGCTGCAAAGGAATACTCATGTGTTGGAACCAGTGTTTTCAGACAATCACTTCAAAACTCAATGTTGAAATTTGGCAGGCAAAATCCTATATTTTGCATCTAAGTTTGTATAGCAAGCACACTTTGGTACAGACACAAAATAGGCCCTGGATCACATGTGGACATGTCTGTCACCACCAGTTATATCCATGTTTTCCTGTTAGCAGCAGGACAGCTTGGCATGTCTAGATACGGGCCTCTCTGCAATTGGTCAAGATCTGGGTTTTTGTAAGATGCTTCACACCAATAAAAGCAATGAGAAAACCCACAGTTGGCAGCACATGGTGTTTGCAAAGTCGGTCTTGTGTACATTTTGTTCCTAAAGTTGCTGTAGTTTCCAAGGCAGTGTTATTTTTGTTACCTCTCATTGCTTTCCCCTCTCTATTACCCACATGGTTGCCGGGAGAGTAATCAATTAAGAGTTTCTCCGAACCTCAATACACTCTTGCTATACATTACATTTTGTTTACTGTTTTGTGGTGGCGGTCATCTTGGTTGTGACATCACATGTGCTCAATATTAACGATGTTCTGTTTGTTACACAAAGTAGAGCCTATCTCCTGTTGCTTTTTATTTACAGCTTTCACAATGTTTTAATTCTAATCAATTTATATCTATCTGAACCTTCCTTTGAAGATATCCCTTTTAACTTAACATCTTGTGCTTATTTCAAATGAAAATTAAAAGGTAAAAAAGGGGGTTGTATTATACACAAGTATACATTTTCAGCAATTTTCACTCAGCTTAAAAAGTCTTATTTGAAACAAAAAGATTACAAATACACTCAACACAATAGATAAGACACAAATTAGGCAGATGTTGATAATTGTTTGCAAAAGGTATTTGATATGTCTGGCAGGGAGCAATATTTGTTCTTTGGAAACAAACGTAATTAAACATCTTTCGTCTCCATTTTGCTATCAAAATAAAGTTTGTCTATGTTTCTGAAATGGGGTATTTTAATGATTTACATCTTTCAAACTGATGTCCTCATCTTTACTGCCATATTCACAACATTTCAGCCATTGTACACTCCTAAATTCCGTATATCACCTGAAGAAGGCCAGTGCATACAACAGCCGAAACATTGTGAATATGGCAATGGAGATGATGACAACAGACTGAATGATGTAAATAGTGCATGATAAAGTTTGTTATATTTTGATTTTTGTGTTCTTTTATAAAGTTTTCTCACTTCAATCTGAATAAAAGACAATATATTATTTTTAATTTCATAGTTTATTAATATATAGAAATATAATAGTATATTTAGCTACCCCCACCATGAGGGTTGCATGTGGCACAAGGCCGATTTAATGTGGGTTCTCCGAGCCCATAGGCTCGGCCAAAAAATATTCCCTTTTTGAACCGGGTTCAGAGGCAGTCTACCTCCCTGAACGAGACTGCCCTTCGGCAGAGCCACGTCCAGGTTTCTCTCTGCCCGAAGGCAGAGAATTCGACTGTTTAGCTGGAACAGGTCACAGCTATAGAAATACAATAAAGTCATATCAAACTGAAAAGTATGATAGATTAATTAACACCATAAAATGTACACTGGGTATGTCTCGTTAGCATTTTCAAAATTTTGAAACAAACCAGAAGAAACACAATAGCTAAACATCCTCTTTGTTTCTATGCTTTAATATCATGAAAAATTGAATATTTTAGTGAAATATATGTTTGGCATTGATTTTAATATGATACTTTTCAAGAAAAAAATTTAAAGAGATAGCTGTACTACAGGGCTGTATTATCACAAGGAAGTAATTTATACCTTGTTAGCTTCAGTAACAGGGTGTGGTACTATAGACAAAGAAATATGGTAAATAAAAAGTCTTACTTTTCAGATATTGCATGTAAACGATCGTGTGGTAGATAGATACAATTTCTACTTTGCAGCACAGAACAGTGGACAGGTTTGAGATGTTGAACTGCATATAGCAAATATTCAATATAGGGTGTCAAGTATGACGTTGTTGTAATCATTATATACAATGATACTTCTAAAATCAGTCACTCTTAGCTCCAAGTATTACAATTTATAGATGCACAATTTAGTCAGAAGCAATATGTAACAAGCTACACACCTGTCAGTAAACTTGAAACCAATAACCAAACAGTCCATCTTGCATATTTACAAATCTACCATTCATCCATACATTGAATACTGTTGCCATCTCTGGTCTGGTGCTCCAGCTATTCATCTCGAGGTTCTTGACAAAATCCAAAGAATGATTTGCAATGTAATCAATCCTGACTTGGCATCTCAACTTCAGTCACTTTCTCACTGGCATGACATGGCTTCCCTCAGTCTTTTCTACAAATCTTTTCATTATAGCAACTACTCTGATGAGCTTTTTTTTCCCTGGTGTTCCAACTATGTGAATTTAAGCATGCTGTGGAACTCACTTCTGTTTACTTGCTTCTCTGATAACTACAATCTTCAAACATTTAAATGTAACGTTCTTCTTGAATCCCGTTCATCTTTTATCCTTTCCTCAATCCCCCTTATACCCAGTCTTTTCTCTCACTTTCTGTAAACCCCTGCATATTAGTGGCATTCCCACCTTGCTTGGGGTAAAGTGCTAAAAAAAATTTTTTTTAGGACTATTTTCAGTATTAATACTTTAAAAAAAAAAAAAAAAAAAAAAAAAAAAATCATGTCATGTGACTTCACTGTCTTTTCTAGGAATATATTTATGGCAATTGTTCTCCTGAACTGTCCTTAGTACTTCGACTGCACAAATTCAAGCATGCTACTTGATTGGCAACTATGTCCCATCATTTTACTGTTGAACTGTCTAGATGCAACTGTCAGTTCTATTTTAATAGATTCTTTTCTCACACTTCTCACCTGTAGAACTCCCTTCAGATTTCTTGCTTACCTGTCACCTACAATTTTCAGAAATTTAAACAACATCAATTGTCATCTTCTGTCTTCCTTAATACTGTTGCTTTATTGTTCTTTCACTCACTAAAATTTTCTCATTCTCTCCCACTCCCTGTAATCCCCTACCTCCTAGTGACATTATCACCTTGCTTGGGGGTGAAATGATTGAAAGAAATTTCACCCCAAGCAAGGTAATAATGCCACAAAGACACCAAGGGTTAATGAGAGTGAAAGAGAATGAGAAGACTTTAGTGAGGAGAAAAGAGCATAAAAAGAAAAGGTTTCAGGAAGACAGAAAATGGCGACTGATGTTGCCTTTACATTTTTGAAGATTGTAGGTGGCAAGGAAGCAAGAAACTGGAAGAGAGTTCCACAAGTGAGAAGTGCAAGAAAAGAAGCTATTAGAATAGAACTTGTGGTTACGTCTAGCTATTTCAACTGTAAAATGATGAGACCTAGCTGCCAATCTGGTACTGCACTTAAATTCATGCAGTCAAAGTACTAAGGAGAAGAGCTCATTTAAACAATGAAATGCTACATTTTGTCTGTAATGTACTTTTCAGCACACACAGTTATTACATAACGACCCTCATAAGCAATCAAAGGAGCAACGCTAATATGGTATTTATCTAACTCCCCATTTACCAACAGTGATAGAATATGACACAAAGTTATTTTAATGTGGGTGTGTCATACATATGGGCAAAAACAAAAACTACACTATCTTCTCAACCATTGTTATGCTGGAGTCATTATCCATCAACTCCCCCTCTTTTGTGCAATAAGGATGGTGCTGCAGCACAGTTGGAATCCCCAGGACCAAGATTCCTTCATAAGTTTCAAGACTAAGAGAATAGTAACTATGGTTTGATCCCAACCTAAAGGCCAGGTAAAGCAACTTCATATTTACCCACTTCCTCATAGTAAAAAGATGCAACATAGGGTTGGTTTGATATCAGATGCCCAGACACATACATACAGGACAATGACAAACTGGCAATTCTCTTTAACCACACTCATGATGACATTGGTATTCACTAACCCTGTCTCTTAGTGCAATGTGGAAGATGCTGCCATAGAGTTGGAATCCCTGGGACTAGGCTTTCCTTTTTTTAAATGAGAGAAAGAAAAGAAATTTGATCTCAGCCTGAAGGCCATGTATAGGAGGTCTGATCCAGGAATAGCATTATGGTCTGAAGCAAAGGACTAGAAAATGCTGACAAGCATCAGGTTCATTGATTATCCAACATGTCACACCTTGTTTGGTTATTTAATGACCAATATATACCCTTGCGCAAATTTATTGAAACAACTGCTTTAGTTTCCTTTCTTTCACCATACAGTCAGTTTTAGATGCACTGGAGTGACAAGGTGTAATCAATTTCTATCTTTTCCTCAGATTAGATCATGTGCAGTGATGCACAGTAATATGAATCTATTTTCGGGGTGTATGATGAAATTTGTTTGTCCTTGAAAAATATTGTGTCATCCGTGATTACATCAGATTTTTATCACGCCCAGACACTATTGTCTTGACTGTCAATTAGTTGTCCTATGGTCATTGTCTGCAATGGATGTTACTCCAAGGAAGCATATGAAAATTGTTACACTGCATGAACACACTGGTAAGCCTTACCTGTGAGCAAATCAAAGTACTATAAACTGGCCTAGAAAATCCCAATTTAAATCCAACCAAGAATCTGTAGTCATTCTACAAGGAACAACTTTGTGGAATGGACATACAAAGTACTAACACGTGCACCAGGTCATGGTAAAATACAACAAAAAAAAAAAAAAAAAAAAAAAAAAAAAAAAAAGTAAATAAAACAGAATTATTTGTTTTGTTTCAATGAATTTGCACAAGGGTGTAAGTCTTATATGTTCAATGCATCAGTAAGAAATTGTGAGAAGCGCAGAAATAATTTTAAGTCACTGCAAAAAGTGCAAATAGATCAAAGTGTAGAAGCTGTTCTGAAGTGGTGCATACTGTTTTTTCTTTACAATATTCATTAGCCTCCAAATCCAGATTTTATTTTTCTTGCAATGTGTCAAGCTGAAAGAAAGTTTGGCAAAGCAACAGCTGGAAACAATAATCCCAGCTAAACGTATTGAGTTGTTGTATTCTTTCAAAAAATGCAACAAAGTGAGAAAAGGTTTTTGGAAAGCTGCTGACTCATAGGTGCTGAATTAAAATAGACTTGGTTAAAGTTGGGTTTATTCAAAAGTCAACTGTAGATGTTAAAACCTCAAAGTGCACATGATGGAGAAACATTCAAGACATTGAAAGGAGCAATTATTTTAGTTATGGAAAGAGAAAGAGAACTGAACCTGTAATTATCATAAAACTTACCTCATTATTCCTCTCATTCTTGGTGCTTTCATGAACTGAAGAAAAAGATGAGATAAATTTATTACATTAAGAAAATAGAAGAAAGTGAATTCTTTGATTTAATCTATTAAGACCCAACATAATACCTAGTATTAATTATAAAGATTAAAATTAAAAATTTGGTATTAATTATAGGATTCTAAATATCCTATTATTGTCCTTATTTTCATTAGTGTGCACGATCATTACGCCCTGCCAATATTTCATAAATAATGGACTATTCCATTTTGATTGCATGGAAAGAAGGAAAAAAGACACATCTTGGTTCAGAAAAAAAAAGAAAAGGAAGATAGAAGTGGAGAGAGAGAGAGAGAGAGGGAATCAGAGTAAGCTGATGAGAACAGATACTACATTTTGATCTTAACCGATTGTAATTTTCAGTGTGCCCATGTTGCTACCAAATGTGAAACAAGGTCATAATTTTGAGTGAGTTTATCGACACTACTGTGGAAAAAATTGCCAAGCCCCCTCAGAATTTCCCCTTTTAGGGATGCCTCAGCCACCGGTCAATAAACCCAACCCCCTCCTAAAAGGGAGGTACAAATTTTCTACCCTCCCTGACCCCTGAAAAGTAGAGAAACAATGAAAAAAGCATCATTTTTTCAGATGTACAGAATCAAACAACAGAAGCCAAGTAAGGCAATTGCAAAAAATGCAGTTACCATAATTAAAATAACATCGTCTGCTGAATTATTTTTAAATTATTAAGAGAAATGTTCATAAGACTTTAGCAAAAAAGAAAGGAAGATAGAAATGTCTAATGTTTCCTGCCAATAAATAATGAACTATTCCATTTTGATTGCATAGAAAAATGAAATATATCACAGATGCTACTTGGTTTCAGTGACGAAGCAAATGAAAGAAAGAAAGGGAAGTTAGAAGTGTTTAACAGATGTTTCAAAGAAAATGGAAAAGTTATCAATTTAAAAATTTTTCATTTGTACCTCCATACTTCTTTCTGTATTAATGATTGTTCTCGCAATATTTTGTTAAAGTTGTTAAGCTCAAATATTTAACAATGGGGGAATTTCTACAGATATTTTATTGTCATAATACTTGCCATGTGCTTATTGAATTATTAACTTAATTAAGATTCATCAGAATTCATCAGATTCATCAGAATATTAAAATAGGAAAACCGTAAAATTTTCACAGGTTTTTCTAGTAACCTATTAATGTCCACAGTCCCATGGGTTAAATACTTAAAAAGAGGTGGAAGTAATATTTTAAGCATAAAAATAAAAAGCATCCTATTGTGATTATTTACATTTGGACTGATATCCTCATTTTTTTTGTTATTGTCTCAATGTTTTTGTCATTTTCTCCTTTAGCCTACTGTAACAGAGAATCAGGTCAGTCCGATAAAAGACTCCAAGTTGGTTGCATGTGGTGCTGTAAGGACGAGGAGTTTTGTCCTCTTCTAGAAAGGGCTGTTGAGAGGACCTTAAGAAGGTTTGGAGTAGGTGGTGCTGACTGTTTGCATACAAACAAAACAATGCACGTATTACCCAATAGTCAGCATGGATCTTGGGCTAAGGATGGATAGCAACAACACTGAGGATGAAGAACCTCCTCCACATAGTGACAGCAATAAAGATGAAGTACATCTCCTGCAAAGGAGTACCAGAAGGAAACACCTGCCTCTGCTGTGATCAGGAGATCACGGGGGCATGTAACAAAGAATCAGTTATCTTTTGATCTGAATAACCTTTAAGAAATTTTGAAATGAACACTTCATTTCATCAACAGTAGTAAATTGTTCTCACCCTGCTGTCCATGCCAAGAGATATCACACTGCTTTAGTATTACTCAGTTACTCCTCACCCTGTTTCTAAAAGGGTGCAATGTCTAAATCGAAAACAAGTGCTGGCTGAATAAAGATATGCTTTCACAAAACAATGTTGCATACAAGCTCACTGATTTTATTCTGGTGAACACAAAAATAATTACTATTTTGAAAACCCCCACACAGGCCACTCGAGTAGTTTCATAGGCTGATTTTCATGCAGGCCTGCACTAAATTATTATCCTGAAACATTGTGAAAATAAAGATTATTCATCAAACCGTAAAAATTTGGACAAAATATCTGAATTTGAATCTTCTATCTTTTATTCCTTCAACCTGTTTTAAGCCATAAAAAAAAAAAAAATTCATAAAATCTAGGTACCATAACGGAAAGTAATATTTATTTTGAATACAAAAATGTTGCAAATGTAGGGATAGGGGAAGGCTGATCTTCAATCTGTCTCATCTTAAACTTAACTAGTCATAATTACTGACCCAAACATACCACAGTATTCTTTACTCCAAAACAACAGATTCTTAACATTCTTACTGCAATCACCATAATACTGCAAAGTCTCTATATAGACCTAACTAGTTCCTATCTGTACAATTTGTCTGGGTGGGGGTGGAATAAAAATAACATTTAAAAAATGAAACTCTAATGAATACAATATATATATATAAGAAATTAAACAAAACAAAGTTTATCAGTACAATATCATGAAAGTATTTATAAAAACGGTACAAGGAAGCTACGTTACAACATTGTGAAAGGGACTGAAGCTGAGATGCCAGGACCAATAACACTGCAGATTCTTTGGATTTTATCAAGAATCTCTAAATATACATCAGGAGCACCAGACCAGATATGGCAGCAATACTCCATTCTTTGTCAAATCCGACTCTTTTAAAGGTAAAGCATGAAGGAGTAGTCAGATACTTGCTGCCACAACATTATGAGGTGAACATTTTTCTAGCAACTTATCTATTGAGATGCCTTTGACATGAAGTGTTGGCCATGGTGACATCCTTAGTGCAATGGGAAAGGTGTTACTTGCGCATTAGCTGAGCCCCTAGAGCTGAATTAATATGCGATAGATCATAGATATGATTTCCAGCTGACATCTGGAGTGAATTTGAAATCCAACTGACATTCGAAGCACAAGTATTGCAGCCAGAACATGTTACAGCTTTTTGTGTGTGTGTGTGTGTGTGTGTCTGTGTGCGTGTGCGTGTGTATATATATATATATATATATGTATGTAACTAGTGAGTTAGTCCAAATGCCTTGACTCACTTTATAGTCTACCAATAGAAGGTTAACCAATCAGAAGACGTAGAACATTCAACCCGTCATGTATAAAGGCGGCCATTTTTGTTTACCCTACCCAAATGACCAGTGCCAACTTGTCAGGCGAAGATGAACAGAAGGAAGTACTATGCTCTGCTACTTTGCTGCAATATCCCCTGCTAACCTGAACTACGCTTTCCTACTGTCTCCGAAATATTCACTGCTAACCTCTGGATTCTATACTCGAAGATGACCGTCATCTGAATAACAGAACAGCAGGGATCACATCTGGGACAAACTAACCTGATGTATGTAACTCATCCATCTTTAAGCTGATTTTCAATTCATCATCTTCTTTTAACCTTAAACGCTCTTTAGGCAATTTCAGTCACCAAGGAAAATATTTGTCCTGCCATTTTAGCTGACTCCAATTGCCAAATAACAGTATATTTAAATTTCACGATTATGTTGTCACATCCTGCTATAGCAACAACAAAAAACAGCCTTAAGTCAAGATCAACACTACTACAGTTTGTATTTGAGAAGTCACCATATATAGTAGAAGAAGTAATACTTATGAATAATGTAGAGCACTAATGGTTAAAACTGGTTGTCTGGCAAAGGCTAAAGAACCCAATCTACCAGATTATTTACAGGGGATTTGAATTCAGTTTTTCTTCTCCTAAACTGAATGCTAACCAAAGCAAGAAAACCAGTCAGCTCTGTTATTTAACCAAGGGCAAAATGGATTTATATCTTTTCTGAGGCTATTAATGCAATGTAATCAAAACAGACTGTCAGAACTGGAAGTTGGCATGCTGATAAAATTCATGCTACACATATGTCTATTTGTAGAGTCAAATTATGTTTTTTTTTGTTTTTGTTTTTTTTAAACCGTTTTATCCTTATACAGGCATACCCCACCAATTTTCAGGCAACCGATGACATGGCATCACTTTTAATCCAAACAAAATTATGAGCATGAAATTGAAGTTCACATGATTGCAAGACTAATTCACTGGTTGGCATTGTCTATGGAGTAAGTTTAATGTAAGTTTCTAACAATCGATGATGCTGTAGAGATGCAAAAAAGGCATAATTTGTTGAAGTGGTCTCTCAGGCCTTCATTCACTAGGCAAGTGAATGTAAAGGGTGGTCCGAAAGTCTTGTCACCCAAAGAAAGTAATGAGAACAATAGAACAACAATTAAGTCAGTAATACAAAGCACATGTGTTGGATTCAGTTTATTCACTTTCATTGAAGCTGTCACACATCAAGAAGGTCTGCATGAACACCATTTTTGTAGCACAAAATGATGCAGTGCCATGTCTTGTGTGATATTTTTCAAAGCTGTGCTTTTTTTGATTATTACAAAGGCTCTCTGAACGGCATCCTTTAACCGATAGATATTCTGGCATCATTCACATGAAACCTTCTCCTTGATAATACCCCCCCCACACACACAGAGCATTGAAATGGAAAATTATATTATGTAGTGGTGACAAGACTTTCAGACCATCTGGTAAATTCTCTGGAAGAAATACATTGAGCTCCATGGCAGAACCTATTACAAAGAATAGGTGAGATAGGCCAATACAACAACAACAAATCATTAGTTTCCCCATTAGATGGTGGTTGTGAGTTCAATTCCTGTGTTGGGCAATACATAAATATAAATAACAATAACATAATTAGTGGGGTGGAGGTGTATCATTAAATTATTATTATATGTTACTTTTGTACATTGAGCAAAATGGATAATCCAGTATATGACCCTGGACCTACAAGTTCCAAAAAAAAAAAAAAAAAAAAAAAAAAAAAAAAAAAAAAAAAACAGCAGTGTTCATGTATTGGTAGAATACATCATAGTATATAAAGAAAAAAAAAGCACTTACCTGGAGTATGAACTCCATTCTGGGGGGATTCGTCATTATTAATAATAGGGGTCTCCTTCATTGAAGTAACAGGTAAAGGTTCCTGATAAAATTAAAATAAAATAAAATGAATAAATAACAAAAAAAAAAAAAACAAAAAAAAACAAACTTTCAAACAGTATTTTCTATAACAAAAAGAAAAAGAATTTATACAGTTAATTCTAAGGAATTGCTATCAATTTTCTCTTTTTTTTTTTTTTTTTTAATAACCATTATACTTCTATATAAATAAAATGCGAATGTAAGTGTGTCACACTTTTCCAACTTTACTCTTAGTGGGCATAGTCCAACATAATATACCATTTTGGAATCAGGCTGACACTGTGAGCAAATTAAACAAAAAAATTCCAGGCCGGATTTGCAATCCTGAAATTTTGGATTCCCAAGTTTTCATTACTGCGATTGTTTTCGGCAATTTATTTTATGTGATTTTTTGTGACAAATTTTTTTGTACGATAACAATTTTTATAACTTGGAAATAAATTTGTGAATAATCAAAATTAATTGCGAAATCCAGTGAAAGTCACCCATGAAATAAAAATAATTGTATGGAAAACAAGGACCTATGTATGGGAAATTATCTTTAAATTAAGTGGCAGCAGAAGAATTATCGTTGAACTTTTAAAAGGTAAACTTAGATATTAATCCAATACTTAAATGCAGCAATCAATTTTGAGTTCTTCTGTAGTTTATTGTTGCCTATCTCATCTATTCCTCCCTAACTATTGTGATGGAGGCCCAATCAAGAGCCCTCCACAAAAGGTGCCCAATAGGGTGGCTTTTAAGCTAGTCATATTACATACACACACATATATATATATATATATATAGAGAGAGAGAGATAGAGAGATATGACAAGTCCTACAAGTAAGTCTTGTGGATCAAAATAGCTGTTCAAATGAGGTAACTTTGGATTTTTATTTTATGTAATTTATATGATCTGTCATAATAAATACATTGAGATCTTTTTGTGGATCAGTTTTAATATTTTATATTATTAGGTTTCACTTGGATTATTTACCAACAGATTATTACCTATATATATATATATATATATATATATATATATATATATGTGTGTGTGTGTGTGTGCACACATGATAATTGCTCTCTTGAGCGTCAATATTAGATTACATTAACTACTACATTGTTTTTTTTTTTAACGCTCTTGAAATGGCTTGAGCCTTCAGGACATGGGTATTCATCGTGCTCCACAACTTCCTGTTCTTTAATCTCTAAACTATGCAGTGCCATGATTGTTTTGGGGAATAGAGTAGTTTTCCATTGCCTTCTCCCTAATTCTGAATTTAAAGTTATCCCTCTAGATTGGTTACCATGACAAAATATTCCAGTCTGCCATGCTATTTAGCTGGAGAAGATGGATTCTTGCCTTTTCCCAAGGTTACTAGTGCAAAGTGACCAAAACATTTTTCTATTTATTTATTATAAAAAAATAAGCACAAGAGCTAAGAATGGAAACATAGATTTACATGTGTAGATTGTAAGTACAACTATTTTACACTTTTAAATTTTTACCAAAGTTAACCTAATAGAAGAATCAAGAGCCACTCAAAAGATGACTGAATGAGGTGTGTGATAGGAAATGAAAATTATGAGGATATGGAAGATAGATAACAAATGACCCAGGATATGAAGACACTAAAGTATCTACACAGGAGTTTTTTCAACAAAATAGTGATTTTGGAGAAAAAGTTTTCTCACGGGAACATCTTTTTTTTAACTGGAGAATGAGAGTAATTCAACCCTCTGTTCTTAGAAAGGAGGTTCTTGGCTGTAACGGCCTGAGCTGGCTACAGTAAAGAAAAGATGATTCTGTCAAATCCTTACTATTTTTGCATGAGAACTTTTTTATATACTAATACACACCGTACTCATCAAGAATAATGGGATTATTAATGTATTGATCAAACCAGATTACATTGACACTGCCACAAAGGATCAGTGTTGCATTCTGCCAAGAAGCAAAGTACCACTATCTGGACTTCTGCCGAAAAATCTGTTTCACTCATGTCTGCTCTGCATAATTTAGCATTTGCAAGTTAATGTTTCCATGCTGCGCAAGAAGTTGGAGAATGCTGGCATAGTGGATAAGACACCTGTATACTGGCCTGCAAATTAGATGTTCAAATCGGGGCAGGATTTACTTATTATTTTTATATACCAATTGGTATTATTACAGCAATAAGTTACCAACAAAAATAAAAATTTACAAATATACTGAACAGACATAAATGCATTTTCTTTAACCAGCTGAAAATCAACAACAGAAATTAATATTCTTGAACTGGAATGTCTAAACCCCCACCCCTAAAAAACAGACTAAAGTGTCACTATTTGAAATAAAATATATTTCATGAAAAATAGGCAAGACAAAATAACTATTGCCTATTTAGATTAGGCATGCACCATTTTAAAAGAAGCTGTTTTGTATTCATTAATAGTCTGTCTCTTTCATACACACAATTATTAGAGTGAACAGGAAATTTTCATCAGAAACAAAGAAAAGAGTACAGAACTGATACGTAATATTGATCATACTATATGTTGTGGCAGTGTTAGTGCCAGAAACAAAGACACAAATAGAGGAATCGAGTTAAACAAATATATTAACAGAAACAGCAATACAAACATATACAAGCAAGAAGTGTTACAGCAAGAATGTTTGGCCCAACTGTCAGAGATGACTGCTGAAAACTTCCCTCTCTAAAAGGCAGTACCTGCTCCTATTTATAGCTGGGAGAGTCTATATGTACATGGGTAAATTACAATAACAATATATGGCAGTGAATGTTGGACAGTTTCATCACAGATAAAAAGAAAACTTGAAGCAACAGAGGTAGGTTTTACAGAAGGATGCCAACAATACCATGGTTAGAGCAAGTAAGCAATAAGAAAGTTTTAAGGAAAATGGAAACAAAACAAAAAGGACAATACATAAAATCAGAAAGACAGTGGAAATTTCTGGGACAAATTATGAGAAAAGAAGCCATTTGACATTCACAGGGCATATTAAGGCAAGAGGGGCAGAGGAAAGCAACAAGTAACATGCCTAACAAACTTGTATAAATGGACACCAGAACAAGGGAGTGAGTTAAAAAAAAAAAAAAAAAAAAAAAGCTAGAAAAGGATAGGGAGTTGTGGAGAGTCATGGGCACCCATGTCCTTAAAGAACAAGGCATAAAGAAGATACAGAGAGAGAATTATTTGCCAAGACATCAAATTAAACAAATAATATAACCAACTCTCATAATTTGAAATATAACCATGACTGCCTCTCTCTCTCATATATATATATATATATATATATATATATATATATATACAGGGTGTGCCAAAAAGATTTGACATCATTTTGTAGTCTAATAACAGTCAATTCTCAAATAATCTCAAAGTTTAACAAAATATGTAAAAACTAAATTGACAGTTCAGACTTAGTCTGATGCGAATCTACCAAAAGTAGATTCAGGCATGCCATTGATGATGACAATGTGCTGTTGAAATGGCCAAACACATTCACCTGACCTGTGATTTTTTTTTTTTTTTTTTCTATATCCCACCTCTTCTTAAAGCCTAGAGTAACTTAAGCAGAGAATCACTGAGGCACTGGAGCATGTTATGCAAGACATGCTACAGTGTGTTTGGCAGAAGCTGGACTATAGACTTGATGTGTTGTGCCACAGGTGGTGTACATATTGAACATTTGTGAAGCTTAGTGAAATTGGTTATAAAATCTACACCCTTTTGAATATTTTGAAGCCTATTTAATTTCATTTGCCTGGGACATGTAATTACTAAGATTTTCACATTTTAAATGAGGTCACATTTTGGGGGACATACTGTGTGTTTTATATATATATATATATATATATATATATATATATATATATATATATATATATATTAAAAAGAAGAGAGAAACCACAAACGTTTTTAGTTGTAATGTGGATTTTTTTTTTTTTTTTTTTTCTAAATATTACTCTTTGTTTTCCATAATTTTGCTACATGTGTTTCCGGTCTAGCAACCGTCATCAGGCAAAGGGTGGAGATTTCCACATATTAAAAATATGTAATTTTTTTTTTTTTTTTTTGTTTTTCGATGTTAAATATTCTCGATATGAGGCATTCTCTTTTTTGTGTGTTAGTGACCCAAATGTCTTTCTTGATATATATATAAAGAGAGAATGTAATTATTTTTTACTTGAATGAAATGGTTTTGAGAGAAAGTATGAGAGGTGTGAAATATCTTGTCAGACATGAATAATGTTAATGAATTTATGCAAAAAACCTTTCAGTTGCACTCTCTACAGATACAGTAAGCATTCTATTTCTGATTATTATTAATAATAATTTTAATTTAGAAGTCAAACAAAAGATTTGGATTTAAATTAAGTTACAAAGTGATAAGCCTGAACATACATTAAAATCTCAAGCATGAATTTGTAAAATTATTTTTTGTCTTTATACTGCAAATTCCTAATGATTTTATGTATTGTCCTTTTGGTTTCTATTTTCCTTATAACTTCCTTGTTGCTTACATGCTCTGTCTACAGTATTCTCAGCCTCCTTCTGTAGAAACCATCACTATTTCTCTTCCTCTGTGAGAAAATTTCTGATAAAATTTTCCTGTTCACTCTAATAACTATGTGTGTATGTTTATGGAAGAGACAGTATTAATGAATAAAATCAGTTTCTTTTAAAACAGTGTAAGCTATTGTCTATATAGATTTACAGACAATACTTATTCTATAAAGAAATATTGCAAATTACATCTTTCCTATTTGCATATTTCTTTAAATTTCCGATGAGTGCAATTTTCATTAGATACTTAGGAATTAATGATTTTTTTTTTTAAATATTCCTTTTTCTTTTTTCATTTTTTAAATTTTAGTCAAATTTAAATTCCTTTAATTTCATGAAATATATTTTAAATAGTGTAGTTGTAATCTTTTTTCTACTTTCTCATTCAAAAATATTCATTTCTGTTGCAGATTTTTGTTTGGTAAAAAATGATGCATTTATGTCTGAAGTATATAAATAAAAGTGAATTAAACAATTATATAAATTAAGCATACATATGAATCAACCAGGTCATAAGCTCTTAATGAGAAAATACTCCTAATATTATTAAAACAATTATTTTTCTTACAAAGGCTATTAATCACTATTGCTACTTTATGCTCTGTTGTATCTACAAAGTATGTTTCTGAATCTATCACAATCTGAATATTTACTGATAAAATATACTTGTACCTTGTACTATTTGATACTTTTATGAGTATTGTACAAAATAGAATGTCAGGTAGTATTCTTTTCATATTTCGTTAATAAAACATAAAATAAGGTAAAAAGAAAAAAAGAAAATAAAATTAAAAAAAATAATATTTCTTTAAAAAAAAAAAAAAAAAAAAAAAAAAAATCTATAAAATTTCTTTAAAAAAAGAATATAAAATTTCTTTAAAAAAAGAATATAAAATTTCTTTAAAAAAAGAATATAAAATTTCTTTAAAAAAAGAATATAAAATTTCTTTAAAAAAAGAATATAAAATTTCTTTAAAAAAAATATAAAATTTCTTTTAAAAAAAAAAAAAAAAAATAAATAAATAAAATAAAATATATAAAATTTCTGAAAAAAAATATAAATAAAAACAAATAAAACATAATTTCTTAAAAAAAATTAATTAAAATAAAATTTCTTACGGTAAGCACCAGTTGCAAAAAATTTACTAAAAATCATAAGAATCAAACCGACTAAAAACTGCATATATAGCTGGAGATATTTAATATAATGAAATTCAAATGAAGGTATTTAGTCATTTGTTAATAGTGTCAAATTGAGGACATTGGGTCCAAAGTTTGAAACCCAACCTTACCTTGAGAATAGAACAATCACAAACTCTGCATCACATTCATACTTTTTCAGTGCAAGTGTTTATAGGTAGAGATAAAAGCAAGAGCACAGAAAGTCAAGTTAGCATGTGTATAAATCAGAGCTTCTGGCTTAAAGCAATTCAATCTGACAAAAGAAATGCCTCAACAAAAAGTACGACTCTATACGTGGGAGGAAGAGCACATGATCTGTTGAATACAAAGACTGAATAAAAAGCACTTGATGTATTTTCATAATTCTGTCCAGTTTGGATACCAATAGAGAGCAAGAATTGAAAATTATGTTATTCTCTGCTACAAAACATTTGTGACAGTCATGTAATGTCAAGTGTCATTAACTCCTGAAAAAGACAGGATTATGATTGGTTCAAAGCCAAACAATACATTTCCGGAGAAATTGCCATAAAAATTATGGGTCATAAACCAGTCTTTTATACTATTCATTCCTGCAGTGAATTCAATCCTCATTGGGTACTCCAACTATTATGACCCTGTGCCAGATTAATACTGAGTAAATCTAATTGAGTATCTGTCTATATTTCTGAGATGAGGTATTATGTACACTATTTACATTATTCAGACTATTGTCCTCATCTTTGTGGCCATATTTATTACAACGTTTCGGCCATTGTACACTCCAGCCTTCTTCAGGTAGTTGGAATGTCGAACTGAACCCTTTATTTCGCTCAATGGGGTAGACTGTTCTAATTCCACATGCTATGTCGAATGGATGTCAGTTATCAGTTATCTCCTGTTAATTCCTCTCTCCAAGTTTTTCACCGCCTTAACCAAGTATTGAACTGACACTTTTTGGGTCCTGCCACTGGTTAAGGCAATGGAGAACTTGGAGAGGGGAATTAACAGAAGATAACTGATAACTGAAATCCATTAGACTTGGTACATGGAACTAGAACAGTCTACCCCAGTGAGCAAAATAAAGGGTTCAGTTTGACATTCCAACCACCTGAAGAAGGCCAGAGCGTACAACGGCCGAAACATTAAGAATCACAAGAATCAACATTAAGAATCACAAGAATCAACATTAAGAATCACAAGAATCAACATTAAGAATCACAAGAATCAACATTAAGAATCACAAGAATCAACATTAAGAATCACAAGAATCAACATTAAGAATCACAAGAATCAACATTAAGAATCACAAGAATCAACATTAAGAATCACAAGAATCAACATTAAGAATCACAAGAATCAACATTAAGAATCACAAGAATCAACATTAAGAATCACAAGAATCAACATTAAGAATCACAAGAATCAACATTAAGAATCACAAGAATCAACATTAAGAATCACAAGAATCAACATTAAGAATCACAAGAATCAACATTAAGAATCACAAGAATCAACATTAAGAATCACAAGAATCAACATTAAGAATCACAAGAATCAACATTAAGAATCACAAGAATCAACATTAAGAATCACAAGAATCAACATTAAGAATCACAAGAATCAACATTAAGAATCACAAGAATCAACATTAAGAATCACAAGAATCAACATTAAGAATCACAAGAATCAACATTAAGAATCACAAGAATCAACATTAAGAATCACAAGAATCAACATAGGGTAATTTGTCCAGTTGTTGAAATACTAAGAGGGGGGCCCATGACGCAACATTATTCTAATAATGGATGAATGATAGACTTATATCTTGGGTTTTATTAATATATATATATATTTGATAGCTAAAATACACCACATACTAATATTAAAAATAAATATAATCTCATATTTTGCAACTTGTATTACATTATTTCCTTGAATATTATTTATAATCACCATTTCATTATCTTTTTTTTTTTTCTTTTTTTTTTTAATCATTTCACCCCAAGCAAAGTAACAAAGCCACTAAGATTCTGGGGATTACCGAGTGTGAAAAAATATAAGATAAAGAAAAACATTATTAAGGAGAAAGAACAATAAAATAACATAACAGAAGATGATTGACATTGCATTTAAATTTTTGACAATCAAATTTATACAAGTATTCAAGTCAAAAATCTTGCCAAGAAGTAAGACAGATAAAAAGAAAACTGTACTTCTACCAGAAACAATTTCTATGTGAATAGCTTTTTTCCCCCCCCATGTAAACCATACAGGCTTTATTCATATAAGAGAGGGAGTGTAGTTTGTATGACTAAATGGCAATTGCATAAATATTTACAAAAAACAAATTGTGTTTACAGAGGTAATACTTACCACAGTATCTCCGCAAGCTTGCTTTACCATTTTATGGCACCGTTTGTGAACTAATAATTTGCAGTTAATACATTTGTATCCTTGGCGACCAAGACCCCAAATCCGATCAGAACAAAAGTAGCAGATAGCTTTCTGAAAATGAATAATATCATAGAGATGAAACAGGTTGACAACAGTTTCTAGCTGAATATTTGTTATAAGACATTTCTAAGATAAAACTTGAAAAATTCTTCAGATTAACCATAAATATTAGAAAAGGTTGCACAAATTTGCATGCCAAATGGGTAAATGGAAAAAACAATTTTTTTTTTTTTAAAGGGTAGTTTTCATCTTCTAGACAAATACTATAAAAAAAAATAAAATAAAAATAAGGATATTTTAACTCTTAGATTACAAAAACAAAGAAAAAAGAAATAAAGCAAATGTTGGGTTCCAAAATTTAATCTTTTTTAACAGTATGATTAAAGTTGTGCATTCCTTGCAGTCAAGTTGTTAGCATCTTTCACCATTTTCTAATTGAGAACAAGCTATGAAGATTTAACAGGCAAATACTCTAGGAAATAATAATACCTCACGAATCCTAGTGAATAGTAACTTCACGAGTCCTAGAATCGACAATGTCAATTAGACTCAAATCCTAAAAGAATAATGCCCATATCATTGGGAAAATTTTAAGCTATCAGTTCACGATGTCTGCTGATCTCCAATTAAACATCAATTGACATCACAACAAAGTTGAATGAAAAAGTAAGTGGTTTACATATCTAAATTTTTATTTAAACATGTATTCCAACAAACAGAAAAATAAGTTTGCTTCTTAATTTCTCTGTAAATTTTTAGAATCTTTTTTTAATTATTTATTTCAATGTATCACTTTTTCAGATCAAAACTTAATTTTTTAAATTTTGTGCATTTAGTGTACCATGACAAATGTCAACAAAAATTTATTATCCGTTAACATCATTTTGAAAAAAAAATCTGTGTCAATGATGGTCAGACCCTTGTTGATTTGACATGTACACTCATATCTATTTACTATTTCTATAATTGTTTGTTTGTTTGTTTCACATCATATTTTCATATTTTATGTTATCTTAACATTAATTCATGAGACTTTTTTAAAATTATTTTCATTGTCACATTTTCATATAAGAACCTATTTGTTGTATAATAAAAATGGACGAATTTGGCCGAACTCAGTAAAATTCCTTTTAATTCAAGCCACTGTCAAAATTCCACCACAAAATTCTGTACATAGCTTGCCATTAGGCATACAAATTTATTGTCAAATTAAAAAAAAAAAAAAAAAAAAAAAAATTAAAAAGATCCGGTTTTTTTTTTTTTGGTTTTTTTTTTTTGAGAAATTAAACATCAGAAGATAAGGTCACGGTCAAATTATGTTATTTGACCTTAAAACAAAAAGATAAATATATCACCTTTTAGATCTATCCAAGTACTTTGAAGTAATATACAATTTAGCTTTGTAGGTGAAAAAACAAATACAGATACTTAAACTTTGTGACTATTTTCCAAAATTAACCTTTTTGTCAAAGGGTCATATCTCAGGAACGCTTTGACCTAGAGATGCAAAATAGATACCATTCAATTTGTATCATGAAGCTCTATAAGTGCATCAAATTTGAAAAAAAATCTGTGTCAATGATGGTCAGACCCTTGTTGATTTGATATGTACTCATATCTATTTACTATTTCTATAATTGTTTGTTTGTTTCACAGCACATCAACTCCTTATGAGTCATTTAATGCCAAAATTTAATTTTCTTGGAAGCTTTGGTAATTTCTTTTACAAAAAATGTATTGCTGGTAATTTTTTTTTTAACTATGAAAATGTATTGCAGGTACTTTTATACTTTCATAGTGTTTTGGGCCCAGTTTGAGGGTTAACTATTTCCCCATATCTGGGATTCTAACAGGTGCTACCACCATGGGTCAGGGTGAACCTGGGAACAGCAATTAGGTGGTTCTACTCCTCAAATCCTGCCAAACAGAGGTCTTGCTGCTATATGTAGTTTATCGTCATACCCAGGACAACTATTTCTATTTTTCTATAATGCAATTCCTAAAATTATCTATTATTAAAAAATAAAATAAGCATTTTTTTCATTAAATGATTATGGGGGTCCACCAAAAATTAACGAAGTTTAAAAGTGGTCCAAGGTTGAGAAACACTGAACTAGATAATGGTTACATTTTATTTTAACCAGTGATTGAATGTTTTGAGCTAAAAGAATTTTATTGCAATGGAATGAGCCACTGACAAACTTACCTTAGAGAATCGTTTTCCTTGGAATAAATGTCCATTAACTCTGTACAGCTTCCGCCAACGTCTGGCGCCTCTACGGTAGATATTACCTGGTTAAAATAAAGAGATAAAAGTTTTCTTATAGGAATTTAGTAAACCAATTATTTTAAGTAATACCAGAAAAGTAATAATAAAAATTAAGTTGAATATAAAGAAACATTTGGTCAGGTATGGAAATTGTAAAATAGGAAAAACATACAAAACTATACAATAAAATTGAATGTGTTATGTTTTTATTCATGTTCAAAATAAATATTAAGAATCTACTATGTATGCAAAAAAAAATTAAGATATATTTGAGTATTCCTGATTAAATTTCACAATATAAACTATATAACATATTTACATGAATTCATTTCTAGGTCAGCTGCAAAGAAAGTCAGTTCACTGTATCATGCAAGAAAATTTATCTCTTCAGAATCTATCTTGCATATCTATAAGTCTATCATTCATCCATGCTGAGAATATTGCTGCCACATATGGTCCAGTGCCCCTACTATTTACCTTGAGCTCCTTGATAAGATCCAAAAGAAGAATCAGCAATATTATTGGTCCTGATCTGGCAACTCAATTTCAGTCACTTCCCCACCACCATATGGTTGCCTCTGTGCCTTTTCTATAAATATTTTCATGGTAAATGTTTGGATGAGCTCTTTGCTATAGTACCTAAACATTTTGAATTTAAGCACAGTACTGGACTGGTGTTGAAATCTCATCAATTTACAGTTGAGCTGGCTATATGTAACCATAAGTTCTATGCTAACAGTTTTTTTTCCTCACACTTCTTGCTTGTGGAACTCTTCCAGTTCCATGCTTTTTATCCAAATTTAATCTGCAAAAATTTAAATACAATGTCAATCACTATCTACTGTCCTCCTGATTACTCTTTCATCTTCCTGCTCATTATTAATGTTTCTGTTCCTAATTCTTCCAAACCTTGCAACACCCCTGTGTCTTAGTGGCTTTACTGCAAAATGTTGTAGCAAAATTTTATAACACTTTTCATAATTTTTCAAATTCTATAATTAGAATGCTTGATCACTTGAAGTAGTGATGAGCATATTGCTGTTAAAAATTTCCCATTACTCAATAGTGAGACCAGGTTGCTAATAATTGCCTAACAACAGGCAAGTGTATTGTTATAGACAGAGAAATACACAGAAAAATGTCACACTGTTTATTATTATATGATATAAAAATATCATGAACAATGAAAAGGTTATTAAAAATTACTTTTTTAACATTACATATAAAAATGCAGTTATATAAAATATTAAATTAAAAAATTCTCATTGACAATAATAATTAAATTCTGTCCAAATTCTTAGATTCATATGTTTAATAATAATAATATATGTAATAATAGATTTATATATAATAATCCCTCTGGCATCTATTATATTATATATATAAATCTATTATTATTATTATATATAAATCAATTATTATTATTATGTATATAAATCAATTATTATTATTATATATATAAATCTATTTTTTTATTATTATATATATAAATCTATTTTTTTATTATTATATATAAATCTATTTTTTTATTATTATATATAAATCTATTTACTATTATTATATACAAGTCTATTACTATTATTATATATAAGTCTATTACTATTATTATATATAAGTCTATTACTATTATTATATATAAGTCTATTACTATTATTATATATAAATCTATTACTATTATTAAATATTACATATAAATATATTTTAACTCCTATCTTCATCTTGGTTGTGATAATAACATTTTGACTAGTGAATCTTTCTAACTTTTTCTATAAAAAGAAACTTCTTGAAACTTTGAACCTGGAGTAGACTGTATTCATTCCACACCTTATAGTTGGATATCTTGTATTCATTAATTCATCCTAGTAATGCTACTTTCATATTTGTTTTTCTATTGATATGAGTTACATCCCCTAACATGGACATCAAAATTAAAACAAGCTACTCTTTGAATCAAGTTCAGCGAGAAATTCCTAGAACACAACCACTTCAAGTCTCCTCTTCATCTGTGAGAAAATTGTACAACATTCACTGTCATATAGGAGGATTAATATTACACAGAAATAAACAAAAAAGCTAAAATGTTAATATCTCTTAATAGTTTGTTTAGCTTTGAGTAGGTATCTTTTCCTATTAAATTGTTAGGAAATGCAACAAACAAATCTGCCAGAGGTAATTATGTGCATTTCAAAAGCAAAATATTTTGTGAGAACATAAAAAAAAAATTTTTAACAGATTTACAAAATAAATAAAGTAACAGAAATTAACACAAACTTACGATCTTCTCCGATGCATGGCATACCAGGCTTTTCAGGGACGTTAGGAAATACTGAGATAAAAATAAAATTAATACCATGAGAATAGAATTGATATTGAAACAAATACTAAACAACAACTTAGCAACCAATTCTCTATAGTAATTAAAACTGTTCATCAAAAATATTTACAAAAAGCGGAGGTGCTGAAAATTTGTAGACTAAGATTAGAGACTAGATTTAGAGATTAAGACTAGATTTAAAAAGAAAAAATAATTCTGTTGCTGGGTCTGATTTTGGAAAATTGAATCAGTTCCTCATAGAATTTATCCTAAAAACGTCTATGTGCCATGTCCCTTTAGGATGTTGGCTATCATGGCTCTCCACAATTTCCAGTTCTTTGTAGCACTTAACAAATTTTGTCTTTTGGCTATGTCTCCCAAAACCTGATCTGCCATTCAGTCAAGCTCACTAGGTAGGTTATGCATTGTTTTCCTCTGTCCCTCTTCTCTTCAATATATCCCATGAGTACCAAGTTTTCCAAGCCCTCTTTCCTCATACATATATCTAGAAATTTCAACTGGATTTCTGATATTAAGTATAACTGTTTTTTTTATTATTTCCATTGTCTCTAGAACTTCATCACTGCTCACATTTGTTTGGTCTATAGTCTCAACATCCTTCTGTAGAGCCACATTGCTCTTGTCTAAAGTCTATTCTTCATCTCTGATGAGATTGTCCAGCATTTACTGCCATATAGGAGGACTGATATTACATAATAGTTCAGTACACTTTTCTTTGTTTCTAACAAAATTTTCCTCTTTCTCACTATTTTGCTTAGCTTTTGGAAAGCATTTTTCACTATCCCAATGCTCCTTTGGGCTTCAGTAACCCACTTCCGGTCCTCTGTTTAAATACTTCCTAGATATTTAAATTGTTGTACTTGCTTGATTTTGGTAGCTCCAATTTGAAATTAGCATATTGGGCTGTTCCTTTTGCTGACAACCAGGCATTCAGGATTCTTGCAATTGATGACTAACCCTTTCTTCTTGCTTCTATTCTCCTCTATTTGGTTTTATTGAGAAGTTGTTATGTATGCTGTTACCCCAATTTTGTTGTCCTTTTCTATGGAAGAACAGTGATTTGGGTTTTCAGATCTGTATATGGGATTTTGAATCTATCGAGGACCATTTTTAGTGCCGATTTGGCTGCCATGATACTCTAGTCCTATTGCATAGACTTCTGGACTAAAAATGGAGGTTTCTTTTGCGAGATCTCACTTGGCAATTTTCTTGTTTAGTACAGATGTACATGCAGTTTTATTAGGTTGGTGCAAAAATAATGTCGTTTTTGACGTTCAACTTCAACAGAAAAACGACACCAACCTAATACCATTATCTTTGGATTCTTTGGAAACAACGTAGGAGTGATCGAGATAATGCTCCATGATATTCTGGAGCTTTGCTTGATAAATAATAAGGGTGGGAGTTCATTTTAGGAAGCTTACCGAGATCCAGGATCACCTCCGATTATCTAATAGTCGAAGGTGGAGTTGGGAAGATAGTGGATAGATAAGACAGTATCATTTCAATTGGTGAGAAGAATTTTGGATTCTTCAAAGATTCTTCTTTATACAGAAGCCAAAAGGTTTTATTGCTTTTTCTTTTTTTTCAAATACAGTGTAACCCGGATTTTCTGTGTGAAAAAAAGTTGCTTAGAAAGCCCAGTAGTCTTCCTTTTAGGCCCAGATTGTGTAGGTCCCTCATAATGCCACACTTCCATGTTTTTCTAAGTCAGAAAAGATTGCTGTCAGGTACTCCTTTTTTATAAAAGATTCCATTATGAATGTCTCTAAACAAACCAAAGTTTTTATAATTCCTCTTTTCTTTATGGAATCCAAAATTGAAGATCAGTGATTAGTCCATTTGATTCTAGGAACCATATAAGTTGCAGAATCTATGTTCCATAGTCTTGCATAGGCAACTTGTCAGAGGAATGGGATGGTAGTTATCTGAAATTGTACTATCATTTCCATTTTTAGGAATGGGAACAACTATCATCTGTTTCCATATTCTTGAAATTTATTGCTCGTCCATATAAGTATTATAAACCTCCAGAAGATACATTATAGATTCTTTGGTTTTAAGAACTTGTAACGTATTTCATCTGGACTGACAGCTTTCTGTATGATTTTTTTTTATGGAGTTCATTAGTTCTGATATGGTGAACAGTTTGTTATATGCTTCTAAGTTATTGGATTTGAATTGTAGTTTAACTTTTTCAGCATTTTATGTAATTTTTATGAATTGTTGGTTATTTTGGTTGGATGAAATTTTTGAGAAGGTTTCAGCTAATTAGATCAGCTTTATCCTTTTTGGCAGTTATTTTGCTATGGTTTGTGGAGAGGTGTTTGAGGGGAGTTGATTGTTGTTTCCCAGAGATTTTGCAAATCATTTTCCATATTGTTTTTCATTTAGTCGAGGCATTGAGCTTACTAACATAATTTTACCAGGAGTTTCTCTTGGATTTCTTGATTATTTGTAGCATTTGAATGAGATTAGGTTAGTGGTTGTAGGAGAAGATTTAAATTTGTGCAGGGCTGCTTATTGTAAATGGATAGCCTTGCATTCTTCATCAAACCATGGTCTGTACCATTTCTACAAACCTGAGTTCTTTGAGATGTTATATCAATAAATTTGTTTATAAAATCATCAACAGTTATTGGTATTGTGTTTTTTTTTATCAGGTGTTATAGACAGTGTTTGAAATTTTTTCCCAGTTTGTTTAGCCTCCATTTGGGGAAATTTTCTTCATCCGGATGTAGACCCTCAATTATAATTGGGAAATGGTCACTGCCACTTGAATCATTGTGTATTCTCCAGGTATAGTCCAGGAAGATTTGAGGACCACAGAGAGTTAGATCAATTGCTGAGTTGGTGCCTGAAGATGGATCAAGATATGTTTGGGATTTCTTATTTAAGAGACATAGATTGTTATTACTGATGATCCTTCTAAGTATTCTGCCCTTTTTGTTTGTGTTTTTACATCACCATATAATATCATGGCTGCTGTTGAAATCTCCCAGTAAGATAAAAAGCTTGGAAAGTTGTTGTATTAAGTTGTTGTATTAAGTTGTTAAGTTCATTTTTGTTGATAGATTCATGTGGTGGGCTGTATAGGGAGCAAATATTGATAAATTTGTGTAGGGTTACTTTGGCTGCTATTGCTTGTAGATTAAATGTTTAGATTATTTTTTGCTTTGGGGTATTTGTTATAAATTTTCCAGAGTTTCCTTGGAAGTTATACTTTCTTAGGTTCTGTGTCTGGAGTGGGATTGTTGGCATTGTTTCTCTTGACATTTATCTTTAGGCAGTTCTTGTGTATTTGGAGTTCTCTCTTTCAGTATCAGTGAGGTTTCCATAGAGAGAGGTGGTTTTGTTGGAGATCATGATGGTCTGGGTGGGAGCTTCTTGGATGTCTTGAGAGGGTTATCCTGATTGGGAGGATGATGGTACTGTCATTTGCTCTTTTTGAGTAGGTTTTACTGTTAATGTTGGATTTTTAAAAAAAGGTTTTTTTAGTTTGGGGTATGGAAGCCTGTAGCTCCTTCAGAAGGTTTGGAAATTCATCCAGTTTCAGATATAGTCATTTTTCTGTAAGGAGATTGCACTTCTGGCATTCTGGAGAAGGGTTTTGTGTAAGTTGCGTTACTCTTGAGAAGGAATGAGCTGGGAAAGTGGGCTCTACAGTTTTTCATTCTTCTGTAAAATGGATGTCTTGTATTTAATTTTCATTATCTCTTTTTTATGCTCTGCAGAGTCTTGAGCCAGCAGAGTGGTCTCCATTGCAGTTTGCATGTGGCTTCAGAGTGGTCAGAACCATCCTCTCCAAATTTTTGGCACACCAGCTTTCATGGCACCAAAACTTTTGACAATTTTATCATCGGAGTGGATTGGAGATGTATGTGTGAACCTTCACTATCATGTACCCAATTTTAAGTTTTTAAGAAAGTGAGAATATAAATATTGGTTTCAATTAACTGGTCGTTTCTTATTCTTTGGATCCGATATTTTTTTCAAGTTGATTTTTATTTCTTCACTTGTACAGGCAGATTGTTCAAGACTTCTCACCACTCCTCTAGGTCTGTATGGATGTGCCTTGATTGACCACCCTCAAATGACCACACTCCACCTAGTGTGGAGGGTGGTCGTTTTTGCATATTGCATATTTCTTTTTTCTTACTTCCACAATTAGAGTGTTGTTGTAGATTGGTTTTACAGATTTAGGTATGACATTTGCTGAGAGATACCTCTATTTCAAAAGGGGAGAGCTTTGTAATAGGTTTTTCCTCTGTTAACTCTTGGACTATGAAGCAAGGAAAAGAAAGTCACTTCTTTTAAGTCGTTGTCTATATGTGTCTAGATGGAGTCTCTTGGTTAATTTGTGCAGAGCCATTAAAAATTTTTTTAAATATTCATTAACTATGCTAAAGAGAAAGTCACTCACTGAGAAAAAGGGAACATGTACCCTGTACGATATGCTGAAGACAACATAAGCAAAATAGAAACAAGTCAGTCACAGGTGTTGCCATAAATGCATTTCGGATATGCTAATATTGTTTGTCCTCTCTCACCTATCGACCAATGAAAAAATTGTTCCATCGCTAAAAGTGGTTGGTGTTCTCAAACTGAGGTCATTTTATTTTCTTCCTCGGCAGTTGACTTGCATGTTCGATTTCTGACAGTTTACATGTGTTGAGATTTGTGATGCTGGACCCGTGATTTTGTCATTTCTTTCTGCCATGTATCTTCAAGTTTGGACTTGTGATTTGTTTATTTTGTTATGGAAGTGAGCTGCCATATCAATTTTTGAATAAAATACCTATGTCATTGTCACACTAATAATCAGTTCATTGGCCTTGGGAGGGTAAGCAGGATCGTGATCTTCTATTGGTAGAGTTGTTTACGATGAGTTAGGGAATGCTAAAAGGATCAGTGTCTATCTCTTCACATCTGTGTTTGTAAATGCACAGAGTATAATCTAGAAAAGAGGTGCTGAAAAGTTCTCAAACAGAACAAGAGTTAAAAATAAAACTAATAATTTCATATAATTTTCTCATTGCCAGTTGTTATGCTTGACTTATCTTGTTGACTGCAGTTATATTGAATGTTATACCCACATCATCAGCTGTCAGGTTTCAAGATTTATTGATTTTTTTTAATGGCATCTCAAGCCTTTCTGGGATATTTAAAGCTGAAACATTTTGGATTGTAGGAAGTCAGTTAAAATACTTGGTTTTTGGACCATCATGTTCTACAAACACATTTTTTTTAACAATAAATATTATTAAGAAATTAAAATCTTCAGACACACTGGGGTGTATGTTAATATTCTTTCATTTTCATTATTTCATTTAGATTCCTCAACTAGTTTCAGTCAACTTGGCCAACATCAGGAGAAAATAATTCTGCTTGCTGGTAGCAGTGAACTACAGAAATGAATGTCTTGATGGATTGTTTGTTTGTTTGGGTTTTATGGCATATCAACGACTGTGGGTTATTTAATGCCAAATCCAATTTATATGAATTTTAAATGCCTATTTTGTATGGAATAAAAAACGTATAGCTGGCAACATTATGGTTCCAAAAACGTATAGCTGGCAACATTATTCCCCACAAAAAACTTATAGCTGGCAACATTATTCCCCACAAAAAACTTATAGCTGGCAACATTATTCCCCACAAAAAACTTATAGCTGGCAACATTATTCCCCACAAAAAACTTATAGCTGGCAACATTATTCCCCACAAAAAACTTATAGCTGGCAACATTATTCCCCACAAAAAACTTATAGCTGGCAACATTATTCCCCACAAAAAACTTATAGCTGGCAACATTATTCCCCACAAAAAACTTATAGCTGGCAACATTATTCCCCACAAAAAACTTATAGCTGGCAACATTATTCCCCACAAAAAACTTATAGCTGGCAACATTATTCCCCACAAAAAACTTATAGCTGGCAACATTATTCCCCACAAAAAACTTATAGCTGGCAACATTATTCCCCACAAAAAACTTATAGCTGGCAACATTATTCCCCACAAAAAACTTATAGCTGGCAACATTATTCCCCACAAAAAACGAATAGCTGGCGACATTATGGTTACAAAAACGAATAGCTGGCGACACTATTTTTAACAAAAAACGAATAGCTGACAACATTATTTCAAAAACGCATAGCTGGCAACATTTTTCCAAAAACATTATCTGAGGCCTTGCTGTTGGATGTAGTTTATCGCCGTACCCAGGACGCGGATGTAGTTTACCGTCATACCCAGGACGTGTCTTGATGGAGAATATATATATATATATATATATATATATGTGTGTGTGTGTGTGAGTTTAACTCCTTTATGGAGTTAATCTCTATATTATTCTAGTCCTTTCTTCATCTTGATAAGGTGTTAATATATCATAGACTAATGCCTACAGTGAAGCGTGGAGAGTAGATAAAACCAATATATTTTTGCTCTCCCAACAGGCACACCAATAGCATGTGTGTAGGTATATATATATATATATATATATATGTATGTTTTAAGGTGTGCTATATTTATGGTATAAAGTGCTCAGTATCAGAAATAGATATAAAAGTGAACATTGAAGTCAACACTCAGAGGCAACAGGCTGTTTCATGCTAAACACAGTTGTCAGTCTGCCTGATTTATATATAAAGTAAAGAAATCTGTTGGTATATAATCCTAGTAATATAAAATATTAAAACTGATCCACAAAAAGAGCTCAATGTATTTATTAATACAGAGCAATATAATTAATGAACAATAAAATCCAAAACTACCTCATATTACAAACCCATTGATATATTAGGTAATTTTGTATTTTATTGTTTATTGAAAATTATATATATATATATATATATATATATAAAATGGGGGAAAAATACTTACCATGGATGGTGAGTTCAGAATCTTTATTTAATTCATACAAACGTATAGCTTCATCAAGTTCTACCTGACAGGACAATACACATGGATCACCTGCAATCCAAAAATAGTACACAAAATTACAACACTTTGATAGACATATATGATATATATTAATCGCTTTAAGAGTTTTAAATGGGGAGGTAAGTAAGAATATTATAAAAGCAATGTACTTAAAAAATTTTCTGATGTATTACAAGAACACAGAAAATAAATTTTATAACTGGAAAACTGGGTGTATGAAGTCTGGCCATAGGAAAACTGATTAATTCTTTACTGGCTACTATTATATGAACCAAAACTTGCAGAGTTGTTAAAGGGAAATAACAGACATCCAGAAGAGGCATGGCACATGGAACTAGAACAATCTACCCTGCTGGATAAAATAAAGAGTTTATTTCAAAATTCTAATCACCTGAAGAAGGCTACAGTGTACAACAGCTGAAACATTGTTAATATGGCAATGAAGATGAGGATAACAGTCCGAATAATGTAAATAATATAAGTAATTATAATACCTCATCTCAGAGATATAGACAAAGAACAATCAACTGACATGGATTAAATAAAGGGTTCAGTACAAAATTCTAAGGTTGCCTTGTATGACAACAGACACCTGAAGATGGCTGGAGAGTAGCTCTTCTGTTTATTTCATCCTTTTTTTTAGCTAACCCTTTATAAAAGGGAGGCTAGTTCCAGACTAAGCAGAATGCTAAATTGGTTATATATACCCATGTGTATTAAAAAAAGCTTTGAATTTTCTTCTATGTGCTATGTCCCTTCAGGATGTTGGCAATCATGGCTCTTCACAAGTTCCAGTGTTTGTAGCTCTAATAAGTTTTGCCTTTTTATATCTCCTAAACCTTGTTCCACCATCCATTTACCCAAGCTCACTAGGTAAGTCATGTGTTTTTTTCCTCACTTAACTTCAATCTGTCCTGTGAGTATCAAATTTTCCAAGCCCTCTTTCCTCATTACTCTTTTACTGCTTTGATATGTTCATGAATGTATGCGTGCGTGTGTGTGAAATAAAAACTTAGAGGAATACACCAGCAGAAATAAATGCTTGTTCTTGGTAAAATTTAAACCACCTATCATTGCATGGGTTGGTTTTAAACACCAGATTATATGGCTGCTTTTTTAACTACCTTCACTCTTCGGCAAGATTTGTTTTAAAAAGCAATGATTAGAATTCTAATAAAACTTAAATATATAGAAGTGAATTTACACATTTTCTTTTTCTTGAGAATTGACAGCAAAAAAAGAAAACACTATTTAATGGAATGGTTGATAAACATCAGCTAATCACCAATTGATCCAAATTTTATAAAATGGTAAATAATAAGGATTTCCTTAGAGTTGGTTCACCTATTTTAATAAATTAGTAAATGTTTATAAATTTATGAATAAAAATTGTTTCCATATTATATACATTTCTTTATAAGTTGGTAAATGATAAATATTGCATTGCATTAGTTTTAATTGTATTAGTTTTAATTGTATTAGTTTTTAGAATGTTGTAAATATATAATTATTATTGTAAATAAACAATCTAATAGTGTTTAATATTTTTGTTGTTAATTCTCAAGAACAAAAAAATGTACGAATTCACTTTCATCATATGTTTAGGTTTTATTACAATTCTAATCATCACTTTTTAAAGCAATAAACATTGTCAAGGAGGGAAGGTAGTTAAAATAATAGTGGTGTCATGGGAAAAACCATCCTTTTGACACACTGTCTGAATGCAGGCATTCAAGTTTGTTTTCGCTATATTTAGTATCAGCATATACAATACATGCACCATTGCAGCATCAACATTATCATAAATTTATAAGATACAAGTGTTAGCAAAGCACAAAAAAAAAATATTTGATAACATATGTACTTGTTTAGAATATTGCTGCCACATATGGTCCAGTGTCCCCGTTATTTACCTTGAACTCCTTGATGAAATCCAAAGAAGAATCAGCAATAATATCAGTCCTGATCTGGCAGCACAGCTTCAGTCACTTTTCCACCACTGTAAGTTTGCCTCTTTATGTCTTTTCTATAACTAATTTCTTGGTAATTAGTCAGATGAGTTCTGTACCTAGACTTTTTGAATTTAAGTGCAGTACAAGACTGACATCAAGATTTCATCAATTTACAGTTGAGCTGGTTAGATGTAGCCATAAGTTTTATGCTAACAGATTATTTTCTTGTTTGTGGAACAGATACCAAATCCTTGCTGCTTCTGCCTTCATTATGCCCTGTGAGTGTTAATTTCTCTAGGTCCTCTTTCCTCATTATGTTTGGCAGAAATTTCAACTGCCTATTTTTTTTAATTGTAAACATAAGATACTTGTTGCTTATTTTTTCCTTAAAACTTCCTCATTATTTATATATTTTGTCCATGTTATTGTTAGTTTTCTTCAGGAAAACCACATTTACTGCTTCAAGACTTTTCATCTATGAGAAATTGTCTGACAGTCACTCCCATATAAAGATTTGTTATTATATAGTAGTTCAGCTTATTTCTAATATTTTCCTATGTCTTAATATTTTGCTTAGATTCTGGAAGAGATCTTTCACATGGTATATAGATAACTACACATCTCTTTTCACACCAATATGATAACATTGGGCAAATAGCTAAAAATTAAAACTTGTCTGCTTTCTTCCCTCAAAATTGATACCAAAATAAATGGTAATCTCAAAAGAAAAGCAATTATTCACACTCATGCACACACACAGTTTTAAGGTTTGCTCTATTTATGGGAATGAGAACTCTGAGAGCCCAGTTTGAATTCCTGTAGCGTTCATTATATTCACTTATGCACAAATACCCTTGGGAAAGATATGAATTCATATTTCCCTCCTCCAGCTATGGGTTGAATAGCAGGACAGACTGGGTTCTTTAGCCTTGGTTGGCAACCAGCCTACTGCAGAAAGAAATTGCAACCCACTGCGGGAAAAAATCTTCAACCACCTCAGTCATGTATTGAAAGATAAATGATCACCCAAGCATGTATCACATGTGGTACTTAACTGACTATTTATAGGTAAAAAAAAAAATAAATAAATAAATAAATATATATATAGTTTTAATGTTTACTCTATGAGTAAAAGTGGTCAATATCAGAGATAGACCATATGTAAATAGAAAAGTTGATACTGAGGTCACCACCAAGAAGCAACATTGTTTCATGCTTCAACACAATATTCAGGCCATGTGTATTGTGTTTTAGCTTGACTATCTATATATGCTGGTCAGTGGTGCATTATGTGTAGTAAGGTCTGTTGTATTATCCTGATAGTTATTGGGTGGATCTGAATGAGGTGTTTCATTAACTTTTTCTTAATTATTATTGATTATTTAATTACTCTTGGTTTACTTATGTTTATGTGTTCATTTGTAGTTTAATTCTTTATTTAGAATTTTTGTTTATGTTTTGTTTTCTCTTGAGGTTGGTTATCCTATTTCTTTAATTTAAAGTATCTAAAAATTCAGATATAAATAAAAAAAAATATATCTAAAAAGACAATAGGGATAAAGACAAGATCTATATCTCTCTCTGAAATATTGTTGTGGCCTATAAGGGGCCAGAAACAAAGACATGGAAAAAAGAAGGTAGGTTGAACAAGTGTATTGAAATAACAGAACATATATACAAAATGAGAGTGTTATTAGTCAGCAGATAGAAGTGTCCATCCATACTATCAGGTTACACTGCATCCCAACTACCTGCCTAGGAAGTCTTGCAGGTTAGTATTTATGAAGGAGGAAGAGTTCATCCTAATGTAGATAGGTCACCATAACAGATATACAAGTGAATGTAATGAACTCAACTGGAATATGAACTCAGCTCTCTGATACCTCAATGGAGGCATGGTGGAGTAATTATATTAAATTAAGTAATTAGATTAAATAATTAAATTAAGAGTAATAGAGAGCAGCTCAGATCGAGGAATCAAAGAACAGAGTTCACATTTGTTATATAGGAATAAAGTGTCACTGCCAACACAAGTGATATGATAGTAAAAGAATTATGGGAATTAGAGTGGCGTCCAATTGATCACTATTTCTATTCTATCCTCTTACTATATGGATCACTTTTTCTACACTACCCTCTTTAGCTCTATACTATTCACTATACTATTTCCCTAAACTGGTCGCTATATGAATTACTATTTGGTGGTTACTTTTCAAGCAAGTATTATCAAGAAAGTACTATTAGTGTGAGTGTTATTTGAAGGCGTATGACACCAGTATTGTTCAACAACATTACTATAGTTGTATCTGCAATTCCAAAGTCTCTACTAAAACCAGCATTACAAAAGTGACAATGAGTATTCGTTGACATTACAAAAGAGTAACAAGTGTTCATTGACATCACAAAAACATTCCAGTTGAGTTCAACACATTTATTAGGTTGGTGCAGAAATAATGACGTAATAATGTCGTTTTTTATTATGTCATTATTTTTGCACAAACCTAATACTTACATGCTAGTGCCCTTGGGAAAGGTATGAAATCATCTCTTCAGAGTTCTTTCGCCTTGAATGGTGAACACTCTCGGAGAAAGACAACTCTAAAATCAAAACCTGTGGAGGGTCACTTGGAGACCTTGTGGCATACTGTGTACCAAGTCACTGTATTTGGCTCTTTCTCCAAAAAGAGTATGCTTGGTTCTGCACAAGCCTCCACTACTATAATCAGATGATATGTGTGAGTAGTCTGGCTACTGATTCTAAGAAGTGAGCTGCTTGACCCTCATATGTCAAAAACAACAGGAGAGTCCAGTGTGTGTGTGTGTGTGTGTGTGTGTGTGTGTGTGTGTGTGTGTGTGTGTGTGTGTGTGCGCGCGTGTGTTTTATGTTTGTTTTTTATGTTAAAAATGTCTTAAAATAGTTGTCGGACTTTGTCCATTTCATAATGTGTGACGTCATTTGTTTACATTTGGATACGCACAGATATGAATGTATGAGAGAAAATCATGGAGAATTGTAGTTTAAAAACAGTAAAATCTACCTTGCTGACCGAAATGCTCCTCTGTTGCTCAATCAGTAAAAGCACATCAGGCTATATGATGGTTCTGTATAGGATACCGATTCAATTTCTGTCAGAGGATGCATATTTTCTATAAAAATTTCTGACATTCAGGCCAGTAAATGTTAATACTGTTTATTATAAACAGAGCATTTACTTAAATCTCTTATGTTTATTCTTTAATGTTTATTCAATTTTGGGAGGTGGACTAGGGCAAGAACTTTTCGGTACCACAGTGTGTGTATGTGTGTGTGTACACATATGTACCAGAAAATTAGAAACAATATTACATTGAATCACTAAATGACAGGATAAAGAACAAATAGGAAATGTTTATAAATTTAACATATTTTGCTTTTTATATAAACTTCATCAGAAAATAAAATCAGAAGACAGAAAAAAATTCTGATATATCTTATTTTTGCGCCATTTGTTTCTAATTGTTTAAGCAGACATCATGCATACATGCCCTGTCAAGCAGCGTTCATGTATATAATTTTTGTGTGCTACAATTCTAGTTGGTCTCTGCTGGTTTGGGCTGAAAAATTGTGTGCATTTTAGTGCCTAGTGGGCATTTTTATTTGTGTTTGGTAGTGTTTGAACATTGATTGGGGGATGTTCTGTGTGAGAGTGAAAGAATTTAAGTTACACCAGTTGTGGCTGTAAGTAAACAAATCTTAGATTCTTTAACTATGGATTTTATAAAATTTAGTCACATAATAAAGTGTATTTGACATGTGTTTATAGATGGTAAAATATTTATCTATAATCCCTCTGAGTATTTTCTACATAATAAATTAAGTTCTTTTCTGGTTTATTTAAATTGTGGTTACGGCCAGTTTGTGTGTGCTACAAGTGAGTTCAAAGGGTTGTCCCAGCATAGGTTTCTGTCATATGTGTAGATGCAAGCTTTTAAATTTTCAAATATTTTGCCTATGTATGCTTTTCATTGCAGGCATTTTATATAAATCTGATGTGTTGGATCTATTTTTCTTGCCTACTGTATCTCTGATTGTCTTAATGTTGGAGGACAATTAATGTGACATTAATTTGTATTGATTTAGCTGCAAAATATGTCAACGCCAAAATTATGCACTTACCTTCTTCATCGACCCATTTCATCGTAAATAACTGACCAGCCTGAAAATTACAGATTTCCTTTATTTCTTTCCGCAGATTTTCATATGTAATTTCACTGGCTATACTTGTCACCAGGATGTCACTGCAAAATGAAGAGAAGCAAAGATTTGAAAATTTCTTTTTTTAATCATTTCACTCCAAGCAAGGCAATAATGTCACTAAGACACAAGAGGGTTACTGAGCATTACAGAATGAGAAAAATATACTATAAAGGAGGGAGGACAATAAAAGGACAAGAATTAAAAAAAAAAAAAAAAAAAAGAAAATAATGATTGACATTGCATTTAAATTTTTGAATATTAAAGTTGGCTTGAAAGCAAGAAGAGAATTCCACAAGTGAGATAGAAGAAACCGTTAACATAGAACTTACATTTAACCATTTCAACTGTAAAATGGTAAGACCTCACTGCCAATCAAGTACTGCCCTTTAAGTCATAAAGTCTAAGTACCATAAAGGAAAGTTCATCTGAACAACTACCATGAAAGTATTTAGAAAAAAGGCAGTCAAACCACATTATGGTGTTAGGAAAGTGATTGAAGCCAAGATGCCAGTTCAGGACCAATAACATTGCAGATTTTTTGGATTTTATCAAGAATCTCTAAATATACAGCAGGAGCACCAGACAATATATGGCAGCAATATTCAAAGCATGGAAAAATGGTAAACTTAGAAATTTTTATATCCAACATACAATGATGCTCTCAAAATGTACTGGATGCATCAGTTTTTTTAAGGATATAATATGCTTGCTGGTTCTGAGGAGACTTTAGATAAATTCTAATGAAAGATAATGATTTCAATGCTTTTGGTTGATATCAAAATGATTTTCTTCTAAATATTTATGCATTTCTTCACTGGTGTTTACTACCAACTTGTTGATTTATTTGTTTCTAACATCCACTAATACCTTAAAAGGACCTTTTTCTTTTTCAGTTTGTTCCACTCCGTCTGAAAAACTATGTAGGTAAAGGAGCTTATTTCTAACTAAAAGCTCTTCAAATGAAAAATAGGATAAATCAATGTCCAATCAGGCTCAGATGATTTCAGAATAAATCTCATTCTAGAGAAATGTAACAAAGCAAATCTTGATGTTTGTATGCAAGAGGTATATTGTCTTAGCAGTGACCGTTTCACTTAGGGTATGATTTCTATTGGACTGGTCTGAAAGAAAAATATAACAAGGAGTTGGAAGTGTAATATGCAAATCATCAAAACATTGTAATGACCGATTTAACACCAGACAAGAAGAATGATAGCTACCGATATAGTTGTGTGATACTATGGAAACCAACATAGAAAAGTAAGACATGGTTTTGTCTTAATTTCAAGTGTTTCTGTTCAATAGGCAGCAGATGGTTCTTTCAAATGCTTTAAGTGACATACACTTTGACTGAAGGGGTAAGTAAGGGAGTGGATGAGAGGTTTTTGGATGGGTTGTTTTGTTTCACAACATATCAACCTCAATCGGTTATTTAATGCCAACAAGATTTTTATTGCTGGTAATACTTTTTTTTTTTTTCAAATAATGTATTGCTGGTAATAATGTATTGCTCGTAATAATTTTTTTCAAATATTTATTGCTGGTAATAATTTTTTTTTTTTTTACAAAGTATTTCTGGTATTAAAAACTATTTTTACACCTTCATAGTGTTTTGACCCCAGTTTGAGGGTTAAATATTTCCCCATAGCTGGGGCCCTAACAGGTGCTACCACCCTAGGTCAGGATGGACCTGATACCACTCAAAACCTCCTGATCAGGGGCCTTACTGTTGGACAGTTTATCATCTTACCCTGGACGCTGATGTAGTTTACCACTGTAAAATCAAAGTGACATCAGCCTATGCTACAACTGAAAAAAAAAAAAAAAAAAAAAAAAAATATCATGCTCCAACTAAAAAGGAAAAAAAAAAAAAGGGTTTGGTTTGGTTTACAGTATATCAACCTCAATGGGTCATTTAATGCCGACAACTTTTTTTTTTTTTTTTCCTGGTAATGTTTTTGTTTTGTCAAAAATCTATTTCTGTTAATATTTTTTCCCTCAAAAATGTACAGCCTGTAATATAATTTTCTCAAAAGCGTACAGCCGGTAATGTAATTTTCTCAAAAACGTACAGCCGGTAATGTAATTTTCTCAAAAACGTACAGCCGGTAATGTAATTTTCTCAAAAACGTACAGCCGGTAATGTAATTTTCTCAAAAACGTACAGCCGGTAATGTAATTTTCTCAAAAACGTACAGCCGGTAATGTAATTTTCTCAAAAACGTACAGCCGGTAATGTAATTTTCTCAAAAACGTACAGCCGGTAATGTAATTTTCTCAAAAACATATGGCCAGCAACAATATTCTTTCAAAACCATTATCAGAGGCATTGCTCTCAAATGTAGTTTATCGTCATACCCAAAACGAAAATAAGGGTTTGTCTGCCAAAAAGACAACATCTACAGAGAATTAACTTTTGTGAATTTAATGTTATCTCAAGTGTTTTTGAGCACCATTGTTCATTTAATGGAAGGACATTTTCATTGAAATCAAAAATTTAAACATCAATGTGAGAAGACATCAAATTTTTGTTATTAAAGAAATAAAAAAAATTAAAATCCTAAATACATTGTTTAATCATCTTATGAAACATCACATTATTTGACATGTGCGAAAGATAAAATAACCAAAAAGGTTATTGATTTCAACCTCTCAGATTCTTAGCGCAGACATTTTGTGACAGATGTTCTAGTGTATAATTCCTATGTTGAATCAGTTCACAGACTTATGGTAACTAAACTAATAACAACAGCCAATAAAATAGCTAGCTTATCCTTATGTCAACAACAAAAAAAACAAAAAAAATATCGATCACTAAATATAATATCCAAGGTCTTAAAAATGATGTAAAGGAAGCATTTTGTGATAAACTAAAATGCAAATTTATATCCTTAAATTTTTACTCAAACAACATTGAAGAATCATACAATCATAACTTCTTTAGCTGAAGCACAGGAGATCATCTCTAAAGTTACAAGACGAAAAAAGTGGAATGAAAATTCCAAATTGAAAAGACTGATAACAGATAAAAAAAAAAAAAAAAAAAAAAAAAAAAAGAAAAAAAACCCCTAAAAAATAAAAAACACTAAACAGCTAATAAATAAAACAAAAAATAAAACTATTTAATATTTTGAGAAACCAACATCTATCAGAAATTGGAAACTAAATCAATGAAGCAAAACAGCATAGATTACGCATTGAAATGTGCAGAAAACAAAAATGCAATAATGTAATACAATCAAAGTCAAATCACAAGAAATGTCCTGGTCTCAAAAATCCCTTCCAGTCACATTTATTACACCTATCTGAAGATGTGGAAAAAGAATATGTACCAGTATGTATTTTCTAAGGTAATGAATTTTATTTATCAATCAGATTTTTATCACTTTAAAAGTTATTTTTAGTCAATACTCATATTTGAATATACACTCCGTTTATTTGTTAAACAGTATATTTGTTTCTGTCTACCAATATTTGAGAAATCTTATTAAAGAAAATGTTGCTGCTACACTTATAATATATTATGTAGTAGCAACATTTTAAAGTGCATTTGACTAACATTTAATGCATTTTTACATTTCTATCATTTCTGGTTAGCTTGTCTTGGGGGGTTGGAAAAAAACAAAAAAAAAAAACAAAACACCA
>OZ010596.1:27022133-27062133 GCA_963932145.1 Acanthosepion lycidas
AATTTTAATATTAAATTTTATCATATAATTTAGTAATTATTCGTTGGAATAAATTATTTTTTAATACTAAACATCTGAATAGATATTATAACATGACTTCGTTATCGAGCTTTTTGAATTTTCCTGTACTGGTGTTCTGATTGGTCCATCTAGCCTTTGTAACAACGTTTTCCCCTTGCGTAGAATATTAATTAATTTGAAACTTTTAAAACCATTTATTTTACATTCAACGTCATCACTTGATAAGACACCGAAGGTGTTGAAACAAAATGGCTATTTTTGTAGTGATTTTATAACATATTTATGTTATAAATTTTTTTTTTTTTTTTTCTTTAAAAATAAATAATTATATATATATATATATATATATATATATATATAGTGGTAGAATCTCCGGCTGATACCAATTCAGTTGGGTTCGATCCGAGCTAGAGGCAACCAGATGTCTAGCCACACTGATGAGCTGTGAAACAGCGAAACAGTGTCTGTGGATGACGTTATATATATATATATATATATATATATATATATTTATTTTGGAGGAATTCTAAATTCTAATCTATTCTTAGAATCACTAGAAGAGTGGCACTTTTTAGCAAAAGAAGCTTTTTTTCTTTTTTTTTTTAAACTGAAAATTAACAACTAATTTACATCATTCTTGTCATGGCATGGCTCAAATATAACAAAAATCACAAGGGTTTCATTATTTTTCACTACTGTCAGAATCTGTCACATCACTGTATATGTAACTATCAGAGTGAATAAAAATTTTGACATTTGTTTAATAAACCCTCTTAAAAGGTCATATAAATATACAGTCAATGATTTAGTCTTTAAAATGTATATTCTTCCTTTCCAAACAATGCAATATGATTCAATTTTTTGGAAGATAACATTCACTCATTTTTACCTTAAACACTCCACATAATTAAATAATTTCTTGAATTTTTTAATAGCTTCTATTCTGTATGATTGGCAAACAACAATAGTGCTTCTGTCTATAGTTTCTAAGATGAGTTAAGCAACTATTTAAATTGTTTGAACTGTTGTTCTCATCTTTGTCACACTGTTTCAGCTGCTGTAAGAAATTCAAACAAATATCACCTGAAGAAGGCCGGGGTGTACAATGTCCGAAACACTGTAGATGTGACAATAAAGATGTGGACAACACTCCAAACAATGTAAATAGTTTAAATAACAACAATTCATTTTTTTTGTGTCAGATCAGAGCACTAAAAAGAAAGAAAAAAAAAAAAAAAAAAAAAAAAAAAAGACATTCTTAAATAAATATGTCTTAAATATGTAGAAAATATATATATATATATATATATATATATATAATAAAAAAAAAAACAAAGAGGGAGATAGAGTATGAATTAAAAAAAAAAAAAAAAGTTTTTTTAAATACTCACCATAAAGTGGTGGATTGAAAAATATAACAAAAAAGAAATGGCAAAAAAAAAAGACTAACTGGTTAACATTCCTCACTCTTCAGAGCTCAATTGAGGACAAAAATATAAAAACAAAAAAGGTTATGACCAGAGAATAAGCAGTAAGCAGTAATTTTTCTTTCATTTTTTTTTTTACACACATTTGTTTTTTCGCCATTTGAGCTCTGAAAAGCAAGGAGTGACAGCCAGTTAGCCTTTTCTTTTGTTTTTTTGTTATATTTTTCAATCCACCACTTTACAGTGAGTATATTTTTTTTTTCTTATCCTTGCCACTCCTCCCCCTTTATTTTATACATTTTTGTATACATTTAAATATACCTTTAAAATGTTTTTCAAGAATAAATAAAATTTAGTAACCATCCCCAATAGATTATTTCATTAGACCATTTTAAGTCTAAGATATTTTAACAATCCTTAAATATAATAAAATTCTAATATTTTTCCTTCCAGAGAAAGATTTTTCAATCGCTTGCATAGAATGATACATGTTCTGAATTTCTAGGAATAACAACAGGAGATTTGAAGTTAGAAACATTATTTGCCTTCACCTTGTTGACATTTTCAGGTAGCTACAAAAAAAAAAAAAAAAAAAAAAAAAATAACTATTCATGAGAAAATTAGTTTTTCAAAAGGTCAAAACTAGTTGCTTAATCCTCAAGAAACAACGCTCACAATTTATCCAAGTTTTAGCCTTTGTTATTTATATTATTTGTAGTCAGACTAATATCCTCATCTTTGCTGTTATCAATATTTCAGCCATTGTACACTCACAAACTGAATACACATCAACAAAGCCTTGATCAGCTGGTGATTTCACTTTCCATGCTGATAACCACTGTAGCACCTGCACAACCCTCAAATAATAAATAAAGGTGCTCTAAATAAAATCCAAAGAATCAGCAATTCTATTGGCTCTGATCTGGCATTTCAGCTTTAGTCACTGTGCCTTTTCTATAAATATTTTCATGATAATTGTTCAAACCTTCACTATGGTACTTAAACTTTTTGAATTTACAGTTGAGTTAGCTAGATGTAACTAAATTCTATGCTAACAGTATTTTCTCACACTTTTCGCTTGTGGAACTCACTTCTAGCTCCATGTTTTCCAGCCAACTTTAATCGCCAAAAATTTAAATGCAATGTCAATTGATATCTACTGTCCACCTGATTACTCTTTTGTTTGCACTCATTAGCAATGTTTGTCTACCACACCCAGTAACCCCTTGTGTCTTAGTGGCTTTACTGCCTTGCTTGGGGTGAACTCAATAAAAAAAAAATTAATTTCAAAGAAAAAGGTGGTTACTGATTTTTAATGAGAGATCATCTTTGTAAAAATGTGTCTTCATCTGTGTTGTGCACCTTCAAGATATAGGGGATCATGGCTCTCTACAACTTCCTGTCTTTTGTAGCACTTAGTAAAGTTTGTCTTTCAGCTATATCTCCTAATTTTTTAAAAATGGTTCTATACAACTTGCATAGTTTGCCATCAACAAAAAATTCTACTTATCTTACTGTAATCTTGATCTTTGGCTAACTGACTGACTGATACAGGAGGTGGGTTGCGGAGGACGAAAAAATAAGAGCCAATATTTACAGGGCGGATTGAATGCAAAAGGGTTGAAGCAGAAACATTTTGAATTGTTAGAATTCTTCTTTTTTTTTTTTTTTTTTAGTGAGTGAATATTGCATTGTTTGTGAAAAAACTGATTTTTTTCATATGAAATCCTATTTAACCCACTGCTGGGGGGAAGAAAGGAAAAGGGCCAAAAGTAACTTAGAGCAACAAAGGACAAGAGAGTCATGGTCACCTATATCCTGAAACGACTTGTGGTCAGTGCTTAGGAATTAAACATTATTGACTAAATGGACTATTATAGATATACCAAGCCTAATACTTTAATAAAACCAAAATGGGGCAACAGTAAAATATTCAGTGCCACTATTTGACTAAAATCTTCACAAAGAACTGAATTTGGTCTATTTTTAAAATGTTGTACAAGTCAAATAAATTTATACTGATTTACAATTTGGGCTAAGAAAAAAAACATATTTGATAGAAAGTTATAATAATAAATTAAAATCTATCTCCCTCTCTCATATATATACAGTGAAACCCGGATATAAGAGATTTTCTCTGGTCCCAAATTAGAGCCATACTTACTAAACAAAATAGACCAAACCCAGATATAAGAGACTTCTTCTCCGGTCCCGAAAACTCTTATATCCGGGTCACACTGTGTGTGTGTGTGTATATATATATATATATATATATATATATATATATATATATATACATACATACACACATCATAATTTTTTTAAAAATGGTTCTATACGACTTTCATAGTTTGCCATCAACAAAAAATTCTACTTAACATATTGTAATCTTGATTTTTGGCTTGTGTATATTTTACAAAATATTCTTTGTTGAAACTGAAATTGCACCATTCAGCTTGAAATATCAGATATCAATATTAAGTGTTTATGAACACTTAATAAATCTACTTAGTTCACACCTCACAAGGTGCCCAACTGTTCTGGCTTTGTCAGACTGACTAAACAAGTAGATGGTTGATAAAACCCACTTGATTAGCCATTATGCTACATAGTAGGTTCTCAATTGCAATGAGGTCTGGACACTTTGACGTGGTGTAATGGTTAGCAAGCTTGTCTCACTTGATCAATTACAATTGAATAGCGAATTTGATCCTCACTGGGTGCTCCATACTTACACCATTGTGTCACATCTAAGCTACACTTAGAAAACCCCTGTTCAATGAGGTTTACCTGTTTGGGAATAACTCAAGAATATAGTAGTAAAGTTGCTAGTGGTTATTTACTTCTTTTCAGGGCTTCTGAGATCATGGTTCTCCACAATTTCCTGTCCCTTGTAGCTCTTAGTAAAGTTTGTCTTTTTGCTATGTCCCCTAATCCCTGTTCTGCCAACCATTTGCACAAGCTCATTGGGTAGGTTATGTGCTTCTTTCTCCTGAGAGTGTCAAATTTTCCACGTCCTCTTTCCTCATTATGTGCCCTAGAAATTTCAAAAACCTTTTTCATGCACTACATGTCATTTTTTTCCATTTTCTGCAGCTAAGACCTCTAATGATAATGGAGAAAATAGTCAACAAGAGAGAGAGAGAAGTCAGTAGTGACAATTTCATAAACAATAATTTCTTGTTTCATGACCTTCTTTACTGCAATAGAATCAGGTATTACATCTCTTCAGGTGTAACAGGTGTAAGGGTTTGGTCTTAAATATACAATCTCAATTTGAGGTGAACTCTAAAAGCAAATACAGTGTTGCTTCCAGCAGTCATTCAAATGGCCAGGAAAATCCCCCAAACACAAGTGATATTTATTCAGTGTCAAAGAAGGCAAGATTAAAATATTTTATCCTATGTTGCCTGGATCTTATCTGAAAAGCTGAAGTATAATGAATTAAAATGACATTAAGGATTGGTTCAACCATTGAGTGTACAATCAAATTTAGAAATCTGATACAAAGACAATATTCTTTGAGGCCAGTGAAGAAAGAAAAAGAAGTCCAAGCAGTTCAAATGTCATCTTCTCAGTTGATAGTTATCATAAGAAGGTCCTGACTCTAGACGTGTTTGATTTTTATTGAAAGATAAGATTCATAACATCAACACCAAGAGGCTCTACAGGAGCATATTGAAGAAGTTCTGCCATCTTCACATGGTCTTGCCATCATATCTTGAGGATCCTTCTTAAGCTGTTATGAAGTGTCAATAAGCTTCTCATCTACCTGATAATACCAATAGACGCATGCTCAAAGCTAATGGTTACACAGGAAGTGATTGGAGGCAGTCATTGCAAACAAAAGCTATTCCACAAGGTATTTGGCTCTGTCTGATTCTGCTTTGTGTTGAGTATTGAATACTTTTTCTCAATCATTTTGTAAATCAATCTATCTAGCTATCTATCGCTCCATGGCATATAAGGCCACTGCACTGTCTGAAGCTACTGTTCATGTCTCACTCCAGGTTTATCAGCCTATTGCTTCCCTGTCTTTCACTACAGTCATCCTTCATATTCTCAGTCTTTCCTTTCTCCTTTTTCCTTCCTGGGTGGTGGTGGTGGGGGATAGGTCATTACAAAGCTGCAATTTCTTATTTGGATCTTTCCTTAAAGAGTGACTGATGAATCTCCATCGTCTTCACTACACCTTAACATTAAGAGGTTCTACAGGGGCATGCTGGAGAAGTTATGCCATCTTCACATGGTCTTGCCATCTATTCTTGAGGATCCTTCTTAAGCTGTTGTTATGAAATAAGTCAATGAGCTTGTCATTTCTCAGATTCATTTTCCAGGTCAAGTAGGAAAATACAACAGGCAGCAAAACTTCACACTCTGAGGATCCAAATAAGTGTTAGGCATTTTCAGCTATTTAAGATCAGTCAGTTATCACAAGAATGAGAAAAAAAAACAAAAAAAAAACTTATCTTTCAAAAATAAATGGTAAAATATACAATACTTCAATGAAAGGCAAGAAATTATTATGATGAAAGTAGGCAGTTTTCCTATCATGATGGAGTAAAGTCATTAGCAAGGTTCGTCCTTTGAATTAATTTTGGAAAAGCAGCAAGAGAGAAAGATACAAATGATGAACATTTTGGAAGACAAGGATCTGCAGAAAATGAAATAACCAAAATGAACAATAGGAACCAGAGAAGTGAGGCGAGTCAAGTGTGTAGTATTTATCTCACCCCACATCATGCCAGGATAGACTTTGCACCAGGCCATCAAGGAAGTCAAGTGCAGGATTAACCTGAAATGACCTCCCAGCTGCAGAGTACAGAACTACAGCATCAGACCAGCTTCACCTGGGATGAACACATGAGAAAGAACCACATAACAGCAATAGATATATAAACATCCACCCTCAAGGTAAGAAGGAGTCTCTAAGACATGTCAGATGAGATTGCAAGGTTCACATTTCAGAGCTACTCTCACACACAAGCTGACATTGTACTGAACTGTTAAGTGATATCTGAACTGTGTCAACAAAGATGAAGAAACCTGAGGCAGCAGAAATGTAGTTCTACAGAAGGATGCTGAGGATACCATAAACTGCACATGTGAGCAATGATGAGGTTTTAGAGAAAATAGAAACAAAAGAAACTTATACTTAACATCAGAAAGAGACAGTTGAAATTTCTCAGAAATACAGTGAGGAAGGAGAGTTTGGAAAATCTGATACTCACAGGACAAAGGAAAACAATGCATAACATACTTGACAAGCTCCAGTAAATGGATGGAGGAAGTGGGTTTAGGAGAAATAACACAGAGACAAAATTTATTAAGAGCTACAAAGTACAGAAAATTGTGGAGAGCCATGATCACCTAAAAGGTACACATCACATAAAGATGATGGAATTAAATATAATGAAATTCCAAGTATAAAAGATTCAAGTCTCGTGATTGTTCATAAGCAGTACAATCATTAAAACTAATATATATATATATATTATATATACGCATACATACATACATATATAAAATGTATGCAAGTTGTGAAATATAAATACGAAAAGCTTCTTACCTAAGTACTAAAGATCATGTGAGATTCGTAATCAGTATCCTATAATGGTAACTTTAGTATTTGACCGAAGAGATTAATTTTTCTGGACTATATACTCAAGTCACTATAGCAAGAGAAATAAGCAGCTGAGTCATTCTCTTTCTCTTTCACTCTCTTTCTCTCTCCCTCTCTTTCACTCTCTCGCCTTCTCCATCCCTCAGCCACTGAATGAGTCAGTCGCATGCCCTGAGCAATGCTGATAATGATATAAATAAAATGAAATTAAGTGAGAGGAGGGTAATGCCCTCCATCTCTTGTTTGTTAATACACAAAGAAAGCATCAAAACTACTTCATCCCATTTTGTTGTTTGTCAATGTTCAGTTGTTTTAAATTATCTTCTAGAAAGCAAACAAATAGGGTTGTATGTATATTTGCCAATAAGTCTGTAACCATGAGAGAGAAAAAAAAATGCATTTATTTCATATATTTCTTCTTTTTTGCCAATGCAACTCAATCGTGTAGATGCATAATGTGACCTATGCCCAATAAAAAAGCCCCAACAATTTTTTTTTCTTTTAAATCAGTATCACCCCAAGAAAGGCAGTAAAACAACTAAAACACAAGGGGTTACTGGGTGTGGAAGAATTAGGAACAGAAACATTAAGGAGCAGAATGAGAAAAGAGTAATCAGGAGGACAGTAGATAGTGATTGACATTGCATTTAAATTTTGCAGATTAAAACTGGTTGGAAAACATGGAACCAGAAGGCAGTTCCACAAGCGAGAAGAGCAAGAAAATAAACTGTTAGCATAGAAGTTATGGTTACATCTAACCACCTCAACTGTAAATTGATGAGATCTCGATGCCAGTCTAGTACTGCACTTGAATTAAAAAAGTTGAGGTACCGTAGTGAAGAGCTCATCCAAACTATCAAGCTATCAAAGTATTTGTTAAAAAAAAAACAAAAAACAAAAAAACAAAAAAAAGAAAGCCGAGAGAGAGAACCTTCTTTGTTACTAGGTCATGCCAAGCTACAGACTTGAAGCACTCATTTCCTCTGTCTTCTAATGGTAAGAACAAAGTTCTGCAGAGTCAGTTTTCACATTCATCCCCAATCTCTTCACCATGATTAGAAGTTCATTCTTTGTTTCCTGTGTATGATTGAATTTCCAGTTCCTTCTAAAAATCTACTCCATCTCTAGACTTCTAACAACTTTGCCTAAAACTTTAAACTTGCATCTACTAATTATTTACTTTTTTTTTTTCTTTCTTCAACAGGAGTAGATAGGTTTGCCTATCATCTGGTTCACACTCCTCCCCAGTCTTTTGAACAGGAGTAGATATTTGTCCCTTGTTTCTTTTCTGGGATTGGGTTTCTAGTCCCTTCTAGAGCCTCTTTCACTTCCAGTTCTGCTCAGACAGTTTCCCCACTCCTCACATGAACTGCAACTTGAAAAGAACAGATTCCTACATGGACACTTCCTTGAATACTACAATTTGACCTCCCCAAACCAATGGTCAATTAGTTATCTATCCTGATAATCTTCACTTCCTACCACCTGCTCTTTTATTTTTTTTTTATCACACACCTAATTCATCGTAACAATTTTAACAGTAACTCTACCTTCAGTGGCTCTTGAGACTTGTTTTAGCTGAACTTCACAAAAAAAAAAAAAAAAAAAAAAAATCATTTTATAAAGTGCAACCAATAATAATAAACCCTGTGTCTCCAGTATTTGGTTGCAAAAAGATTTTGTACCACCAATAATAATAGTGGAGAGAATTTATGTAAAAAAGGAAAATCCATATTTTGTACCTTGGATTTTACAGTGGTTGGTGGTGAAAGAAGTGGGTAAATAAAGCAGAAATGATGACGACAATTAGCCTTAAACCTGTGTGAATGGATGGCAAAAAAAAGACTGATTTAAAAAAAAAAAAAAAAAAAAATTTTTTTTAAAGCTTATCAACCCTTTGTGCGTTATTTAATCCTTTCACATTCAACATACTCAAAACGCACCCTGTAAATATCTGTGGTCAAAGTCTCACTGTTTGTGCAACTTCCTGCATTATTTGCAATGATGACGTCATATATTGTGGCAAAGTATGCAGGAAGCACGGTGGAGTAATGGATAGTTACTCGGATTGAGGAATCAGAGAGCCGAGTTAGAGTTCCAGTCGAATCCATTACATTCACTTACATGCTAATACTCTTGGAAAAGGTATGAACCCTTCTACCCACTCCCCTGCCTAAGCTATGGGTAAATAGCAAGACAGACCGGGTTCTATAGCCTTGGATGGCAACTGGTCTACTGTAGAAAGAAATGGCAACCTACTGCGGAAAAAAAATCTGCTTTGTCAGTCATGTATAGAAAGATACATGATCGCCTAAGCATGTATCACACATGCCACATAACTGACTGACTGATACAGGAGGTGGGTTATGGCAGATGAAATAATGAGAGACAATATTTACAGGGCCGAAGCAGAAACATATTTCCGATTATTAGAATTCTTTTTTTAGTGAGTGAATATTTCATTAATGTTTGAGAAAAACAATTATTTTTTTCATATAAAATCCTATTTAACCCATTGCTGGGGGGTAGAAGGGAAAAGGGCCTAAAGTAACTTAGAACAACAAAGGACAAGAGAGTCATGGTCACCTATATTTTGAAACGACTTGTAGTCAGTGTTTAAGAATTAATTATTGACTAAATGGACTATTATACATATACCAAGCCTAATGCTTTAATAAAATCAGAATGGGGCAACAGTGAAATATTCAGTGCCACTATCTGACTAAAATCTTCACAAAGGAACTGAATTTGGTCTATTTTCAAAATGTTGAACAAGTCAAATAAATTTATAACGATTTATAATTTGGGCCCAAAAAAAAAAAACATATCTGAAAGATTTTAATTTATTATTATTAGGTTGGTACAAAAATAATGTCGTTTTCTCACAGTGACATATGTGAGAAAACGACATTATTTCTGCACCAAACTAATATAACTTTCTACCTCTATTTTATATGTGGGGAGAAAAATGTATGACGAAGTGGAAAATTTTTTCTTATGAGGCATTTCGTCTTTTAGGACTTCATCGTAATAAATCTATTATATTGGTGTGATAACACGTGCACAATCAAGGGATGCTGGGAATTTTAAACAATTCACTATTACAAAAATGTCGAGAGAGTGCTTTGATCGCAAGGTCATCTACATTAAATTTGCTCCCTCCCTCTTACAACACTTCACCTTTCCTGGCAGAGCTATTATCACAGTGTGGTATATCTACTAACAAAAGACAAGAATCTAAATGAAATCAGCCTAAAAAAAAAAAAAAATTTCGCACCAACCAACCTAAAAATTTAGTCTGATGAAGTCCTAAACGATGAAACATGTCACAAGATAACTTTTTCACTTTGTTATACATTTGTCCCCAATATTGTTCTTGAGATTATATAAAGAACAAATAGGAATAATTTATCAATCTAACATGTTTCACTCTTATTAAAAATTCATCAGAAAATGAAATATGGAGAAAAAGAAACCAATACACTGCCAACAACACTTCTAACAATAAAAACACAAAATTCATAATCTTACCCTCTAACACTTTCTACAAAAACTTGTAAATAAATTAGTTACCCTAATACTATGACACTCCCAAGACAATCAGAGATATAATTAGGAAGAAAAATAAATCCAATACCAATTTAGCATACTGATAATTATCAAATAAATTGATTCCATTGTGAAAGCATTTATGTTGGAGAGACATCACAAGATCTAAAAGCCTGTATCTATAAACACAAAAGAGATTTACATTTATACAACCATTCAGACTCTTGTCAACCTGGGCAAGATGATAAACTACATCTGGTAGCAAGGTCTCTGATCAGGAGGTTTTGAGGAGTGTAGAGCCACCTCTTAATTGCTGTTGTTCTCAGGTCCATCATGACCCAGGGTGGTATCACTGGACAGGATCCCAGCTATTGGTAAATAGTTTACCCCTAAACTGGGGTCAAATCACTATGAAAGTATAAAAATAGATTTTTATAGTAAAAATACTAATACATTAAAATATTACCAGCAGTACATTTGACTCACAACAAAAACCCTCTTTACAAAAATATGTCACTGAAACCTGATCTACAAAATGATTTCTTACAAAAAAAAAAAAAAAAAAAAAAAAATAAAAATACATATTCTATTCATATGAACCTATTCTAAAAATCTTGTCAGTATTAAATAATCCACTGAGGTTGATCTTAATACACATGAACAAAACTGTCCATAACTTTCATTTTCCAAATGCCACCATAATTTGAAAAAAAAAAAAAAAAAAAAATTCTTTACATCAAAAGTACTTCAAGGGCATAATATTACACATGTTAAAAACAGATTATATCACCAACCTTTATTGAATCCGTTTTTAAAGAATCTAATGTATGTTTATCTAAAACAAATGGTATGTATGTAAAAACATTGCGAAATCAACATGTATAAAACTGCCAAACATAATATCTATGAGATATACACATACACTTATGAATATATATTATCACCGGTTTGGTTTGGTTTGGTTTGGTCTGGTTTGGTCTGTTTTACGGCATATCAACCTCAATGGGTCATTTAATGCCGACAACTTTTTTTTTTGGTAATATTTTTGTTTTGTCAAAAAATGTACAGCTGGTAATATTTTTTTTTCCTCAAAAATGTATAGCTGGTAATATTTTTCAAATACATATAGTTGGTAATATTTTTTCAAAAACTTAGAGGCCTTGCTATTGGGCGTAGTTTACCGTCATACCCAGGTACACAGATGTAGTTTACCGTCATACCCAGGTACACAGATGTAGTTTACCGGCATACCCAGGTACACAGATGTAGTTTACCGGCATACCCAGGTACACAGATGTAGTTTACCGGCATACCCAGGTACACAGATGTAGTTTACCGGCATACCCAGGTACACAGATGTAGTTTACCGGCATACCCAGGTACACAGATGTAGTTTACCGGCATACCCAGGTACACAGATGTAGTTTACCGGCATACCCAGGTACACAGATGTAGTTTATCAGCATACCCAGTACGCGGATATAGTCTGGGTGTTAACTATTTACCCATAGCTAGGACCCTAACAGGTGCTACCACCCTGGACCTGGGAACACCAGCAATTAAGAGGTGGTTCCACTCTACTCATAACCTCCTGATCAGAGGCCTTGCTGTTGGATGTAGTTTATCGTCTTACCCAGGATGCGGATGCAGTTTATCATCATACCCATGACCATATATCATCATCAGAATCCTACATAGACAAACTAGAATTACTATAAGCTCACATACATAATGCAATATTTACAGTTTTTTTTGGTTTTTTTTTAGTTAGGTTTGGAATCCATTGATTTTTTGAAACTTTGAATGGGCACATCGTCTCTCCTTGAATTCAGAACACCATAAATTATACAGTAATCCCTTGCCATATCGCTGTTCACCTTTTGCACTTTCAGTGTATTGCAGAATTTTAAAAATATTCATGCCTGGTGTCCAATTTTTTTTAAAATATCCTATCAGCTGTATACAACTGATTTCTCAGTGTCTAAAAATGGCTTTGACTTTGAGCAAATAAAACCTGTAGGTCTTACTGAGGACCATCCTTCTTCAAACCTCATGAACTGGCTCTACAGAATCACAAAGAACTGTGCCAAATAACAGAAATCACATCTTGAGAACTTTCAATAGCTGCAACAACTAAAATGGATAATACATGTACCTTTGAGAAAATAATGACAATGAAGATGTTGACATTCCACTTACTGCAAACAAAAAGTTAGGAAGGAAACCTCCATCAATACGGGAAAGAGCAATAACAGTTACTGGGCTTGAGAAAATCTATTTTGCTGAAAAATTGGTTTTAAGAGAAGGATTTTATAAATTTCAACTGACAATAGCACTGGCTGTTCGGTCAAATGTTTCCTTATAAGTAAATGGCTAATATTACCATTACTTACAGTCAGACTAATATCCATATCTTTGAAGATCATGTTGAAGTCTATTTTTATATGTTGAGTGTTATGCTGCCAAGGAATGTACTTATTTGCTTGGATGTTTACATAGCGGCTGCTCTTTCACTGGTTATAAAGAATCCTTTTCTTCATATGGGTGTGCCCTGCTTTTTTATGCTCTCCTGAAACTGATTGATGTTTTGATTGATAAGCCTGGTGGAAGTACCTTTAGGTCCCTACAACTGTAAGAAAGTGTCAGGTAGTTTGACATCAGAGCCTTCTTCTGACAGTCTTTTCCAATCTTACCCATTGGTACATCACAGCAAGTCTGTACAGATCTGATAATTTCTGCCAGAATTTCTAGGATGAAATACTTATCCTAAAAAGTATAAGTATGAAAGTGAATGTTAGGCGGGAATTTGAACTTGTCTAGCCAATTCAACTTTCTATATCAATAACCATTAGATACTCACACCTTTTTCTCAAAACAGAACAAAAATAATGTTTCTGTTGATATTAGAAATAAGTTCCATACAACTTGTTGCAGTCAGTCTATTGTTTCAGAACATCTTATATTTCAATGAGAATTCAAAACACAGACAATGCTTTTAAAGAATTTCCGTTTTGCACAGTTTCAAACCTGAATTCACAGTAACACAAATAATTGTTGATTAAAATGGTAAGCTGTAACAATCAAAAATGGTGTTTATCCAAATAAAAAAATTTGGATTTTTTTTTTTTTCTTTTGAAAACTGTTCCCCATACTGAAGTGTGAAGTCACCTATGACAACAGAGTCACTTAATATCACAATTCATCTCTTAACATTACAAAAATTAGAACAGACCTGAATCCAACAAGAGAATTACTAGAGGTCTGATAAAATATTTTTTAAAAACAAATAAGTAGTCAAGACTGACCTTTGGGACATCCGTCATCATAAAGGTTTTGGTTGCACATATATTAGAAGACACAGTTTTATTTATGCATTCCAGCAATTTCTATATGACTGAATAATTAGGTCTCATGCATTGTCCATTATAAAGGATTTATTTGAATAACACCATTGCAGTTGAATGCCAAAAATCTGGTCTTTTAAATCGTAAGCAAGGCTTAATTCATCTTCCTATGTAAAGTGTGATTCACAACCATTTTTAAATGAAGAAATGCTTAATAAAAGAAATAAAATTAAAAATAAAAGTAAAATATTAATATATAATAAACTATACTTTGTGTGTTTCATTAAAAATGACTGACAAGTTAGTTTTAAGACTGTATTTTTCTTGTATGCAAACAAGAGATTGCTTTTTTTTTATTGAGTGAGTACAGAAATTGTCTAAATGATTATTTATTCTGAGTACTTTTAGCTAATCACTTTCAATGCTATTGCAAGCAGTCTAAAAATTGTTGAAAGGTAAACATCAATTTCCAACTTTGTCAGTCATGTAAGAAAACATTAATGAGAAATTACGGCCCAAATAAATATTAGATTATGGGAGTTACCCAGACCATTCAAACTGGCCTGGGTAGCACAAGCAACCAGTTTTTCTCCAAACAGGGTTCAAACAAGACATGGTGATTGAAGAAATCAGGAATTTCAAGGAAGAGCAGCGAACAGCTACTGCTGTTTCTCAGTCCAAACAATATCCTTTGACTACATGGAGGGATATTGATCCAATGAAGTTATCATGGAATACCCTGATTACAATGGAGCCATTGGCAATATCATTCCTTCTGCAATCTACCTATAATCTCCTACCAAATGTGACCAACCTCAAGCTGTGTGGGGTACACTGACACCGATGTATGCACATTATGTCAAAGTGATTGAGGCAATTTACATCATATGCTCTCTGCATGCTAACAGTCATTGCAGACATACATGTGACGTCAAAGTGCTAGAAGTGGTTAAGGAGAACCTAAGATCCGTTTTCACAAAGAAGGTGAACATTCTGTGCAGAAGGCCCAGATAACTCCCAATGTGAGGGTACTGTGTGGAACCCATGATTGGAAGGTGTTAGTTGATCTTAAAACACCTCTGCAATTTCCAGTACACATCATTCAGACAGTCCGTCACCCTAACATTATAGTGTAGTCTGATTTAAAGAAGTGTGTCCTCATACTAGAATTAACCGTTCCATGGGTGGAGAACAGGGCAGAGACACACGAACAAAAGAAAAATGTTACAAATTGCTGCAATCTGATTGTATGGAAAAGGAGTGGACATGTCATGTGCTACCTATTGAGGTCAGGTGTCATGAATTCTTTGGACGGTCAATCGTTTCTTTCCTTTTGAAGGTGGGCATCACTAGCTGGAGCCTGATGTGTGCTTCACATCATCTCCAAACAACAGCTCAATAGGCATGGAGTTGGATCTGATCAAGACCAAAAATAAACAAATTTGATTAAAAATCAGGCTCACAATACAAAGCTACCAAAATTTCCTTTCAAATAGTTTTATATTTTCCCCAAATACTTTCAATCTAGTCTTAGACCATCTTCAGGGGGATAAATTGTGAATACGTATATGTGTTTCCACAAATTCAAAACATTTCAACTCTTCATTTTACTGTATTATGCTGCATCATAGATTTCTAAATTCAAAATTCACATGTTTTTCCACGGTGCAAGGGCGGTAACTTTTTCATTTTATTTATTTGAAAGAAAAATTTGGTATTTTTCTTAATCAATTTTCTAAGACTACCAAGAAATTAATCTGTGAACTTGAAATGATCGCAACCAAAATAAATTAACATATGTTTAAATTATTTAACCAAACCAGATATATATATATATATATATATATATATATATATATATATATATATAAAATCATATCAATATCCACTACTGAGTGTTTCATATAGCAAATTTTGATATTGCATTATTATTTAGGTTCTGTCAACTTTGGCATTGAGCCCTCAGTTTATTTTATATTTTAAACTTTTATCTCATAAGCTTTAGCTTTTACTCTCTCATATATATATATATATATATATATATATATATATAAGCATGTTTCATTATAAACGACAGACAAGGTACTACTGTTAAGCTTTTTATTTAATTTTTCTTGTGTTCTAACAAGAGCTTTCTTTTCTGGACAAAAGGTGTGTAAGACCTGTCCGAATGTTTTATATTTCTGAGCACTTTCGGCTATACCTTTAGCCATTATCAAAGATGATTCGATTTTTCAGGTTAATTGAGTGTGTGCGTTCTGTGTAGGTCTTAGTGTGTGGTAGGGATGTTTTTAATTTCCAAATACGGTTAGAACATTGTGGCTTTGTTCGTAGTTAACATTGTTAAGAGTTGACTTTTTCTTTTTTATTATTAAAGCTTCCATTACTTTTAGTCTTTTTTTGCAGGTGGATGCAGTAAATATATATGTGTTTTCTACTAGTATGTTTCTAATGGAGCCTGTTAAATTTGTGTGTGTGTGTGTGTGTGTGTGTGTGTGTGTTTAAATGGGTTCTAATGGCGCTGTGATCAGATATATATAAAGACTAGTGTACTAATGATAGACAGCAAAACACTCTGGCATGGAGAAATCAAATAAGAGGGATTTGATCATATGATATAATTTAACATCACTTAACTGGTTGGGCACTATAGCCAAATCAGGAAATGCAGACAGACTCCCCCAAGGACATAAGATACCAGTTCAAATTAAAGTTTTTTTTGTATCTTCTGCAACTCTTAGATGCTTACAGTCATATCACGTTGAAACAAGTTAAGCAACACTGAACCTGATCAATATCAAGATGTTTGAGTGCTTGGGAATACCAGGTGCTGTAAGTTTGGATATGCAGGTAGTATAATGGATAATGGCTTGGAATTAGAAATCGGAGAGCAGAGTTCCAATTCCAGTTTAGTTTGTTATATTCACTTATGCATAAATACCCTTTAGAAAGACATGAATCCACATCTCTTATCTTCCCAAAAGCTATCAGTTAATTAATAGGACTTGTATCAGTAAATCATTAATGCCAAAAAGAATTCTTACAATCTAAAAATATTTTCTGGCTTTAAATAACCTGCAAAAGCAGTGAAAGAAATAAAATTAATCAAACCGACTCTTAGATGGTTCAGCCAGGTGATGATCAATGCTGCCTCCTGGGAACTCCCAATGATGTCAGGTTGGATGATTTTGTTTAGTGGCATATCAACACCTCTATGGGTTATTTAATGCCGAAACCTAAATATTTCAAACACAATTTTATGGCTTCAATATATCATACTACAGATAAAATTGGTCATTTTGCTATAAAATGTATTGTTCATAATTCTACTATAAATAGTATTGTTGGTATTTTTACTATAAAAATGTATTTTTATACCTTCATAGTGTTTTCTTTGTGGGGGGGGGTCACCATTTGTCCACAGCTGAGACCCTAACAGGTGTTACCATCCAAGGTCAAGGTGGACCCGGGAACAACAACAATTAAGAGATAGTTCAATATTCATCAAACCTTGCTGCTGGATGTAGTTTATCATTATACCCAGGACTAAATGATGTCGGGTATCTGCAAAGCATGCAGTGTATTAGAAAGATTCCTGGAAATAGTCCAGAGTGCACCAATCACAAAAAAACGGACAACTTGAGCTGCTATTTTATATTCAAGGTTACCTCTGTATTTTAGTCTGCTCTGCCTTCATAATGTTCTTATCCCAAGGTCCATTACTCTTGAGCACAAATGTTATAGCAGTAGGACAGCTCTCCAAGTGCTCGTCAAGCCAATATGCTCATATCCCATGAGCTTCATTTGCTCATTAATGGTAATCAATGCTCAGACATCATCATTATTATTATTTATACTGCTTCATCACAGAATGAAAACAACCTGAAGATAGTAATAAAAAAAAAAAAAAAACAACAAAAAACCAACAATATCACCTGAAGAAGATTGGAAAATGCAACACCTGAAATGTTAAAATATATATATATATATATATACACACACACACACACACAAAAATAAAGAGTAATTTTAAAATCTCTAGACAACTGTTTCCAAACCTTACATCACACAAGAAAAAAAAAAAAAAATCAGCAGACTCATCTTCAGTCTGATGGAATACAAAGGATTTAAAAAAAAAAAAAAAAAAAAAAAAAAAAAATATTTGCCTGGAGTTCTCCTTTCACTACTTCACTTAATTATCTAAATTTAATTATACAAAAAGCAATTGAATTTTATAGAAAAAAAAAAAAAAAAAAATCCCCAATGCTGTGTTGCTCCAAAAGTAACGCCTCCTCTTTATTCCCATGTAACCAACAACAGATAGAGAAAGCACATTAGCACCATTAGATTGAGCCAGTTTTCAGTGGCAAAATACCATTTCCTCAAATTCACTGCTGTTGGCCATGCAGTTTTGCCAGTGATGAATAAGAGCCTGTATACAATGCTCAGGATGAGGCTTTTACCCTCACCCACGTCCACTATTTGGTCTCCATAAATGTTAAGCAAATGTCGATGAATATGAACTGATACAATTTTTTTTTTTCTGCATGGAAGAATTCAATGACGCACCAATGCATTGTATTTTCATGTCATATGTGTCAAGGTCCAACCTTTATGGCCATGACACAGTAGGCTCACATAAGAGAGATTTATAGTTTTTGAGCCACCTGAATGATTTTCAGCTCAAATATGGAACTATATTAATGTCATTTGTACTTTAGAGGAAGATTAAAACAAAACCAAAAATTAAAAAAAATAAGAGTTTATATCTAGAAATCCTGGTTGGCTGTGAAGAACACAAATTCCACAAAATTCCAAAAAGGAGATTTTCAATGCCAAAAATGAATTAAAAAAAAAAAAAAAAAAAAAAAAAAAAAAAGAAAAAGAAAAGAAAAGAAAAGAAAAAGAGGGAAAAAAGAAAAAGAGGGAAAAAAGAAAAAGAGGGGAAAAAGAAAAAGAGGGGAAAAAGAAAAAGAGGGGAAAAAGAAAAAGAGGGGAAAAAGAAAAAGAGGGGAAAAAGAAAAAGAGGGGAAAAAGAAGAGGGGAAGAAGGGGAAGGGGGAGAAGGGGAAGGGGAAGAGGGGGAAGGGGGAGAAGAGGGGGAAGGGGGAGAAGAGGGGGAAGGGGGAGAAGAGGGGGAAGGGGGAGAAGAGGGGGAAGGGGGAGAAGAGGGGGAAGGGGGAGAAGAGGGGGAAGGGGAAGAGGGGGAAGGGGGAGAAGAGGGGGAAGGGGGAGAAGAGGGGGGAAGAAGTGGGGGGAGAAAGAAAAGAAGAGGGAGGAAAAAAAGAAATGCAAGAAGAAGAAATGCAGGTATATGAGTTTATGATAAATATACAAGGAAAGTTATGCTGGAAGTGAGTAAAGACCAATTTTAATACACTAGAATTTTTTGCAAAATACTAATGTGCATTGAAATCCGTACAGTATTTAGTATTGTTGAAGTTATCACTAACATTTTTTTGTTGAGATTTGCAAACTATGTTCACTGTCACAAACCAATTATTATTTTTTTTTCAAAAAAGGATCGAAAATAAAGACAAAAAGAAAGCACAATATATGTTTATTATAGAGCATGAAATTGAATTACAAAAATGAAGCCCAAATTACCCCATTTCGTTCCATTTTGGACATTTCGTCCCCAGAAGATTAGAGATAGTATTATAGATTGTATAAAAATTCCCCACCATATATTAATAAGGCTTTTTTCTATATCTTCCACCCTTCCCTTGTTTTGTTTTGTTTTTTTTTGTTTTTTTATTTAAACTGATTTTAATAGGTTTTCTACATCTCATGCACTTTTTGTTATTTAAAATTGTTTTTAAAAAAGGTTTTTTTTGTGAGTAAATTTTCTGTTTTCTCATCCAATGAAAATTTGTGTTTATTTCATATCCTATTTTAATGTCCAATATCCTATAATTTATTATTTTACAAAATTTCTTATATGTTTTTATCTAATTTTAATTTATAAGTTATGATTTGATACATATAAAATTTCTGTTTAATCTATTTAAATTAATCTATCATTATTCTTGGAACTTTTAGTATTCTTTTATTGTATCTAATCCTTGATATTCTAAAATTTATCTATCTAATCTTGAAGTTTAACGTGTTTTAATCTAGGTTTTGACTTGTTTTATTTATTTAAAGTTTTTTCTTATATTGCTAACTTTTATTTTGGGCTTAATTTATCAAATTGTTTGAAACTCTTCCTTCATCTTATTACTCTTTATATTCAGGTTTTTCTTGTTTACAAAAAACAAAAAAAAAGATTTTTTTCTTTTTCCTTTTTATTTTTAAAATTTCTTTAAAAAAAAAAAAAAAAAAAAAAACACACACACACAACAACAACAACCACCACCAAACAACACACATTATAATTTATTTCTTTTTTTTTTTCCAAGGGAGAATCTCCCAGATATGAAATGGCCAGCTGGTAATTTGGGTTTCATTTTTGTAGTTCACATACACACACACATATATATATATATATATATATATATATATATATATATATATATATATATATATATAACATGCATACACACATTTTAAGTTAGTATTACATTAAATATATCTAAATCTAAATATACAATTTGATTATTTATTGGACTGATTTTGTTTGGAGCAATGTCAAGCCGAACAGAAAACACTTTTTAAAATAAATAAATAAATAATCAACCATATGAATACTATTAAAACAACCCCATTCTTCATGCCAAACAGCATCTTATTTTTACTATATCTGTTTATACTCAACCAAATATAAAATGGTGCTTGCAATATCTCAAAAGAGAATTGTTTCCGGGATTTCTAACCAATTACTCAACTGTTCAAAATTACTACAGTCAGCACTCGACATTACTAAAAAAAAAAAAAATAATAAAAAAAAAAGAAAAAAAAAAAGATTTAATGAAGAAAAGATCATTAATGAAACAAAGTAGGGACTTCAACAATGAATAAGATTTGTAATTGCTTTTATTGTAATGTACAAGAAAACTATAGTTACCTAGAGGGGTAAAAGAGAGAGAAAGTTACAGGTTCAACCAGGCAGAAATATTATGGAAAGTCTTACAAAAGGAAATTGTTAAGATTCTTACCCACCAACACCAAACTTCAACATCCTATTGTCAGCAGAAAAAGCAAAGGTAAATGTGTTATGCCATGTTTTTTAGGCTGTTGGCCAAATACTGTTGATTCATTCAACATTAGAAATGGTTACAAACTTCAGATTTTTTTTTTTATAAAACCTGAATATTTTAGTGCATATATATATATATATATATATATATATATATATATGAGACATTTCATTTTTTTTTTTATAAAACCTGAATATTTTAGTGCATATATATATATATATGAGACATTTCAATGAATAATTTAGACAAGTTTTGTCTAAATATCTTCAATTGGACCCTTTCATATTCAGACAAGCTTTTCAATGTCATTATTAAAAGAAGAGAGAAAATCACCACATTGATATATATTATTTTATTCTGTTAGTTACCTCTCCTGAAATGTTAGTCAACACCACAACAACCCAGAGAGAAAGCAGCAAAGAACAACCCCATATTCTGGGTGAATGGACTGAGGTGGTGAAGAGAGGAGCAAAGGCAACAACTCTGCCTCCTCAACAGGATGTCCCAAGCAAAGGAGCTGCTATGACATCAGAGAAGCAGCAGAAGCTGAGGGAACAGCAGCAGAAACAGCAATAACAGCAGCCAGGACATCAACCGAAGGAAAAGGAGTAGCTGGAACAGCTCTTACAGCATTTCGCCATTCCTTGCAGAATTTCTATTATCACAGTGTGGATGTCTACTAACAAAAGTGATGGAAAGTAAAAGAAAAAGTGTCTAATTGAAATCATCTACATTAACAAAAAGAAAAAAAAAAAATTTGAAATTCCCAGCATCCCTCATCCGTGCAGTTGCACCAACATAGCAAATTTAGTCCAATGAAGTCCTAAAGGGCAAAACACATCACAATATTGTTCTTGATATATAACTACCTAAACAACTGGAAATAATCCGTATAAAAATAAGTAGACATATGTCTATACATTTCAATGAAACATGTTTGAATATAGATATACTGTGTATGTATGTGTATATATATATATATATATATATATATATATATATATATATATATATATACACACACAGACAGACAGAGTAAAAATTTACTGAAATACAAATTAAAAATGACAAAAAATATATCAGGCCTTGAAATTCAAAAATTTAAGTGAAATGTCAATTATCTTGTCTTCTCCTTAATAATGTTCTTTTTCTCTTATTCTCATACACTCAGTAACTCCTTGCATCTTAGTGGTTTTATTGCTTTGTTTGGGATGAAAGGATTAAAAAAAAAAAAAAAAAAAAAAAAAGAGAGAAAATAGGCATGACTGGAAGGGAAAGGTGACCCACCGAGACCAGTGCAAGCCACTGTATTCTTACTATGCAGACCAATTGAATAATATACTGTAGAGAATGAAATGTATAAAAATTGAACAGATGACAGAATGCAGGCCAAATGATTGGATGTGTTAGTAATGTAAGAAAATATGCCGGATAGTGGATCTCCCTGCTCTCGTAGACCACAAAGTAGATGTGAAAAGTATCTTGATCCTGTCAAAGAGGTGAGGAAATTGTGCTACATGAAGATGCCAGTCATTATTGGATAACTGGAAACAATCCCAAAGAGCCTAAATAAAAGACAAGAGAAAGAGAATCAAAACCATCTATATGACATTGCTAAAATCAATTTAAGTACTTAGCAGACTTGCTCTCAGTCAGATTCTAATAAAATCCACCAATTACTCCTATGTGCCACATCCCTTCAGGACATGAGCAGACATGGCTCTCCAAAACTTCCTACCCGTTGTGGGCCTTAGCATTTTTTTTTCCCTAATTTTACTCATCCTGGGTATGATGATAACTACATCCAGCAGCAAGGCCTCTGATCACGAGATTGGAGGTTTTGAGAAGCGTGAGAGAGAGCACCTGTTAAGATCCCAGCTATGGGAAAATAGTGGACCCCCAAAACAAAAAAAAAAAAAAAAAAAAAAAAAAAATACTATGACAATATTAAACACACATTTATAGCAAAATGACCGACGACACAATTCTTAGGCAAAATGACCGACGACACAATTCTTAGGCAAAATGACCGACGACACATTTCATATTAGAAAGTGGTCTGAAATTCTTGTCACCCCTACATTCAGATGGCCAACATGAAAATAATGGTGTTCATACAGACCCTCTCAATGGGTCACAGCATCAATGAAAGTGAATAAACTGAATCCAGTACATGTGCTTTGTATTACTGTATTGTTCTCATTACTTTTTGGTAGGGGCTGACAAGACTTTCGGACCACTTGCAGAATTACCAAAAATACATTTTACCTCTAGTTTAAGGAATACAATTGCATTCAACAATTTGTCATATAGAAAGAAGATGAGTAGCTATTGGCACCAAGGTTCAAGAGTGACACTCTGAACTTATGAATATATGTTTTCCGTCAGGTGTATAAATCGCAGTGTCAGGCTATTGACTGCAGCGATTATTGAGTGATTATTAAGTAACTATTGAATAGAACTATAATGTTGAATTAGTAAGAGTTATTGTGTGCCAGTGATTTAGGTTTTGATTTAGAATTTACCAGACATTAAGCCGAGCCGAGCCGTGCTACTAACAAGGTAGTCCCTGAAATGGTTAATTATCTTTGGTTGACTTTTATTCCTTTGTTCTTGTTAAGTATTTATTTGTAGTTGTAATTAAATACTGATTTATCTTAACATTGAAGTTTTCAATTGGTCTTCATTATTAACAGCCACTGTACGTCACAAAAAAATCTTTAGTTGAAGCCATAAAATGGTGTTCAAAATATTGAGATTTTGATGTTAAATAACCCATAGAGGTGTTGATATGCCACAAAACCAACCAAACCAAACAAAGGTGTTGAGCATTAATTGATATGAACATCTCCATAGCATGGAAAATGGAACACTACACACCTATAGATTGAATAAAGAGCTTGGTTTCAAATTTTCAACAAGATTACCAAGTAAAATGACAGACACCTGAAGGTCAGAGGTTACAATGGTGGAAATGTTCTTGATACAGCAACCAACATACCTATCCAAATAGCCAACAATATATATTTTATAGCAAAATGACAATGAATTTAACACTGAAAAAAAATATAAAGATACATTTTTATGGTAAAAAGACCAACAATTACATTTTATGATCTACAAACTATAATATATATATATATATATATATATATATAGTTTGTAGATCATAAAATACCTTTACCCTGAAACTATAAAATTACATACAAAATATTTATAATTCCGCATTAATTAACCTATGGAGGTTGATATGCCATCAAAAAAAAAAAAAAAAAAATCAATCAACCAATTTACTTTTACTAAGACTCTCCCGTTCCACGTTTTCTTTGCAAAAACTCATCAGGTAAGTGGCTCACTACCTTCCCCTATCTCTCTTGTTAAAATTATTTTATATCTTAAAATATATAATATAACTTATATAATATTTATTATAATATATGGATAGTATAAAGAAATTTTCTTATATTTTTGTCATAAAATTTTTTATATTATATGTATTATACTTATATAATATCTAATATAATTTAAAATATCAATTTACAAAAATTCATCAGGTAAGTGGCTCACTACCTTTCCCTATCTCTCTATGCGCCCTGTGAGGATTGAGTTTTACAATCTCCACTTCCTCATTAAGTGCCCAAGGAATTTCAGCTATCTCTTCCTGACTTTGAAATGTAAACATTCAGATAGTTACCATTTTCTTTAAGACTTCTTCATTGCTTACTCATTTTGTCCATAGAATTCTCAGTATCCTTCTGTAGAACCACATTTCTATTGCCTCCAGTTTTCTCACCTATGAGGACATTGTCCAGCATTCACTGCCATATAATGATGGATATCATATAGCAACAATTTTGTTTTGCTGTTAACAAATTGTGTTTTTTAGTTTACTTTAAATTTAAAAAAAAATCTGCCTATGTTGGTAAAATGAGTATCCCATAAGTGTTTATTTTGGAAATAATACATCAAAGAATTAACTTTTTAGTGCATTGCCTTGCAAGACAGACTGTGACATTGGTTCAAATTTTAACAATAGACCTATTGTTCCGAATATAGACAAGTATCAGATGTGAGGATATTTTAAATGTTTTTTCTATTCAATACTTATTTACTTATTATAATTTGAAACACGAGTTGAAAAATGTTTTCACCTAATTACCCAATTTTATGAACCATACATTTTTAGTTTTCTATTGTTAACGCTTTCGTATTCTTAGAAACACTAATGGCCGAGATCTAGTACACTTTTTCTCTGCCACATTTTCTTATTTTGACAACATATAGTCTGTTTTTGGCTTTTGTCTTCTGTTACTAAATCATTCATATTCAGCCCTATGCATTCTTTTGCCTGCTAGTTTAAAAAGAACATTCTTTGCGTTGCAATGGGTTCAGAAATTTCAAAGTGAGCTTTCCTAAGAAACAACTGAAAGCAAAATTCCTTTCAAGTTGTAAGGAATAGTCATTAGTCAAAGCTTCATTTGAAACAGAATTCTTTAGCTCATCAATAAGGAAAAGGTAACTTCTTTTTTTAATTTAACATTACTTTACACAAGATATACTCGAGAAACAACCAGAAAATCACCAGCCAAAACAATAATCAAAACAAAAATTAAGGATGCTCATCAGAATGTATCACTGAATAATTACAAATACATACCTTTGCAAAATCTGTCCAGCATTCTAAATTCAACAATTAATTCAGACCTTCTCATCTCTCCTGCTAATCAGGAATGGTGATTTTTTTAAGCATAGTGGAGATGAGGCACAAGGCCAAATGTATGGGGGTACCCAGGATCAAGCTCATTATTTAGTCCTAATCCACTAATCAGGAATGAGTTTCACTGATAATCAGCAACAAACTAGTGTAAAAATTTTTTTTTTGAATAAACAAAATAGAAGCAGTTACTTAATAGGTAAAAGAGGTAGTGTAGCTGTGACACTATCACCAAAGGTGGCAACTTCTCCAGGTTTTTTGGTCACAACAAGCATGTGTAACAAATATACGAATTCCAAATAAACATCAACAGGCTGAAATTGCAAGTATCCAGATATAATGCAAGAAGGGGACCATTTCCAAATGACAATGATCATAATGACCTAACGAAAGGTAAAAATTACATCAAATCACATCCTAATTAAAGTCAATACATGTACAAATACTAAAAGGTTTCATACTCATCAAGCATATTATTACTGACACTATGACATTGGCTACTACACTTGACCTGGGTCAGGGAATATAATCATTGGACCATTGGCCCTGATCTGGCATCTTGTCTGCAGTCGCTCTCTCAGAGAGGTGCCATTGCCTCCCTCTGTCTTTTTTACAAACACGTTCATGGTATCTGCTCCAATGAGTTACTTTCACTGGTTCCCAGACTTCATGAATTTAAGCGTTCTACTAGGCTGGCATCTTGCTCTCACTCGTTCATTGTCGAAACTGTTAAATGTAGCTATCTCTTCTACTCCAATAGCTTCATATGTCGCACCTCTCGCCTGTGGAACTCCCTTCCCTTTTTCTGATAGCTATAATCTCCAACTATTCAAATGTAATGTCAATAGATATCTCCAGATGCCTTGATCCATCCTTCTCTTCATCCTTCCTCTATCACTCCTATTCTCTGTAACCCTTTGCATGTAGTGGCCTCTCGCCTTGCTTGGGGTGAAACGCTTAAAAAAAATAAATAAATAAATAAAATAAAAAAAAAATATATATATATATATATATATATATATACACACACATACACAAGTCTGGCACAATGTAGCCTCATTATTGAATGAGGTTATGGATGTAGCCTGTCAACAGGTGTCATACAAGTTGATGGTGGCTATGTAATTGTGTTGTAGTATGTTCTGAAGAAGTTCACAAGTCTGCTAGTGAAACTAGAGTCTTGAAAAATGCGATATACACACTATTTACATTCCTTTGTGTTCAAGCAATGAATGTATAGTTGTCAGCAAAAGAGACAGCCCTAGGTTTGAACTGCATATTGGGGACATCAAAATCAAAAAAGTACAGAAATTTAGAGATGATTTAAAAGCATATAGGAATAACAAAAGATGCTTTCAAGAAACAAAGCAATATATTAAGTGATATGAAAATATCAAGACATGAAAATATCGTTAGAGAAAGTTAAAAACTGATGAATTGCTATGTATTAAAATTATTATCCATTTTTCTGTATGGTAGTAAATGTAAGGCAGTCTCTTCACAGATGAAAAAAAAAAGACTTGAAACAACATAAAGACTACACATTATCATCAGATAGATGTCTAATTTACAGCGCATCCATCTATTTTCAAACTTTTTACTTCACTCAAGGAAGATAAATATTTTCATCCTTTGCTTGTTGCAGCCTGTAGTTTTCTATCAATTTTTTTTTTAATGGAATACTGATTTTTCTTTCATGTAAATAATAATCTAAAGGTAAACTGAAAGAAGTATCTGCAATGTTATTGGTCCTGACCTGGCATCTCAACTTCAGTCATTTTCCCATTTCTGCAATGTAGCTTCCTTGTGCCTTTTCTATAAATACTTTCATGGTAATTGTTCCGATGAACTTTCCTCTATCATAAGTAGATTTTATGAATTTAAGCAGTAGTAGTAGTAGTAGTAGTAGATTGGTAGCAAGGTCTCATCATTTTATAATTGAAATGGTTAGATGTAACCCTATGTTCTATGTTAATAGTTTCTTCTATCACACTTCTTGCTTGAAGAACTCTTTTCTTGATTCCCAGTTAACTTTGATTTTCAAAGATTTAAATGCAATGCCAATCATTATTTTCTGCCTTCTTAATTTCTATTCTTTTATTGTCCGCCCCTTAATAGTACATTTTTCTCATATTCTATAACACTCAGTAACCCCTTGTGTCCTAGTGGCTTTATTGCCTTGTTTGGGGTGAAATGATTAAAGATAAAATAAGCAAACCTGATTTTTTGCCTTCCATTATTTTCTTGGCCTTATAAGCTATTAAAGACTCTTCTAGATTGATTCATTCATTCATCTTCTACACCTTATCTACACTTTGAAGTTTATTTAAAGCCCAAAAAATATTTTTGGATTGTAAGAATTTTTTTTTTTTTTTTTTGGGGGAGATAATAATTTAGTGATACAAGTCATAGTAATTAACCCATAGGCTGGGGACTAGAAATGGATTCATCCTTTTATCAAGGATATTTGCATATAATATGAATATAATGAACCCAAATGGAATTTGAACCAAGCACTGATTAACAATTCTGAGTCATTATCCATTTCAACATTCACAGATCCGAGCTTACAGCACCTGGTATTCTCAAGCAGTCACCCTTCTAGGTACCGACTAGGCTCAGTGCTGCTTAACTTGCTTCAGTGATTGTATAGGAACCAGTGTTTCAATGTAATGTGGCCTAAAGCCAGGCTCATTTAGAGACTCTCCTAAAGAGGTTTAAGAGCGTTACACATAAATTATAAAGCCTCTTATATCTTTATAATTTATGTATAATGCTCTTGGTTTGAAAGTTGAAGTGTTCCAATAGAAATAACAATGATGGGGTTACAGGTCTAAACAAATCATGTTCTTGTACATTTTATAATAAGTCTTAGAAGAAGAGTCATTAATTAGACTATTTCATATCACTAATAAAACTAGTTTAAAAAATTTCCATCAACAGCCATTTTTTTTTTTTTTACAGTAAGGTTCTTCCTATACAAAGCCTGGTAGGCCACTTTCGATAGAGGGTAGAGGTAATTTATATGGATAGGAGGTGAAAATAATGGTTAACACTAAACTTGAACAGGTTAAGATTGTAGTGTTCAGGGAAACATCCTCTTGGGAGTCTGTTCCACAGAGCAGTGATTTGCGAGAAGAAGCTGTTTGAGTGGAACTTCTCACTAATGGAATACAGAGGGAATGTGGGTGGTTTGCTACTATGTAAGTGGCATGGCGGGTCCTAGCCACAAAGTTTAGACCTGACGAAACAAAGATCAATTCCAAATTACTTTATATTTATGCAATTTATATTATTATTTATCATATAAAGGAAACTACTATACAAATATAATTTAATATAGATAAAGTTATCTTCCTTAAGAAATTGAATATTTATTTTCCAGATTAGAGTATTTTAACAATACTGTGCAAATAAAAATCTTGCTATGATGTGCTGCTTTTGCTCATACATAGAATTACTTTAAAATAAGAGAACTACTAATATTTAATATATTAAGATTTGTTTCACTTCAGAAACTGGATTGTTCATAACAAAATCATTTTTTTGTTTTTTAATTACATTTGAGTTTATAAACATTTAGTTGCAGGTGGCCTCTTCTGAGAAATCCTTATCCATGTACAAGGGATGCAGCTAGCATATTCTAGCCCCCCTGATAGGGCAATTGAGAAATCAGAAGACACAGTGATATCATACCATTAAGTTGCAAATGAGATAGAAAATTACTTTATTCTTCAAGAGGAAACTGTTCAACAATATTGGGCTAACAAAGCTCTTGCTATGATGTGCTTTTTTTGCTGTGCTACAAAAAAAAAAAAAACACACACAAACAGAAATAAGATTATAATATAAATACTTGCTGACAAGAGTTTTTACTCGTATGATATACTGCCATTTTATGATTTCAGTCCAGAGATGAGATTACTAAGCATTTTTCAAAATGAGCTGTCACTCTAGAAAACAGCTGTTTCACCTGAACTTACCTGTTGCACATTTACATTTCAATTAATTAAACTAGCCAATTAGCCAATACCTTATTTTTTCACATAATTAATTCAATAGACATATGCACTTAGTTTCAAAAATAGACAAAACCTACACGACTATCATGCATGGTTAAATGGCAGAAAATGTTATGGATAATTAATAAGTGGCAATGATATAAATTAGAAAGTTTAACAAAAAAAATATTTTTGGCAGAGTATTAGCTAATAACATTGAAGAAAGCCTCAAGATTTAATGGCCGTATGGACAAATTGGTAACAACTTCAAATTTTACATAACAATGTAATTAACAAATGAAACCTTCCAAATTAAAACAGCAAACAAAAGGTACGAGAAATTGTAATAGTTTGTGTCCACCCGCCTGAGAAATCTGTAACAACAAAATTCAATCAGCATTGATTGCATTAATAAAAAAACCCCAAAAAACAAGCCTAAGAAGATTTTTTTTTTTTTTTAAATCAAGTTCACCACAAGTAAGGCAGTAAAGCCACTTAGAAAGGGGTTTCTTGGTGTGAAAGAAGTAGAAAACAGAAACATTATTAATGAGCAAGAACAAAAAGATGGTTTTAAACAATTAAAAAAAACTTAAGAAAAAAAAGATTTTATAAGAGAATAATTGTAGAAGAGGGATTAAAAGATAGGAAAGAAGGAGAGACATATTCACTGATCTATTTTTTATGATCTATCAACCCTTAGTGGATTATTTAAAGCTGAAACATTTGGGATTATAAGAATTTTTTTTTTTTTTTTGCAAATCAATAATGCATTAATCTTTTTGAGAATAACAATGCTTCTATTTTTATTAACCATTATTTTTTTTTTGGGGGGGGGGGAAGATATTTTATATGCCACCAAATATAGTATCTACATAGAGCGAGGTCATAAACAAAAAAATCCTTAGCTATTCGATTTCTTGACTTTTTTTTTTAAATACATGTGGGTTGATATTTCATCAAAAATTATAATATTTTGTTCTATTTAATAATCAAGTCACTTTACAATTATAAATAACTCGGCATCGAACTCTCACCTATTGCTCCAAATAGTTGTTTGCATGAAACTTCTGCCACATCCCAGGGTTAACTGGGTTCAACTGGCAGGCAAAGTAGGTGAGGGTAGCCGACGGGTCCACAGTCATGATGGATGTTCTCGAGGTCTGTCAGCCCTGTTGCATGTGAAGACCCATTCCCATTGAAGTGGGTAGAGGAGATCTGCTACAGATCCAACGTCAGTGTCAGCAAGAGGTGCAGAGTACATCAGAGCATGGACACAACTCGTAGAAGTCCTGATCATTTAGTGCAGTCTGGAAGTCTCCAGTTTTAACAATTCTTCCTCATAAAGACTCCCCAGGCCAAATGAGTGAAATCACCCCAAACGATTTTCCACACTATAAATTCTTCCCACACAGGTCTATGATGGTGATAACTAAACAGCAAATTTGGTTAATGTGACTGCAATCATTCATAGTTGTCAAAACAAAATTTATCAAAAAATAAAAAACAAACAAACGTATCTAGGTTTGTTTTGTTTTATGGAATATCAACTTCAATGGCTTATTTAATGCCAACAAATTTTATTGTCGGTAATATTTTTTTAAAAAAATGTATTCATGGCAATGTATTGCTGGCAATAATTATTTTTACAAAGTATTTCTGGCATTAAGACTTTCATACTGTTTTGACCCCAGTTGAGGGTTAACTATTTGCCCATAGCTGGGACCCTAACAGATGCTACCACCCCAGGTCAGAGTGGACCTGGAAACACCAGCAATTAAGAAGTGGTTCCATGCTCCTCAAAACCTCCTGATCTGAGGCCTTGCTGTTGGACAGTCTATCATCTTACTCAGGACGCGGATCTAGTTTATCGCCATACCCAGGATGGCAAATTATGTCTAGGGAACTTCTTCCAAGATGACAGATGTTTATGTCAATAGATCAATAAATACAAGCAATTTAGCATAAAACTAACATTTTCACTTAAACTAGATTTTCTCAATCAGGTAAACGTAATCTTTAATGTAAATAACATGCAACCAATTCTCAAAAAACATAAATGGCCTCTTATGGTTGGCCACTCATATCTGAGAATACCTGCCAACTAAGGTGGCAATCCTTGCAGCAGACACATTCTTGGGCACATTTGGGTTTGTTCCATACTCACAGAGCCTACTTGTGGTTTATATTAGGTTGGTGCAAAAATAATTTCGTTTTCTCACATAGTAACATATGTTAGAAAACGAAATTATTTTTGCACCAACCTAATACCACAATTATGCTCAGCAGAAAATTTCTGGGATAGAGCACATTATCTGGCATGATCAACAGCCTGAAAAAGGCAGGCACACTCAAACCCTCGGTCATGATGACTTGTGATTTTGTGCTAGCACAACCATCAATGGCTCTCAAATAATTCTGCCTGTCCAATTTCACTCACAAAGGTTTGGTTAACCCATGGTTTGATTTTCAGAAAATTTCCAAAGGTGCTACATGCTAGAATTGCCACCCCCAGACAGATAGCATCAAGAAGTCACCTGCTTGACAAATCAACCATGGTGAGATTCGAATCTGGGTCATATGGTTGGAAAGCAAAGGTTTTAACCACTCAACCATGTGCCCATAAAAAATAAATACTGTATATACTCATGTATCATGTAAAGGCCTAATTTTGAAGCTAATTTTAAAGAGGTCGCATCATACATAAGATATAAAATTAGCATATGTACTACTGGCCCTGGCTATGCCATCAACCAAACTATATATCCATTTACTGTAGTCAAATTAGCTTTAATATTAGGTCTTCAAAGGTCGCAAGTATATACGGTAAATAAACAAACAAATAAACACAGTATAAGATACCAATTTAGGTCAGTGGTTCTTAATCTAAGGCAAACAATTGCTCTTGAAAGGTGAAATCACAAAATTCAAGTTACAAAAATGTGTGTGTATGTATATATATATATATATATATATATATATATATAGATAGATAGATATAATCTCTTTGTAATGTAAGTCTTTTGTTTTTGCGTTATTTCAAATAAAGACAAATTTAAAGTATTGGTTGGATTCTCCACATGCCATTTAGATCGTTCTCAGGACCACAATACCATAAATTTCATAGCTGAGAAAAAGCAACAGTAGCCAGTGAACTAGTTTTTATTAGTAATACCATAATTATTTGTGTAGTATACATTTTCCCATATTTTTAAGTCGAAAACTAAAAGCAGAGAGTGTCTATTATGAGAACTAAATATTTTCTTCCCCTGACCATCTGTGTCATCATATTCAGAACAGAATGGTCAAAATTAAGTTTAAAACATCCAAACTAACTAATGTGTAATATCACGATCAAAGTCATATATATATATATATATATATATATATATATATATATATATACACACACGTTTCATTAAATAACATTGACAGACTATCATCACTGTCGTGTCCGTATATTATTTAATATGTTGTAATTGACATCTTTGATAATGGCTTAAGTAAGCCGAAAGCTTAGATTGTATTAAAAAAATATGGATCACTACTGTGAATTTCTTTCTTCTTTCAACAATAATGTTATTAAACTTATCAGAAGTTACGAAAAAAATTTACATAAAATAGACAACACTTGTTTATATTATTTAATGAAACGTGTATGAATGAAAAGATGCTGCTTAAATACACACACATACATACATATCTATATAGATATATATATATATATAGATATGTATGTATGTGTGTGTGTGTGTGTGTGCATGCATGCGTGTTTCTTTAACAATAAAAAGTATTAAAAAATTAAAATCTTCAGACACACTGGGTTGTATATTAATATTCTTTCATTTTTATTATTATTTTATTTATATTCCTTGACTTATTTCGGCCAACATGGTCATCATCAGGAGAAAAAGTTTTCTGCTTGTTAGTAGCAATGAACTACAGAAATGAATGACTTGGAAAAAATGAACTTTTATCTGTAGTTTTCCTTTGTTTTTTTTTTAACATGAATTTTGGTCAGTCCTTGTGTTGGTCAAACAGTCTCTTAAGTTGTTATTTAAGATAGGAGCTGGGTGGATTCATACTGCTCTGAATTCCCTTAGTCATTTTGACAGTTTTATTGGTCCCTGGAAAGGGGATGTGTCTCTTTGGTTTTTAGGAAGTGAGTGAGTATGATGTATGTAAGTGTGTATATTACTATGGATGTGCATTATCATTTGGCTCATTAGGGAGTGAGTGAGTATGATGCGTGTATATTAGTGTGGCTGTGAGTATAAATATGAGGCCTTAACACCTCTGCAAGTATATCTGTCTGAGATCGTCAAACACCGTTTGTCATAAACTAAGTTGAGCAGAATAGTGCCATGGTTGGTTACCAATGACTAATAAATGATACAAGTTTTTATCTACAGAACATGAGCATAGTAGCAATAAGGTCCACTCCTGTTTACACAGCCAATAGTCACTGGAATGTGTTTGTTTACTATTTCGTTTCTCCAAATATTAGCTTATTTCACAACAAAATTGTTGCATTTTACATAAACATGCCCGTGCATTTTCTCTAAATACTGTAAATTTTGTGTTTCAAAACAATGTAAATCATAAAAGTTTAAGTTGAAACAAACCAGATAAAAAGTTGAACAAATGTTAAATTTAGTTTAAATTTAACTGCAAATTCTAAAATGTCCAAATATTATTATACAGTATGCCCCCTGCTCTAAACTTGATTTGCTGCCACCAAGGGAGTTGATGCCTTTCCCCCCCATCCTTCTATTTCTCTCCCTCAACACATAATGGCCCTTTTATGTCTCACTTTGAGAGACATTCACTAGCTAAAGAAATATGCTTAAATATTTTCTTTCTCCTAGTGTGAGCTTATTTTCAATGCAAACTTATTGCATTTTTCTGATGTGAACATGTCTGTGGAAATTGTTTCAAAACTGAATGCAAACTATAAATTCTGAATTTTAGTCAATATGAGCCAGATAAAATTTGGAAAATATAAAATAAAACTGAATTCATGTTAAATTTAACTGATGCAAATTCTAAAATGTCAATATTATAAACAAGAGATTTTTTTTCTTGGCCCAAAGTTAGTGGCATGCATATTATTCACAAATAATCGTGAGATATTAGATAGTGTTAATTTGTCAATTGTGATTTTTTTTAAATTTAATTAATGACCAGGTGTGAGACAGCTTTTGAAATCTCAAAGATGTGCAAGCTTTGAAAAAGATTAAAAAAATTAATGATTTAGGTTGTTTTATCATTGTTCAAATATCACAATCATATGACAAAATTTTTTTTTTTTTAAATTTGACAGTATAATTTTTTTTTTTTTTTTTTAAATGAAAAGCTTGGCTTTTTTTTATCAATCCAATATCAAAATATAAAAATTAAAAAAAAAAAAAAAAAACTATATTTGAGAATGTAAATGTATAAACAAATATTAATCGGATATTACAAAAGGCCTTTTAATAAAACATTTAATATATACAATTATAACAATGTCGTAGAAAAGTCATAAGAAAGTCATAAAATAAAAAAGAAATTCTTACATTTTTAACCTTTTGTCTGTCCTACACATATGTGATGCACAGGACATATGAATTCCACAACTGTGCATCATATGTGGGGCACACATGCCATTTAAAAGAGTGGTAAAACTAAAGACACAGGATGTCTGAGGAAAGGCCTCATCTAATATTTTGTGCATCATATATGACCAGAGGACGCATGCCCATTTTCAAATTTATAACTATCACAAGACAACTCAGCTTATATGGCAAATAGAATATTCTGATATATAGTGTCTCACTTAATAAAAATCTGAATTACATGCAGTTCACAGAGTGTAGTGTAAATAACTTTTGATTTGTGCATTTTTATTATATGAAACACTATATATCAGCACATTTTATTTGCCAGATAAGCTGAATTGCCTTGCAATAGTTATAAATCTGAAAGCAAACATTAACATTTGGATAGTACACCCGAAAACAAGCAAAGGTTGAAATGGAATCTTACTATATATATTATAAATTAATTGATTTAAAATGTTTTTTTTCGCTACACAGTTCTAACCATGTTTCAAAAATGGACGCTAAAAGCTTCGAATTTAATTTTATAAGTAAATTAAAGACATTAGTGCCATTATATTAGCTCCTGAATTAAATTTAATTCTAGTTGAGCACTCTCGGGCTGAGGTATGGGTTTGTAAACAGTGACTATTATAGCTATATAGCGAGACTCTTCGCAAGCCGAATTGAGTCACTGTCGGTCACTGGGCGTGTTTCCCAAAAAATACGCTAAAAATCCACCTTCGTCCCGACCGTGCGCCGACAGCTTAGTGGTAGAATATCCGCCTGATACCAATTCAGTCGGGTTTCGATCCTAGCTAGAGGCAACCGGATGTCTAGCCGCACTGATGAGCTGTGATACAGCGAAACAGTCTGTCTGTGGATGACATTATATTAGCTCCTGAATTAAATTTAATCGGTTGGTAATGAACGATAATACTTAGGACAAGAACAACACATATAAGATTCACCACATAGAAGTAGTAGTCAACTGCTAGAAGTCAGTCAAGTTAATTCCACAATGAATCTCCAACTGCAGGATATCTACCAACCACCCCATGCAATCAGATGTGGCACAAGGCCGAATTTAATGTGGGGTATCCAAGCCCATAGGCTCAGCCAAAAATTCCCTGTTGACTTCATATAAAACAGGGTCAGGTAGCAGTTTCCCAGAGACAACTCTGCCCTTCAACATAGCCTTGTTTGGGGATCCTCTCTGCTCAGAGGCAGAGATTGACCAGCACAGCTGGAGACAAATCTCCAACTGCAGACCAACATACAGTATTTACTACTGTAAATATGTTAATGGGGACATCATCGGTAGGTATGCTACAACACTTGTCTAGTTCTTATTTTAGTATGGGTTAGTTATTGCTTACCTTGATTTCTGCACAGTCCAGGAACTGAAATCACAATTACTGTCACCAAAATTCATGAACCAACTTTATAATCCACTAGTCTATAGTCTACATGTAAATGATAACTCATCACCCCAAAAATTCAAACAGAAATTTAATTCCTCTTGAATGATTATAATGAGATTATATTAAACAATAACAGTGATTCAAAAAGCCAGAACCAAAAATAAAAATAAAAAAAATAAAAGAGTTATTCAAAAGCTGAAAATCTTTCCTCATCAGTTGCAGATTAACAGCCCAAAAGCAGTTTGAAGAGGTGAAAATGACTAACGCAGAGGAAAAGGGAAGGAGAGATTTTTGCAACAAACAGGAAGTAATGAACATTTACCAACAGTAATATATCATCATTATACATGTTATGATTAGGAGTCCATACAATAGTAAGGTTTAATTCAGATAAAAAAAAGCTCCATCTACAACTCTTAATATTTACTATCATTATTCATTGTGCAAGTCTACTGATGAACAAAATCCTTTTTCTAATTCATCCCATGACTACTGTGACTGTGCCCTTTTCTGCCAGGTCTTAACAGCAAACTAGACATCAATACTTTTTTCACCATCATCCCAAAATACAACTTTAATCATCCCCACAAAATCAAAATGTTTTTTTTTTAATTTATAGTTGTTAGTTGCATAAGAAAAAAAAAGATTTACAATTTTGAAGAAATAAATTAAAAATGTTAAAATATTAAAGCTTTAAAAAGAAGAAAGAAAAAAGAAGAAGAAGAAAGAAAAAAAAAGAAGAAGAAAGAAAAAAAAAGAAGAAGAAAGAAAAAAAAAGAAGAAGAAAGAAAAAAAAAGAAGAAGAAAGAAAAAAAAAGAAGAAGAAAGAAAAAAAAAGAAGAAGAAAGAAAAAAAAAGAAGAAGAAAGAAAAAAAAAGAAGAAGAAAGAAAAAAAAAGAAGAAGAAAGAAAAAAGAAGAAGAAAGAAAAAAGAAGAAGAAAGAAAAAAGAAGAAGAAAGAAAAAAGAAGAAGAAAGAAAAAAGAAGAAGAAAGAAAAAAGAAGAAGAAAGAAAAAAGAAGAAGAAAGAAAAAAGAAGAAGAAAGAAAAAAGAAGAAGAAAGAAAAAAGAAGAAGAAAGAAAAAAGAAGAAGAAAGAAAAAAGAAGAAGAAAGAAAAAAGAAGAAGAAAGAAAAAAGAAGAAGAAAGAAAAAAGAAGAAGAAAGAAAAAAGAAGAAGAAAGAAAAAAGAAGAAGAAAGAAAAAAGAAGAAGAAAGAAAAAAGAAGAAGAAAGAAAAAAGAAGAAGAAAGAAAAAAGAAGAAGAAAGAAAAAAGAAGAAGAAAGAAAAAAGAAGAAGAAAGAAAAAAGAAGAAGAAAGAAAAAAGAAGAAGAAAGAAAAAAGAAGAAGAAAGAAAAAAGAAGAAGAAAGAAAAAAGAAGAAGAAAGAAAAAAGAAGAAGAAAGAAAAAAGAAGAAGAAAGAAAAAAGAAGAAGAAAGAAAAAAGAAGAAGAAAGAAAAAAGAAGAAGAAAGAAAAAAGAAGAAGAAAGAAAAAAGAAGAAGAAAGAAAAAAGAAGAAGAAAGAAAAAAGAAGAAGAAAGAAAAAAGAAGAAGAAAGAAAAAAGAAGAAGAAAGAAAAAAGAAGAAGAAAGAAAAAAGAAGAAGAAAGAAAAAAGAAGAAGAAAGAAAAAAGAAGAAGAAAGAAAAAAGAAGAAGAAAGAAAAAAGAAGAAGAAAGAAAAAAGAAGAAGAAAGAAAAAAGAAGAAGAAAGAAAAAAGAAGAAGAAAGAAAAAAGAAGAAGAAAGAAAAAAGAAGAAGAAAGAAAAAAGAAGAAGAAAGAAAAAAGAAGAAGAAAGAAAAAAGAAGAAGAAAGAAAAAAGAAGAAGAAAGAAAAAAGAAGAAGAAAGAAAAAAGAAGAAGAAAGAAAAAAGAAGAAGAAAGAAAAAAGAAGAAGAAAGAAAAAAGAAGAAGAAAGAAAAAAGAAGAAGAAAGAAAAAAGAAGAAGAAAGAAAAAAGAAGAAGAAAGAAAAAAGAAGAAGAAAGAAAAAAGAAGAAGAAAGAAAAAAGAAGAAGAAAGAAAAAAGAAGAAGAAAGAAAAAAGAAGAAGAAAGAAAAAAGAAGAAGAAAGAAAAAAGAAGAAGAAAGAAAAAAGAAGAAGAAAGAAAAAAGAAGAAGAAAGAAAAAAGAAGAAGAAAGAAAAAAGAAGAAGAAAGAAAAAAGAAGAAGAAAGAAAAAAGAAGAAGAAAGAAAAAAGAAGAAGAAAGAAAAAAGAAGAAGAAAGAAAAAAGAAGAAGAAAGAAAAAAGAAGAAGAAAGAAAAAAGAAGAAGAAAGAAAAAAGAAGAAGAAAGAAAAAAGAAGAAGAAAGAAAAAAGAAGAAGAAAGAAAAAAGAAGAAGAAAGAAAAAAGAAGAAGAAAGAAAAAAGAAGAAGAAAGAAAAAAGAAGAAGAAAGAAAAAAGAAGAAGAAAGAAAAAAGAAGAAGAAAGAAAAAAGAAGAAGAAAGAAAAAAGAAGAAGAAAGAAAAAAGAAGAAGAAAGAAAAAAGAAGAAGAAAGAAAAAAGAAGAAGAAAGAAAAAAGAAGAAGAAAGAAAAAAGAAGAAGAAAGAAAAAAGAAGAAGAAAGAAAAAAGAAGAAGAAAGAAAAAAGAAGAAGAAAGAAAAAAGAAGAAGAAAGAAAAAAGAAGAAGAAAGAAAAAAGAAGAAGAAAGAAAAAAGAAGAAGAAAGAAAAAAGAAGAAGAAAGAAAAAAGAAGAAGAAAGAAAAAAGAAGAAGAAAGAAAAAAGAAGAAGAAAGAAAAAAGAAGAAGAAAGAAAAAAGAAGAAGAAAGAAAAAAGAAGAAGAAAGAAAAAAGAAGAAGAAAGAAAAAAGAAGAAGAAAGAAAAAAGAAGAAGAAAGAAAAAAGAAGAAGAAAGAAAAAAGAAGAAGAAAGAAAAAAGAAGAAGAAAGAAAAAAGAAGAAGAAAGAAAAAAGAAGAAGAAAGAAAAAAGAAGAAGAAAGAAAAAAGAAGAAGAAAGAAAAAAGAAGAAGAAAGAAAAAAGAAGAAGAAAGAAAAAAGAAGAAGAAAGAAAAAAGAAGAAGAAAGAAAAAAGAAGAAGAAAGAAAAAAGAAGAAGAAAGAAAAAAGAAGAAGAAAGAAAAAAGAAGAAGAAAGAAAAAAGAAGAAGAAAGAAAAAAGAAGAAGAAAGAAAAAAGAAGAAGAAAGAAAAAAGAAGAAGAAAGAAAAAAGAAGAAGAAAGAAAAAAGAAGAAGA
>OZ010596.1:27064633-27094633 GCA_963932145.1 Acanthosepion lycidas
TTCCAACGAGAGAAAAGTATGTATATTAAAAAGAAGAGAAGAGAGGTGCCGTAAATGTTTTTGGTTGTAATGTGGATTTATTTAGAAAAAAAAAAAAGCATAAAATTTTTTTCTAAATAAATCCACATTACAACCAAAAACGTTTACGGCACCTCTCTTCTCTTTAATATATATATATATATATATATATATATATATATACACACACACAGAAATGTTCATATTTTTCCTGCTCAGAGTAACTTTTATCCTACTTTAAAACTTGTGCTCTATACATTCAATTTCTATATAAAGAATATTAGCATATTCCAACTATTCAATAAAAAATATATATATATATATATATATATATATATATATATATATATATATATATTCTATCAAAACATTTTCATTTATAACTAACCTGCTAAAAAACAAAACTAAGCACAAATGTTTAATGGTTCATTCAAATTTTTAACCAAAAACAGAGATAAAACAATTTTCTTGCTTTGTTTACTAAACCAAAAATTAGTTCTTAGATCCTAATTTTTTTTCAAATTTAGATATAAATCATTCAGGTATCATTCACAAATTCAAAATAGATTTCTTGATTCATTTTCTACAGTTTACCAACCGTTTTGCAGGTTATTTAAAGCCAGAAAATATTTTTAGATTGTATGACTTTTCTCGGTTTTTTTTTTTTAATAATTTAGTGATATGTCTTACTAATTAACCTATAGCTGGGGGAGAGAAGAGGTAGATACATACCTTTCCCAGGGTTATTTGCATGTAAGTGAATATAACAAAATCAATGGGAATTGGAACTCAGCTCTCTGATTAACAATTCTGAGCCATTTTATTCCCAAGCAGTCACCTGAGGTACTAATCATGCTTGAGGTTACTTAACCTTGGTGAACCAGCGTTTCAACATGTGACCATAAGCCCACCCAATTTAAAAAAAAAAGTGTTTAAATTTTGTTTATTTTGTTTATTGTGTGTGTGTGTGTACTCCATTTATCATTCAAATTTTGAAAGTATTTTGGTAAAAGTGTACTAAAATAAAATTTTACAGGCTTTTAATTTTTATTGTTTGAATTTATCCCCCCTTTATTTTGACTGACAATGCAAGCAAACAAACAAATAAAAACCCAAGGTTTTTCATGTGGAAGGGTTTAGGCAAAACTGCATGAAATGAAAAAAGAAACCAAACACCATCATATAGTAGGTAAAATCTTGTATTTTGAACACTTTCAAGTGACTCCCCGTACTCAAGAATTTGATCAACATAATAAAATTTAAATGGCTACCAGGAAATTGTTACACAGGTACAGAGTCAAGATAAGTGAAACATCATTTAGTATCACTATTTTAGCACCTGGATACTTATTTCAAAAATGTGTTTAAAAAGTGTTGTCCTAAGTACACCAGCTGCTTGATTCATTTCCATAAACTCAGGAATAAGGGGACACGAGAATACAACTAATTAAAAATATGGGTGGTGTTTCATGAAAACACCGAAAAGATTTCAAGTACAGGTGTACAAAAATATAAAATTTCTAAACGGGGTGGTGGTATCATGAAATTACTTCCAAACTACAATGGTACCAACCTCCCACTCTTAATGACTATACTTATCCAAAAATGGTATTTTTTTTTAATGTTGGACAAGTATAAATATTTGTACATTCATGTGGAAATTAATTTCAAAATTCAAACAGTTTTCCTAAGACTTGTTGGTTGGCTGGTTTTGTCAAGTGGCATATCAACATCTATGGGTTATTTAATGCCAATATCTAAATATTTTGAATGGAATTGTATGCCTTCAACTACAGACAAAATGTATTGATAATTTTACTATAAATAAGTATTATTGGTAATTTCTTTTTATAGAAAAATATATTGTTTGGATTTTCATAGTGTTGTGCATTTGTTTTGGGGAGGGTCACTATTTACCCATAGCTGGGACCCTGACAGTGCTACCACCCCAGGTCAAGGTAGACCTGGGAACAATAGCAATTGAGAGGTGGTTCCATGCTCCTCAAAACATCTAATCTCCCAATCAGAAGCCTTGAAGCCAGATGTAGTTTCTCTCCCAGGACTGCTTGTAAATGATATACTATATTTGACCAATTGCAAAAGCAATAAAGAATTGAGTAAATTTCAAAAGACACCAAGATTTTCCTAACATCCAAAAGAAAACCTACATTTGTGCTGTTATACGGATATATAAATAATCTGCACATTTCATTTTCTTCAGACAAACTTCCTGATTTTGATCCCTCCATAACCTTGACAACAAAATTTTCTGTGTCCCTCCCCAGCATTCCCCAAATGTTTCTTGTATTCCAGACTGTTGACAAATCTTACATTGGTTGTGCAGTTCCCTTCACTCCTGTCATGTCCAGATTTTACATCCTTGTATCTCTAGGGTAATCTTCCAACCCCAGTGACTGCTCCTTACATTTCATACAAGCCACCACCACTACCACAGGGGTTCCAAGGTCACTGTCTGATGCTTGCACTCCCATCATCAATTTGTGGTACCTAGATGCTGCTAAAGTCAATATTCTGTTTGATTATTGTACAGAATGTGGCAGAAATACCTCCTACATAATGGTAAGATACTGATGGCAATGGTGTCTTCATCTAGTTCATGTCTTACCATTATGTGGGAGGTATTTCTAAGAGGTTTATGTAGAAGGTGTTTCTGCCACACCCTGTACTCTCTGAGCAAAGCACATGGACAGATTTTGTTAGTATTCATATTTACCACTTGTTTATTTTTTGATCTCATTCCGCAAGGGTCAGCAAACCCGCTTCACTCTCACTACATGGTCAGTTATATCAAATTTTATAGTGTGCTGTAAACTATAATTAGTTAAAAGTATTCACTACTATTTCTCTAGTAGTTTTGTCTTCAACTTTAGAATTAGTTTAACCTCCAATTATATCAGCTGGTGCAGATTTTCATATGAATACAACACGGTGTCTCTTTATTTGATAGGTTTCCAGAATTCCCCAAGTCTTATTTTTAGAGAGTGCCTGATTTTACCTTCATACTCTTTATTGTAACTGCATGAAACATTATAGAGTTTTTAGTCATTGTTCTTGGATATGGCAGAACATACAAAACTCAAGTAGTAGTCACATGGTAAATACCAAAGTCAGAGAAAGGCAGCCCCAAGAACGAACAAACACAAAAGGAGACATGAATTGTGGTGAGGTGTAGATATGCAAGTTTCCACAGAGTAGGATTTGTCAACATTCTAAAAAAGAACAGGCATGAAGACTTGGTGTGGGGAGGGGGACATGGTCAAAACAAAACAAAAAAGGTAAAGATATTAGTTTGAATAAAACCATCTACAATGATTAAAATACTTCATGTAACAACATTCAGATAATAAATAATCCTATCCTATAAATGATGAAAACACAGAAAGCATGAATCCATCTCTTCTGTCACCAGCTAGAGATTAAATACCAGAGTAGACTGGAATCTCTAACATTAGGTGGCAACCAGTTTAAGTTTTTGATTGACTGGCTTGTTTTTATGGTTTATCGACATTTTACATCTTATTTAAAACCATAAATTGTTTTTAGATTAATAATGATTTTTACTGATACACATTCTACTAATTAACCCATAACTGGGGGGAGAATTGCGTTTTTCCTAAGTGCATTTGCACATAAGTGAATATAATGAACCCTACTGGAATTGGAACTCAGATCACCAATTAGCAATTCCAAGCCATTATCCATTACACCACCTGCACATCCAAGCTTACAGCACCTGGTATTACCAAGAAGTCACACAACCAGTCTAACAAAACGAAAACTAAATTCAAAACTGGGAAACCATTCAACTATCTTACCAAATAAAAATAAATACAGAGCAATTCAATTCAATTGAAAAGTGGAAAGTCATGATTGCCTATATGCTGAAGGGACACAAAAAAAAAAAAAAAAAAAAAAAAAAAAAACACTTTAAAGAAAAAGACAAAAGTAACCAATGACTGACCCATGTTCACTTCCTGGCTTCTACCACCAGTTGTCTACTTTCAACAATATTACGATCCCAGCTTGCAAGAATACATGACTTTTATTCTATAACCTTTGTTACTTCTACTCAGAGAAAGTTTGCTATAATATGACATTCAGACTAAAAAAAGAACCAGTTTTCTATTTCTGGCAATGAGCTCACAGTGGTAGACAAATAATGCTTATGTTACACCAAGTAGAACATCCTACTCAGCATTTCAAACAAGCTTGAGGTACTATAATCATTATTTATAGAAGGTAAAAAACTTTTTTTCTTTTTTTTTTTTTTTCAAAAACAACAGGAATACAGGAAGCACTTTCAAGCAATAAATAAAATTTACTGGTAAAAATTATCTATTTTCTGTCCAATCAATTGCATTGCTCAGAAACTATTTCTGAACTTGTCTCTGGAGCTTATGTAAAACCTATATAAACAGACACAAATAGATAAATCAGTTTTTCCACCAAAGCTATTCATACAAGTACAGCTCAAAATCACAAACATTACAAATTCACAGAAGGCTATAACGAATTAGTGTCTAAGCCTAAAATTGAAGATTTGCATGAACACATTTTGTTAATTCATTCAGTAAGAAATATTCTACCACAACATCAATAAAGTGCTTGATTCACAGTCGTTGTCATCTGACTCTAAGGCTTATGTTGGTCATGACATACAGCCATCTATCAGTCTAAGAAGATCTCTCCCCAGTGATCACCACATTGGCTGATAGCTATGGAGCCTAGTCTATCCTATTGTGTTAGACGGCCATTGACCCCTACAAGAAGGTTCATCCAACAGTCTTGTTTTTAATCCAGCTAGATGTCTCAAATTCCAGTAAAGTTCATTACATTCACCGACATGCTAATTCTCTTGAGAAAGTTATTTCATCTTCCCCCAGATATAAATAAATAGCAGGAAAGACTGGGTGATACAGCCTTGGGTGACAACTGGTGTAGGAGAAGAACACCTGAATTCAAAAACTGAAGACTTAGTATAAGCCATATTCTGTAATCATCAGCTGTCTGTCAACAGACTGGAGAGGAGATGGGCGCTACCAAGCTATCTGAAAGCCCACTAAAAAGATCATGAGGAAGAAGAATCAGTCCATTTCTTCTACCCTGAGGTCCCCATTCCCACCACAATGATTGTAGCAGTTGAGGGTTAAGTGTCTCCACTCTCCTTAACAGAAAAGCCTGGTGGAGGAACTGATTTAGACCCTAACAATACAACCATGCAGCTAATATTACTAGGTTACATGGTACCAGTAGGACTACTTTTTGTGAAATACATCTATCCAATGCTCTGGCACACATCAGTGATATTTTTAGCAGTGGATCATTAGGGGGTTTGGGTCTTACATCATACCCCCAGTGGCCAAATCGATAGTTATCATATATAAACTTGTCTACCAACAGTCAACTATCACTTTTTTTTCTTTTTTTTTTTTTTTTTATATATGGAATTTTCCGAAACCATTGTGACGAAAGAACCCAATATATAAAAATTACAAAAATAGCAAATAACGGAAAGGGCAACACTAAAATCCAAAGTCACATTGGGACAGAGAAAATGCCTTTCAAAAGCTAAGTATTAAGAAAGCAAATACTCATTAGAATCAAAGAAAAGAGTACTGAACCATTATGTCATATCAGTTCTCTCTTCTGGCAGTGACTGCTGGACAATCATTTCACAGATGAAGAAGAGACTTTTCTTTTGGATAAGCAGACACAAAATCGGGATGCAGTTTTACATACATGTCACATGTTAGATTGAATATCAGCTGTTGTCAATCCAAAAAACAAAATCATGGTCCATATTTGTATTATACTTATATTTTGTAGAAAGACAACCAACATTCACTACTCTAAATCATTGAACATAAACTTTCATTCATTCTGAATGTAAAATTCACTCATAGGAACAGGAGTTGTAAAGCGTGTTGCATGGATTGCTGCACTAACTGCAGTATTCGCTATTATTGTATTATTAATCCATGTGATTAAACCCTTTCTTCACTAATCTTTTGTTCCAGTGATTTCCTTGCAATATTATTAACCAGAAACTATGAGCTTATATAGGCATTATAACAAACTTCATAACAATTTCACTTAGTCCCAGTTTAAGATTGAATTTCTCTCAAAAATGAAAGATTTCTGAAAGAAATTAATGTTATATTTACAGAAAACAGAAAATTAGATATGAAAAATCGATTTTCATACAAAAGTATTACTGCAGTGAGCCAAATCTTAAGGAAGTAAATTCATTATGAATGTTATTGAAAAAATATTATCAAGAATTTTTTTCATTTGCTTTTTATCACAACTTAGTTTGGATTAGCATGCAAATAGTAAAAACTGGAAATAAGTGCTCAATTCTTGGTGAAACTGAAACTGTTCCCAGAACCAAAATCCTCATTATTTCAGATTTGCACTGTTCGCTCATTCAAGCTGTCAAGTCTACTTATCTAGTTGTGTTAAAAAGTTAAAAAGTTTAAAAAAAAAAAAAAAAAAAAAAAAAAAAAAAAAAAAATTAGCCAAAAAGCCACAACGTGAAGATAGAAGTAATTTTGGGGTGCAATAAATTCTCAAGGGGTCTCTGTGTTCATTATGAAAGGGTGCTATAATTTTTAAATAATAGAGCCCTAAAAACCTAGATTAGACATTTTATATATGCCACTCTTTTTAGCCTGCATATTTACATTTTTAGATATATTTTAAGCATTTCAAATGTAATAGGTGTATGGATTCTCAGGTCATGCAGTTGAAGTAAGTGGGGGAAGGGTATTTTTTCAAAATATGGGGGTCTTGAAATAAGTGGGGAAGAAGAAAAGAGTAGGATTAGTCTAGAATTTAGTTTAATCCCCAAATTTATAAAGGGTAAGGTGGATTTTTCTTACTAAAAAATTAATTAAAAAAAAAAAAGAAAAAAAAGAAAAAAAAAAAGAGGGAGACTTACAAGTATGAAACAATAACATTTCATGACAACGACAGCCAGCTTCTAATCTCCAGCTTAATTATAACCTTTTGATTGTTCACAACAAACCTTACTTCTAGTATATAATGTAATGCAACAAAACATTAACTCTGCTCCATTTACCAGTGCAATTTTAATATAGAGGGCTCCAGCCTATATTAATCTATAAAATTATGTGACTTCCATTCATTCATCTACTACATCCTCTAAAATAGCAATACATTGACCGATCAAAACCAAATTTTGGGGAGAGGTGCAAACAAATAAGAGGGTACAAATTACTATTGGTTTTATGGGGATTTTTTTTTTTTTTTTTTTTACCTTTCACCCCAAGCAAGGCGGGAAGCCACTAGGACGCAAGGGGTTACAGAAGATTTGGAGCAAGATCAGATAGGAATGATAGAGGAAAGGATGAGGAGAAGGATAGTGGACAGATCAAGGCAACTGGAGATGTCAATTGACATTACATTTGAATAGTTGGAGATTATAGCTCTCAGGTAAACTGGAATAGGGAAGGGAGTTCCACAGGCGAGAGGTACGAGGCATGAAGCTATTGGAGTAGAAGAGACATCTACATTTAGTAGTTTCGACAGTGAAAGGGTGAGAGTGGGATGCCAGACTCATAGAGCGCTTGAATTCATGAAGTCTGGGAACCAGCGAATGCAGCTCCTCAGAGCAATTACCATGAAAGTATTTGTAAAAAAGACAGAGAGGCGACGGCGCATCTGTGAGAGAGCGACTGTAGATGAGATGCCAGAACAGGGTCAATTATATTGCATATTCGCTTATCAAGAATCCCAAGGCAAACAGAAGGGGCTCCAGACCATATATAGCAGCAATACTCCATGCAAGGGCGAATTGTTGATTTGTAGATATGAAAGATCGATTCCGAAAGAGTGCATTGCTTTGTAAAATAAATAAAACAATTTCTCCCCCAAAATTTAAAAAAAAAAAAAAAAAAAAAAAAATTTAACATGAAAAATAGTACCACTATTTAAAAAAAAGCTTAAGCATTAAAATAATACTTATTTAATTTTTATTTTATTTTTTTTTTTTTTGCATACATCTTTTCTTTAGTATCTGTCTATATTTCTGAAATGAGGTATTATGTACACTTTACATAATTCGGACTAGTGTCCTCATCTTTGTTACCATGTTTATCACAATGACATTCCAAACATCTGAAGAAGGTTGAAGCGTACAACAGCCAAAACAGTGTGATAAACATGGCAACAAGATGAGGACAATAGTCTCAATAATGTAAATAGTGTATATCTTTTTAGTTTTTGTATACAGAATGTAGTTTCCAGTTTGCCCTGTATTTATTTGCTCAAACTATAAACAAATCACAAGGCCAAACACTAAAAAAAGTTGGAATTTGGCTCCAGAAAGAAATATCTATGCATGGCTAGTTGTATGCTCAAGAGTAAGAAATCCTAAGAATTTGTTCTCAGCTATTAAAAAGGAAAGAAAAAAAAATTAACACTTACTGTGCCAGATCTTCATGATTCGACTCCTCCTACCATGTTCTATCGACACAAGAGTCAGACCAGACCAAAAATGGAGTATCGATGTTATGTCTGAGCTGGAGCTGACCAATCCTTACTTTCCAGCTTTGACATTGTTCAAAAGTGTTCACACAGCCTTGTGTGTGGTTAATCAACAACCACTTTCCCCACAAATGAAATGTTGCTCGACTCATCATTACAATATTGCTATTTTCAGGACAAATATTCAGACATGCTAATTCTTAGTTTAACCAGCTCTGACATTCACAGCCAGAAACCACCATGCCACCTTAAATAAACAGGGTCAACTCACCATCATTCCATTGGTAAAGAGGAGGTTCCACTAAGATGGCTTCTTCCTCAGAACTGTTACTTTGTGAAAGACTCCCAATAGAATACTTCCTTCTTCACTACAATCCTGACCTCTTCAAGCTGAGGGTCAACCAATATTTATCCTACATATCTTCATAATCTGCATTTACTTCCTTCTCATGCATTTAACCTCATCCAGTAACCCTCTACCTTCAGTGGCTCTTGTACCTTATACTGGGTGAACAATAGCACACACACACACATATATATATATATATATATATATATATATATATATATATATGTGTGTGTGTGTGTGTGTGTATGTATGTGTATGGTATATTTTTTATCCCCACCCCATATATATATATATATATATATATATATGTGTGTGTGTGTGCTTTTGTTCACCCAGTATAAGGTACAAGAGCCACTGAAGGTAGAGGGTTACTGGATGATATATATGAGAGAGAGACTGACTTTCCAGCAAATTTGAATCTCCAAAAATTGAAAACCAATATCTTGAGTGAGACAGGAAAAGCAACATTATAGCTGGAGTGGGGGGAGGAATAAAAGAGTCATGGGCAAGAGTAGGGAGTGGGGACAAAAATTAAAGAGTGGGACTGGCAACCCAGGAATAGGATAGCCATAGTAGGGACAGGGATAAGAGTCATGGTGTCACATATGTAAAAGAGTCATAGAGGGGAAAAAAGAAAATTGGGGAGTCATGGTTGGGCAATAGAGTCAATGAATCTATATAACTCATGCAGGGTAGGAAATTTTTAGCCATACATCACCTTTATTCTGTTAAAAATGGTAAGGATTAAGTTTAGTTTCCATGAACACAAAATTAGGGTCCAGTTTAGTATTATAGTTACATTGTAAATAATCATATCACTTTACTAAAATGTTCTGGAATTTTCAAAAACTAATAATCTCTAGTCCTATTAGTAACCATAATTTTGGTAGTCAGCCTCAAGTTTGATGAGGACTGACAAACAAACAAAAAAAACATTTGATGAATTATGGTAAGTTTTAACTTAAAATCTCTTAAAATAAATTTTAAAAAATTTAAAAGAATATCCAGGTTTTATAGATTGTACAGAATTTTTTTTTTTTTAATTTTCATTCATCTGTAACAAGAGTTTTCTAATCAATGTTTCACTAGAACAGCAAGGTAGTCAGGTTACTCTGTGCCAAGTTCAGTAACTATATCACAAAGCTAGAAGAATGGGATACCAAATGAAGATAAAAGTCACTGACTGTCACGGGTTATACAACTAGTTTGCCAATAACTACTTGGCAGAGAAGCATCCGCCTTCATATTTATTACTATAAGAGGCACCTCGATGTGGCATAATGGTTAGCAAGCTTGTCTCACTAGAACAATTGCAACTAAGTAGCGAGTTTGATCCTCACGAGATGCCCCGTACTTAAGGCCTTGTTTTACATTGAAGCTACACTTAGAAAAAAAAAAAAAAAAAAAAAATCACCATATTTATTGCTATAAAACAGTTCAAGTTTAAACACTCAGCTCCCTGACACTTTTTCTTTTAATTATTTCATGAAGTAGTCTTTCTAGTAAAACTAGAATTTGAGAGTGTTCACTACGATTCTGAGTTGACACACATTTTAGAATGGACAAGATTCTAAAATCATTGTTAGTAAATGGAGGGCATAACATAACCAGATTTAATCATTTTTAATTCTACTGAAGCTTCCCGATTCATTTATTAAAAATTAAAATATATCTGAATGAATTGGGATCAAATAATCAAATATGGATTGAAATCCAACAGAATGATACATTAAGAAACAAAATAGGAAATATTTATAACTTAAACATGTTTTGCTTTTATTAAAACTTGAATGAAATATGGAGGAGAAAAAGTTCTAGTATTTTAAATTTTTGTGTTTGTATTTGTTTGTTTGAGCAGGCTTCACATGCATTTGCCTTGTCAAGCAGCGCTCATGTGTATAATTCACATGCGTACGTGTATTATAATTTTAGTTTGTTTATGCATAATTATAGTGTGTGTGTGTGTGTGTGTATCTAGTAGGCATTTTTATGCATTTTGTGGCTGTCCACATATTGATTTGGGGACAAAATATACATAATCCCACAGACAAACAAAAATTATGATACACAGACACAAACACTGCTTGACAAGGCTGATGCATGTGACGTTTGCTAAACCAATGAAAAACAAAATGAAAAATATCACAATTTTCTTTTCCTCCTTCACATTTTATTCTGATGAGGCTTTAATAAAAGCAAAACATTAGATTTATAAATGTTTCCTATCCGTTCCTTATCCTACAAATATATATATAAGGTTGGTGCAAAAATTAATGACGTAATAATGTCGTTTTTGACATTTTTAAACGTCAAAAACGACATTATTACGTCATTATTTTTGCACTAACCTTATGTATATATATATATATATATATATATATTAAAAAGAAAGAAACCAAACATTTTTGGTTGTAATGTGGATTTTTTTAAAAAAATATTAGCTTTATTTTCCATAATTTTGCTACACGCGTTTCCAGTCTCGCAACTGTCATCAAATCAATTGTTCAAATTTTTCTTTGTTGTTTTTTGTTGGAAGTTGTGGCATTTTTTTTTTTTTTTTTTTTAACTATTTGCTGTTTCAGTATAGAGCAGGTCTGTGAAAAAGCTGCCAAAAGATTTTATTTTTAAAAAAAAAAATGAAAAATACTAAGAGAAAAGTTGTGTATCCATGTCTACAGTAAAAAAAAAAATTTTTTTTAAATCTAGTATGAATGAATGAAATAATAAAATTATGTAAAAACTATTATACATGAGGCCATACAAATAGTATTTAAAACTAAAAGATATGCAGTTAATTTCAGTTATTTAGTTTTGAGATGAATCATTAGCATTCCAAAAGTTGTTCTAACAAATTCTTTTTATTTTTACAGCCAATTCATTCTTCAGTTTTCTTCTAGTGAACAAAGGAATAAAGGTTTATCACTTTTCTTGTTTAAGATTAGGTTTCCAGTTCCTTCTAAATTCTACTTCAACTCTATATTTCTGTCTCCACCTAAACTTTGAAATTATCATTATCTGGTTCCTTCCGTTTCACTTCCAGTAGCCCCTTGCAACTTAGTGGCTTTATCACCTTACTTGGTGGAGGAGGATTGATTAAAAAAAAAAAAAAAAAAAAAAAAAAAAAAAAAATTATATATATATATATATATATATATATATTTTTTTTTTTTTTCCAGAAAAATGGAAGCAAATATTATAAAGTATATGTTCCACTATTTTTTTTTTTTTAGGAAGGGAGAGATTCCTCTTTTACTTTAAAAATTGCTCACCTAAAGATGGCTAGAAAGTGGACGGTCTAATCAATAAAAAGAATTAACAACAACAATAGTAACATACTACAAGACTAGCTTGTTAACCGTTGCTCCATGAACAGACACCTAAATAGGATTATTGATCTTTAGTACAAATGGCAACATTTTTACTTTTTTTTTTTCACATTTTGAATCCTGGGGATTAAACCTCTCCACCAACATCCTCATTGGCTCTTGACAATGTTGCATAAGTGATAAATAACAAATTATTTAAAGGATTTTAAGCAGCAGTATAGACAAAAATAATTTTCAGTTTACTATCAATCACATAAAAAAAAAAAAAAAAAAAAAAAAAAAAAAAAATCTTTTTATTCCTTTCTCAAATTTAAAAGAAATGAAGATTGTGTTGTGCATGAAACTCAGAGTTATTCTACCAGTAAAGAAAAAAAATTTATATATATTATTAATATGTAAAATATATGTCTTATCCTACATGGAGCACTATTTTATTAACATCATCACTCAATGTGATAGATATCTATCTCAAAGTGAGAAGTTTTTTTTTACTTAGCTGATTGATATTACTTTCAGCATCCTCACCCCAGGGTTTCATAGACAACCCCCCACCAGGAATTACATGGTCCACTCGTCAGTGCTCATCAGCAATTAACTGCTTATATGTGTAAATTTTTTTTTTTTTTTAATATGTGCTTTTCATTGGTATAAGTTCATTTTTTTTTGCATCGTGTATGTGTGCCCATACACACACATATGTAGAATGTCACAATTATTTGTCCTTATATATATATATATATATATATATATATATATATATATATATATATATATAAAAATCTCAAATGAACTCTAAGTATGGATTTTCTAAAATTTGCTGACACAAATTGTGCTTATTGATGGCAAGATATTTATCAGGATTCCTTCTAAGTATTTTCTATGTAATGAATTGTGTTCTTTACACTATCCTGATAAGAAAAAGAGCACAATTCATTACATAGAAAATATTTAGAAAGAATCCTAATAAATATTTTTCAATCAATAAAGACATGCCAAAAACTTTTTTTTTTTTTTTTAATACATCAACTTTTATAAAAATCCATGCTTAAAGCATCCAAGATTATTTTACATACAACCGTAACTGGTGCAACCTAAACTTTTTTTCACTCCCACATAAAACTCTCCCCCTCCAGTCAACAACATGGACTTTTACCAAACAAATAAAAATACCTACCAGATACAGAATATCAACCAATTCCTGGATAGAATTATGATAAACACATGTGTGGTCTACTTACCCAAGGAAAAACAAGCAACACAAAATAAAATTACCCAATTTTTCTTTCTCCTCCATATTTAGTTTTCTATTGAAGTTTTAATAAAAGCAAAACAAACATGTTGAATTCATAAATGTTACTTATTTGTTCTTTATCCTAGCGCATATATATATATATATATATATATATATATATCTCACCAGTAGTTTAACATTGCCTGAAGAGAAGCATTTGTGGTATTCAAACAATTGTAATTGTGTAGCGATTTTTAACATGTTTTGCTTTAATATCCTAAAGTAAATAATATTTAGCTCTACTCTATATTGAGCCATCTTTTAAATTAAACTTATTAAGTTAAATGTTATTGACAGTGGAATTATACTCCATTTGTAATTTTACCTGTTTATATATATATATATATATATATATATATATATATATGTGGAGAGAGCTGATATAACAATATACAAGAAGAACAGTATTGGGGAAATTGTATGACAAAGTGGAAAACATTTACTTGTGATACATTTTGTCCTTCAGGAAGTCATCGGAATAAATCTGTTATGTTAATAGGACTATACATGCACACAACAGCAGGGTGCTGGGAATTTTAGAATTTTTTTTTTTTTTTTTTTTAATCTAGCCAAATTCATTTAGAAATGTTCTAAGAGCCAGGGAGAAAATTTACTGTAGTAAGGTACTCTTTAGACATTTATCCTGTAGTTAATTATTTTCTTTGATCAGAGTAGAATTTTTTATGCCAAAATTGTGGTCAGTCTTGTTACAGTGAGCAATCAATGCATTTGATGTATTATTTTGTAAAATGTCCCTTTTGTGTTCATATCTTTAATTTAGATTCCCTAAGGTTTCTATGTATTTTTTGTGACATTTATTACAGGAAATGAAGTAAACTCCTTCAGATTTTAGCTTATTGTTTTGTTTAGTATTGACAAAGTCTTTTATTGTTTTGGATATAGGAATAACAAATTTAGTTTGAGTTTAAATAGATATACTATAGGCAAAGTATCATACACAAAACTATTGCCTAGAAATTTTTTTTTTTTTTGTTCAATCAAAAGTGTTAAGTAAAACACTGACTGCCGATCTCAAGATAACTCATTTATTATGATGCCAAATACAAGTCATCTCATGCTAAGCATTTTCTGTTAAATTTTCATCTGCGGGGGCCAACAAGTTTATTTGCAGTGATAATTTTAGTGTGAAAACAATGTTAAAACTTCAGCTGAAGCTATAAATCAACTTTTTTTTTTTTTATTGAGTAAGCCGACTATTATAAAGTGCAGTTTCTTAGTCAGGTTTGATAACTGACCACCGGCAGTCAACGTGTTAATGAAGTGTTTAATCTCCGGTTCAAAAATATTATTTATATATATATATATATATATATATATTCAAAATATTAAAAAGGGAATGCTTCTGTACAAGATTCCTTTTGGATATTGTAACTTTTTTTTTTTTACTAAAAATTTTCATGTAGTGTTCCATGTCAACATATTTTTAAATTTCTCAGAATAATTCTTGAAGATAAGACAATTTGGATAAAAAAGAAGACAGAAAACATTTCTTAGCCATTGCCACTGCATTTCGTCAATCTGGCTTTATCAAAGCAAGTTTAAAAGCAAAATGTTTTTTTAGTTACATTAACTTGATAAAGTCGGATTGATGAAACGCATCAGCAATGACTAAGAAATATATTTTCCATTTGTCTTCTTTTTATCCAAATTGTCTTATCTTCAAGAATTATTCTGAGAAATTCAACAATATGTTGACATGGAAAACTAAAACAAATTCTTTGTTAAAAAGAAAAAAAAAAAAAAAAAGGAGGCTAGAAAAAAAAAAAAAAAAAAAAAAAAGTAAAAATGTTGCCATTTGTACTAAAGACCAATAATCCTATTTAGGTGTCTGTTCATGGAGCAACGGTTAACAAGCTAGTCTTGTAGTATGTTACTATTGTTGTTGTTAATTCTTTTTATTGATTAGACCGTCCACTTTCTAGCCATCTTTAGGTGAGCAAAGGAGGCTTACACAGGAGCATTCCCTTTTTAATATTTTGAATGGTATTTGCAAATAATTATAATATAATTCTATGAAAGCAAGTGATACCAATAGAATAAAATAGATTTATTTTTTTTATATTAATGTTTACCTAATACAAGGCTCAAGAACCACTCAAGGTAGAGACTTAATCTGTTGTGTTGTATGAATGTAAAAAAAAAAGGGCAAGAAATGAAGTTCATTGGGTTATGCAGGAAAGACAACAGTTAACCCTAATAAGATCAATAAAATCCTGACAAAGACAAATATGAAAGATCCAGAACATGTTAACATACGTAAAGGACAAAAAAAAAATAAAAAAATAAAATAAAAATACTAATGTCTGTTTAAAATTACAACTGGCTTTCAGGCACATCATGTAGAAACACCAGTTCCCATATTGGGATAATGGCTTGGAATTGTTAATCAGAGAGCCAAGTTCTAATTCCTGTTGGGTTTGTTATATTCACTTACATTCAAATATTCTTGGGAAAGGTATGAATCTCCACTTTTCCCCCCCTCAATCACAGCTACGAGCCAATTAGTAAGACTTGTATCTCTAAACCATTATTATCTAGAAAAAAAAATTCTTACAATCTATAAATAATTTTCTGGCTTTAAATAAGCTGCAAAGGATTGATGAACAGTAGAAAACTAATGAAATCATTAAAATTGGTCAGCACTTTTCATTTGAGCATAATATATTTGGATACATTTCATGCTAATATGATTTAAGGTTTTTGAACATCATATTATAATTGTGTTTGTCTCCTTTTGATAGTTTGCACGACCATGATGCCATGCCAATATCACATAAATAAAGGACTATTCTATGTTTTGATCACATGGAAAGAGGGGGGAAAAAACGTTACTTGGTTTCAGTGAGAAAATGAAAGAGAAGATAGAAGTAGGGAGAGAGAATCAGATTAAGCTGATAAGAACATATACTACACTTTGATCTCAGCCAAAAGGCAGAGAATAGACAGTGACCAATAAAAGTGCAATTTTTCAGATGCATCATATGAAATGATGGAAAATGAGCAAGGCAAAAATCCAGTTACATAATTAAAATGACATCATCTGCTAAATTATTTTTAAATTATTATTTACAGAAATGTTCATAAGATGGTGATTTGGCTAGAAATAAATTAAAGAAATAAGGGAAGATAAGTGTTTAACCTTTCATGTCAATACCTCATAAATAATTTTGTTAAAGTTATTAAGCTCAAATATTTTAATGATATGATACAGGAATTTCTATGGATTTTTCTTGTCCTAGAAATTGCCATGAGCTTATTCAATCATTAACAGGAGGATTAAGATTCATCAGAAAATTTAAATAGGGTCTTTCTAGTGAAGATAAATTGGATAAATAAAAAAAATAAAAATAAATTTTTTTTTTTTTACTCAATAAGAAAATCTATCTTACAAGCCAAACAAGGTAACAGCCTATGCTTAAAAAATAAGATAAGTAAACTAAGTTAAAAAAAAAAAAAAAAAAAGTTCTGTTGCAAAATAGTAAAAAAAACTAAAAAAACTTAAAAAATAAAAGAAATAAAAATAAATAAATTAATTAATTTTGGCAAATAAGTTTCCAAACCTGAAACCACATTTAAATTATGCTGTACCTTTTGTTAAATAAAGAATTAACAGGAAAGACAAATACATGTGTAGTCCAATGTTGCTAAGAGTACAATATTTAAAAAGAGTTCTTTTCTATCTTTCTAAAATTCAGCTCATTTATTTTATATCTCCTACTTTTCACAACAGATGTGTAATTAAACAGAACAAACAAACCTTGTCTTCTTACAGTGAAAAGTAACGGTGAAAAGTAACGGTGAAAAGTAACGGTGAAAAGTAACGGTGAAAAGTAACGGTGAAAAGTAACGGTGAAAAGTAACGGTGAAAAGTAACGGTGAAAAGTAACGGTGAAAAGTAACGGTGAAAAGTAACGGTGAAAAGTAACGGTGAAAAGTAACGGTGAAAAGTAACGGTGAAAAGTAACGGTGAAAAGTAACGGTGAAAAGTAATTTTCTTTCTTTTTTAGGCTACCTTGAATAGTCTGGACATTTGAAGACACACAGATATTTGTTATAACTCAAAACAGTCTAGCACTTATCCCCAAAATTCAGGCAACCTTGTGAAAAGTCTAATGCAAGTAAGTTCAACAAATTAAAGGCTAATTTAGGTGTTAAATCAGACCCAGAACTATCACCAAGCACAATGAACGGGTGTCCCATTAGGAGGGCTCTGTGCCTTAAGCACCTATTAGGACAAACCCAACCCAAACCTCATGTGAAACTCCTACATACAATACATCACTTAAGATGCTGGAAAAATGGTTGGTTCCCTGTAGTGCTCTAGGAAGTAGCCGACTCCTCCAGCTATCCTCTACAAGAACCAGATCAGGTCAAGAATAGTTTTGCTGTCCAATCTTCACTTTCCAGTCTCAATAAAGCCTAAAATCATCTCCGCAGCCTTGAGGGTGATGAATTATTTTCCACCCTTTCTCAAATACAAAAACATTGCAAATTTCATGCTGCTCTCTTGCTATTTCCATGAAAAGTGCTCAGACAAACTACATTCCTTAGTTTCACCTGTTCTAATCTTCACAGTTTAGACTCACCATCCTACACACATTGTAGTGAAACACCATCATTCTTTTCATATTCCATTGGTGACTTGAGAAGCTTCTTCCTATGAACTACTGCTTTGTGGCACTGACTCCCAAGAGGATGCTTCCCCAAGTACTACAATCTTAACTTGTTCAAGTCTAAGGTTAACTACTGTCTTCTCCACATATCTAAATAAACTGTGCGTCTTACTAACATTCTGCTCCGATTGGTTCTCGGGATTTGTACAGGATCAACATCATTGTAATAAAAAAAAAAATAAAATAAAAAAAAAAAAAAAAATACACACACAGTCAGAATTTAACCCCTCCCAACTCTACTTGACTCCTTATGCCATGCTGTATTGAAACAAGTGTCAGATCAGATGAAAAATGAAGTAGTACTACTATATCTGGGCTGGAGCTGCACAAACCTCACTTTCCAGGCCTGACTGAGTTCAAAAGAGTTTGCACTCCATTTTGGGAGAGAAATTGTTTTCCACTCTACAACTCCTTTCCCCATAGACAAAACATTGCTAACCTCTCAGTATTTTATCGCTGTTTTCATGAAAGATGTTCATATTAACAACATTCTTTAGTTTCACCAGTTCAGACCTTCACAGCTATGATCGGACATGCCACGTGCACAAGGTCAATTCATCCCCATTCACTTCGTACCCCACGGGTAAGGAGAAAATTTCACTCAGCTTCTCAGAAACTGTTACATCATAAAACAGACTCTTGAAAGGATGCTTACACAATTACTATGATCTTAACACCTTTAAATCTAGGATCAGCCATTACCTATCCTATAGATCCTCATAATAGGCACCTTTTACGCCCTCCTTGTCCACTCATTCAGTAACCTTGAATGACCAGTGGGCCTTATAAGGAGAGAGAAAAAAAATTCAACAAGGATTTTTATAAGCAAAAAATTTGAATTACTGACGGGATCACCTCTTAACAAATTTCTTGAATCTGGTACTTTCCGAAATCAGTCAGCCAGTTAAGTGCCATGCATGATACACGCTTCGGCGATAATGTATTTTTCAATACATGACTGACGAGGCAGATTTTTTTTCCCACCCCCACAGTAGGCTGCCATTTATTTCTGTGGTAGACTAATTGCCATCCAAAGCTATAGAACCCAGTCTGTCCTGCTATTTACCCATAGCTGGGGGAGAAGGGATTCATACTTTTCCCAAGGGTATTAGCACATAAGTGAATGTAACAGATTCGGATGGAATTTCAACTTGGCTCTCCAATTCCTCAATCGGAGTCACTATCTATTATTCCACCGTGCCTCCTCTTTTCAAAATATTTTACCTAAATAACCAACATTTGATATGTTGGCGATGCATTATTAATACATCCCTACTAAACAATATCAACCAATTGTAAATAAAATAAGTCAAATGTACACTAGATTTGTTTACTTATGCAGCAGAAATAAGCAATACATTACCTTTATGTTATATCTAACATACAATATATGTCACATACATCTAAAATAAAATATTCATTTTGGTTAAACTGCAAAAAATATTATTCATCAACTTAAATCAAGAAAAATTACAAAGTGTAAAGCGAGAAATTAATGTCCACACAAACAAGTGGGTTGCTCCAAAAACATTGCCAACTATTTATTTCCGCAGAAACTACAACATATAAGGGTAGCACAATAACACTGCCAGATAGAACAAGATTTCAGCTACAAAATATTTTTTCTAGAGTTACCGCCATCACCAATGACAAACAAGAGGTTGCATGCCATACCCATCAAAATCTGCACCAAAAGAAGCAACCTACATTTTTCAACACAAAGAATGTAATTTTTTTCTACAGAGAAATTCCTTAACATCTGCTTTGTATGTACTTTCATATCAGACACCATTTTACAAGAGTGCCATTCAGCTGCTATCAGTAACAAGATCCAAAAAGTTATAGACTAATGGGTCCAACTTCTGACCTATCATAAAATCAACATTACTTTCAGAGTGACTCACATACGTTTCTGTGTATATAATATCTATAATAAACATTTCTTTTATTTTAAACACAAAATAATAACCAATATTTTTATGTTAAAAATAAACAAATTCTCAGAGCAGATTTTATTTTCATGAATTATATTTTTTTTATATAAAAAAAAAAAAAAAAAAAAAAAAAAAAGAGAAAAATGAAAACTACAGATAAAAGTTCACTTTCTTCAGAAAGTCATTCACTTTAGTAACAAGCAGGAATAGTTTTCTCCTGATGATAGCCAAGTTGGCCGAAACTAGTCGAGGAACCTGAGATAATTAAACAAAAAATATTAATATACAACCCAGTGTGTGTGAAAATTTAAATTTAATATTTTTTATTGTTCAAAATATACACACACACATATATATATATATATATATTACACACACACTAGTGATGGGACAATTAATCAGAATTGTAATGAAGAAATGGAAATATAAGAACTTTTTGGTGGTATTAGAATCTCAGAATTTTTAACCTAATTTGATTCCAAATACCATTCTATAGATTTTTTTTTTTTTTTGGTTTTATATTTAATTTTCCATTCTTGGTACTAATGCTAAAAAATATAAATATTTACTGATTTTAAATTATCAGTAAAAACTGAAATCTATAGATCATAATAACACCTAAGTATGATGTAAATTTAATTTATGTGTGTTTAAAAAAAAATAAAAAAATAAAATAAAATGTACTGGTTTCTACTCAGTTCTAAAACTTTCCATAAAGTTTATTAGTTTATAGTTTGTCTAACTTAAAAAAATTTTTTTTTTATTTTTAATTTCTTTTTAAACATTGTTAATCCACCCATTTAATATTATAAATTATTAATTTAATAATTATAAGCAAAATTATGTAATATAAACACAAAATGGATTCACGTCGCTGTTCTGGCAGGCTCTATTTTAAAACAATTTTCATTATTTTTTTTAATTTATAGAAAAAAAAAATAAAAAGCAATGTCAATATTTAAGGTTTAAAAAAAAAAAAAAAAAAAAGAAAAAAAAATGTAAATCTTATATAAAATTTTATTTTAAAATTCAAATTTTCAGTTATTCTTAAGTAGAAATTAAAAATAAAATTCCATATAAGGAGTTTCAATCACTTAATCCAAAAGGGTGGTGGTAGGCATTTGTGTTTCCTTTGGAAGGAATTACATAAAATAGGGAGTTACTTTTCAATCAACCTGCATATTGCATTAAAAAAAAATATAAAAAGTGAGGTTTTCCAGTAGTGTAATTCAAATAAAAATGGATTTCCCACTTTTAGCTAAGAAATATCTATCAGCACCTCCCTCTTCTGTCGGAAGCAAACAGTTATTTACTATTGGAGGTAACATTTGAAAGGCGAAACAGGTGAGATGATAATGTTCTTACATTATAATTTAAGAATCTTAGGACTCAAATATGAGTAGCTAGGTACTTAAGTGATTTACTTAAAGAAATTGTTCTCTTTATTGTGTAAACTCTTACCCAATTTTTTAAAACTTATGGCCAAAGCATTACCTTGCACCATCGCCAGTGAGGTACACTGCAAGAGCCACTCCAGTTTTGTGAGGCTCATCCCTTAATACTCAATCATGCCAACCCTCCAAAAGGTAACACCATCAAATGAGAACCAATAACCCCAGAAGTCTCCATTGCCCCTGGAATAAAAATAAATCTGTCCACAAGAGAAGAATATTTAACTAAAAAAAAAGATATCTAACTTTATTTCATAAGCTTTTGTATTCATTTTCCTTTTGATTGTTTTATTAATAAATGTCCTTTGTTCATGAAGTTTCCCAAATCAACTATAAAGCTTGAAAATAATGAATTTTAATCATTGTAGGAATTGGAATAAGGAATTCTATCAGAATCAGTAAAAATATTGGTCTCATCCTATCACTAATACATACCACAAATATTTTTATGTATGCATACTGTATACACACCATATGTATTAACATGCACACAGACTTAATAAAAAAAATAAATTAAAAAAAAAAAAAAAAAAAAAAAAATCACTATTAATAACTTATTCTCAAATTGCCCTCACTTAAAAATCAAATTGCCCCACTTTAGAAACCATGGTTTTAGACAAGTAAAATGAATTTAAATATTCTGAGAATTTTCAATTTCCAATCTTAATCTCAAAGATTGGCAAAAAAAAAAAAAAAAAAAAAAAAAAAAAAGAAAAAGTTGCCAATTACCAACCAATTAATTTGTGCAACCATATTGATATACAAAGTTACTAATCTCTTATTTTGTTTTTTTTTTTAATGATTTCACTCCAAGCAAGGTAATAAAGCCACTAAGATCAAAGTTAACTGGGAAGTAAGAAGCTGGAAGAGATAATAATTTAAGAGATTCACTGACTGCATCAAATTTATAACAAGGCGGAACCAAAACATCTAATAAGCTTCAACCAATAAAAAATAATAAATAAATAAAAAATAAATAAGAGTGCAAATTTTACAACTTCATGAAAAAATTAACCATTGCTGAGATAGACAAAAGAGTACTTGTTTAGGAGTTGTGTATCTCCTACTAATAATTAGTTTCCAACCACAAGTAAAATAAATCCTGATTTTCAAAGCAGTTTTAGCAAGACTAAGCTAGGTTTTGTAAATATTGAAAAGGGGAACAAAAACAAGAATTTTTAAATTTAAAAAAAAATAAAAAAAAAAAAAAAAAAAAAAAAAATAACCCAGTCCTTAGACAGAGTCGTTAGGTCAATTTTAAACTGCGATTATAAGAAAGCGGATAGTTAAAGAGAATTTATTTATGAGATGAGCCATGTCACCCACACCATGAGACCGAATAGTATTAAGTAATATACCGAGTAGTAAGCATTTAGAACAAACTGACCATCCAACACATCCTACTAAACTCAGTAGTCATGGTAGCAAGTCAAGTGCAGTATAGGCTATCTGAATGGAGCTAAGTAGCAGCAGCAGCTGCAATAATTGAGAGAACAGTACATAGGTGACCGTCTCTCAATACATGAAGAGCTAAAACATCAACAATGAAATGCAACTAGACATGAACTCTTTACAGGAGAACAAATGATGATGAAATCTCTATGACAATTTTAAGAAAAAAAGCCAACAAAAAACACAGCAGATTTCCGTGTAATATTGAGTTTTGTTTCCTTAAAAAAAAAAAAAAAAAAAAAAAAAAAAAAAAAAATTTCATTGGAAAGTAATATCTCAAGAAGTCAAAAATAGAAGAGTATAAAAAACTGATTGGACATTATTAACATCTACTGCATTAACAAAGTTTTATTATATCGACTTCACTGTCATGCCAGATAATTTTTCTCACCAAAATCAATCTTACACATTTATAAATCTAGCATTCATCCGTGCATTGAATATTGCTCTCATATCTGGTCTGGTACTCCTGCTATACATCTCTAAATTCTTAACAAAATCCAAAGAAGGATCTATAACATTATGTGTCATGACCTGACATCTCGACTTCAGTCACATTCCCACCACCATAATGTAACTTCCTTATGCCTTTCCTATAAATATTTTCATGGTGAAAGTTTTTCATGAGTTTTCCTCACAGGTACCTCAACTGCATAACATTGAGCATAGTACTAGATTGGCAATTAGGTCTCATTGTTTTACTGTTGAAATAGACAGATGTAAGCATAAGTGCTAATCTAAAAGTTTCTTTTCTTGCAAATCTCACCTGTAGAACTTTCCAGTTTCTTGCTTCCCTACCAACTATAATCTTCAAAAATTTTAATGCAATGTCAATTGCATCTTCTGTTTCTGGATTTCGTTCTTTTGTCCTTTCTTTTCATTAAATTTTTCTTATTATCTTTCACCAGTAACCACTTGCATCTTTGTAGGATTATTTCTTTGCTTGGGGTGAAATGATAAAGAAAAAAAAAAATTTACAGACAAAAAAGTTTTAACTTTACGTTTTCACCAACAAACATTAGTTAATTTCTAAAATATTAGGTTGGTGCAAAAATAATGACGTAATAATGCCGTTTTTTGACGTATTTTTTAACGTCAAAAAACGACATTATTACGTCATTTTTGCACCAACCTAATATGAATGACTGTTTTTGGTATTGTCTCCTAATAAATGTTACATTTAATTTTTGCAAATATAAGAATTATAGAACAGAAGCAATATTAGTTTATTTTTAAATCAATTCATTATTATTATTATTATTTTCTTTCCCAATCGAATAATGTAATAGATGACTCAAAATCAGTGTAGAGCCTGATGCAACCACGAACAAGGCTGAAGTGAATGATTGATTAGTTTGTTTTGCAGGTTATTTAAAGCCAGGAAATATTTTTAGATGGTAAGAATTTTTACTGGGGATAATGATTTTACCGATACAAGTTTTACTATGATAAAAAAGGTGGATTCATACCTTTCCCAAGGGTATTTGTACATAAGAATAAAAGAGAGTCAAGCTTTCCAGGTCTTATTCAGTGAACTCACTCCAGGGAAAAGACGAGCGGGTTGCCCTCTTCGAAGATACAAGTACCAACTCAAACAACTCTGAAAGCCAGTGGACTTGTGCTTGTGTTTCAAACAATTTAGGCTCAAGACCATAGCAATGTTCTATTGACATTGTAACCAAAAACTTCAAAGCCACCAGAAGAGAAAATGAAGAAGTCAAATGACAAGAGAGAAAGTCTTGACAAAATTGACCTCATCTTCCCCCAACATTACTATGCAGTCAGTGGCATCAGCTCTTCAATGCAAGAATTGGTCTACTTAGTCATCAATGCCATCATTAAAAAAGCAATTAGAAAAGAAAAAAAATTAAATTCTTGGATATGTAATAAAGCTGACAATGTGTGTGTGTGTGTGTGTGTGTGCATGCGCGCGCCTAAGAGTGTAGGATCCTGACAAATTCTCAACCTAACCCACTTCCCAAAATCAGTTTTCTCTGATCATCAAAATATCAATTTTAAGAAATGGGTCGAGTCAAGAAATTCTAACACACCCTTGTGTACATTGAAGCTTTATTCAAAAAACTAAGTAAAAAAAAATATGAATTTGGCTATTGCAATCATCAGACAAACTGATCGCAAAAGTATGAAACCCAGGGTCACAAACTTGTATCCATGCAAAGATATTTGTGTATATATATTTGTTTTTTGTGAGTGCCTGTGTGTATTTAGGCAGCATATTTTCATTCAAACAGGTTTGGTTAAATAATTTAGATATGTCTATTTTGGATTTGATCCTTTCAAGCTCATGGATTAATTTCTTAGTATCGGTGGAAAATTGATTAAGAAAAACACCAAAATTTTCTTTCAAATAATTTTTATTTTCCGAAATATTTTCAATCTCACGTGAAAACATCTTTGGAGTTTAAACTGTCTGTGAATGTGTTTAAGTATTTCTGTAAATTCAAAACATTGTTCTAGATTTCAAATGTTTTTTTGAAACAACAGTGTAAGGGAGGTAACTTTTTTTATTTTATTTACTTATATCATTATTATTCTCGAGATATATATAAATAAATAAATAAATAAATAAAAACCCACTTGAAATCTAGAACACTGCATAATGCAGTAAAACAATTAAAATTGTTTTGAATTTACAGAAATACAAAAACACATTCACAGACAGTTTAAACACCAAAGATGTTTTCAAGTGAGATTGAAAATACTTGGGAAAATAAAAATCATTTGAAAGAAAATTTTGGTATTTTTCTTAATTTTCCACAGCTACCAAGAAATTAATTCATGAGCTTGAAAGGATCAAATCCAAAATAAATAGACATAATCTGTCTAAATTATTGACCAAACCTGTTTATTTATATATTATCAGTCCTTTCACTGCTTCAATTGTTGGTATATTGGTGGTGGCTTTCAGGAGTTCTGGCATTCTCATGTCCACCCACGATTTGATGATGTTTGATCAGCATTTGTGTTGCCGTCCCCAACTTCAACGGTGTCTTGCATGATGATTTTATAGAGGCTGTTATGCTGTGTGACATTACCAAACCATGATATCTTCCAACATTTAATGCTGTTAGCCCTCAAAGACTTTTGACCTTGCTCTGTACATAGTCACTGGTTTAGTTCTCCCAGTAAAAGATGTGGAGAAGGTTCCTCAAGCATTTGTTCTCAAACTCTTGAATCCTTCTTTCCACCTCAACCAGAAGATCCCAAGTCACACACCTATAGAGTGGGGTAGATATGACAAGAAATTTGTAGCACTTGAACTTGGTCTGGAAGTTGATGTTGCTCTTCCATATCCTTTCCAGTCTGGTCATCACTACTGTGGCTAGGGTGATCCATGTACGGATTTCTATGTTGAAGTTGCCATCTTTTGACAGGGTTGCTCCCAAGTATTTTGAAGCTGGACATTTCTTCCAATGGTTTACCATCCATGGTAATGCTGACACTGATGTTGCTTAAGTTATTCACCATTACTTTGGATTTCTCTGTGGTCATAGAGGGCCTGGATGACTTGTACAGGCCCCTTTTCTATGTTGAATCCTCTGAGGATGTTGCAGAAGTCATCATGCCATATCTGATCAAATGCTTTTTTGAAATCAATGAAATTATGGAACAGGTCCATCCAGTTTTGCAGATGTTTCTTGATGAGGATGCTACAGTTGAAGATTTGTTCCACTGTGCTCCATCCAGACTTGTCTTTAACAATAGTTCTTCTAACTTGAATTTCAGAACATTGAAGATAATATTGTTCCTAATTACCATCAATGACATTCCTGATGTCATCAGTTCTCAACTTTGTGTTTATGCTGATGGTAGCTACTTAGTCCTGTCTTAATATTAAATCTGATCAGTTTGATTTAGTCAAATTGGCAGCTGATCTCAAAAATGACCTACAACCTGTTGTGAACCGGGGTAAAGAATAATTTGTTAATTTTAACATTTCCAAAACAAAACTGCTCTCTTAATTGTCTGAGAGAACTCCTTTTGCCTTTGAGCAACATGGCTGATGCTAACCTCCAAGAGAGTGACTCATTGTGTGTGCCTTGATTTGTTTTATACAGTTTATCAACCCTTTGCAGATTATTTAAAGCCAGGAAATATTTTTTTCAATAAGATTTTTTTTTTTGAGATAATGGTTTAATAATAGAAATCTTACTAATTAACCAATAGCTCCAGGGAGAATAGGTGGATTCATACCTTTCCCAATGGTATTTGCATTCAAGTGAATATAACTAGCTCAATGGGATTTGGAACTCAGCTCTCCAATTAACAATTCTGAGCCATTATCCATTACACCACCTGCACATCTAAGATTACAGCAACTGATATTCCCAAGCAGTAACCAATCTAGGTACTGACTAGGCTCGACATTGCTTAACTTCGATGATCATATGGAAGCCAGTGTTTCAATATGATGTGGTTGTAAGCTATTAATGATCCTGACCTGCCATCTCAGTTTCAGTCACTTTCCCGCCACTGTAACATGGCTTCCCTGTGCCTTTTCTATAAATATTTTAAAAGGCAATTTAAGCACAGTTCTAGATTGGCACCAAGGCTTCATCATTTTACAGTTAAAATGGCTAAATGTGATTAAGTTCTATGCTAACAGTTTCTTCTCTCACAATTCTGGCTTATTGCTTCCCAGTCAAATTTGATCTTTCAAAAATTTAAATTATCTCCTGTCTTCTTAATTTTTGTTCTTTTACCGTTCTCTCTACTTTTTTTTTTCTCTCTCCGAGTGTCTCATTCAGTGACCCCTTGCATCTTAATGGCATTATTGCTTTCCATGTGGTTATCAACATGGTTTAACTCTGGTTTGTCAACCTGATGTCGCTATAGCTATTAATGGTCCTGACCTGGCACCTCAGCTTCAGTCACTTTCCCATTGTCTTAACATAGCTTGACTCTGCATTTTTTTTAATAAATATTTTCATGGTAATTGTTCTGATGAACTTTACTCTATACTACCGAGATGTTATGAATTTAAGTACCAAGGCCTCATCATTTTACAGTTGAAATGACAAGATGTAACTAAGTTCTATGCTAACACTTGTCAGACATTATTCTGGCTTCTTGCTTCCCAGTCAATTTTGAATATTCAAGACCTTAAATAGAATATCAAGCATTATCTTCTGTCTTCTTAATTCCTGTTCTTTTACTGTTCTCTCTAGTTTTTTTTTTTTTTTTTCCTATTCTCTCACATGCAATAACCTTTGCATCTTAATGGCATTATTGCCTTTCTTGAGGTGAAAAATGTTAAGAAAATCTAAGAAATGATATTGAATACTATTTTATAGTCATATATATTCATACAGTGGAGTAATGGATAGCGGCTCAGATTGAGGAATCGGAGAGCCAAGTTCAAATTCCAGTCGAATCCATTATATTCACTTACATGCTAATACCTTTGGGAAACGTATGAATCATCTTCTCCCCACCCCCGGCTATGGGTAAATAGCAGGACAGACCAGGTTCTATAGCCTTGGATGTCAACTGGTCTATTGCAGAAAGAAATGGCCACCTACTATGGTAAAAAAAATCTGCCTCGTCAGTCATGTAACGAAAGATACATGATCACCTAAGCATGCATCACACATGGCACATAACCGACTGATATATTCAACAAAACGGCCATAAAAGATACATCAAAACAATAAACAATTTCAAATTAATATTTAATCTATGTATTAAATTTGAATTACTTTTTTTTTTTATCTCAGTTTTAGAATAAGCAATAATCTCTAGCTAGTTTTTTTTTCCTATTTACATAGCAACTAATTAAAAAAAAAAAAAAAAAAAAAAAAAAAAAAAAAAAAAAAAAATGGAACATATCATGATTAGCAGAATAACAAAATTAAACAATTATAACAATGGCTAATTTCTTTTTTAGTCATAATAGGATGAAAAGTCTGATGACACTTGCTAGACTGTCCAGACAAGATACTTATCCTAAAGTAAAAATTTAATGTTTTTCAAAGAATATACTCACATATACACCACAGCAAACAGCTTTCATTCTTTTCATGTTGACAAAGCACCAAACAGAAACTTGTTATATTTCAAAATGAGTTCACAGGCCAAAAGACAAAAAATAAAAAAAAAACAAATCTTACCAAATTATGGCAGATGGTTGAGAACAAAATGTAGTCAAATAACATCAGAATAGTCAGAGTCCTCTAACAGTATCATTAATATTTAACCGATATGTAAACATTAAAAATAAATAAATAACATCCTCACTAAGTAATGATAAATAAATCAAAATCTGGTAGAAATTGGCAACCAGCATAGAAGATATCAAAAAGAACTCTTAAGAGAATATTTTATGTCTGCAAAGCCCAAAAATGAAACCTTATAAAGAAATGCAAAGTTATCTATTAAATGACATTAAAAAGCAGATACTTTTTCTATTTTAACAGATTTTCATTGGAGTTATTTTATATTTATTACAAACACAACAATCTTAGTTAGCACAACTGTTATATCCTAACAATACCTTATAAATAATGAGCTATTCTATAGTAGCTACATTATGCGGACCATTGTCCCCATCTTTGTCGCCATATTTGTCACAACGTTTCGGCTGTTATACGCTCCGGCCATGTGTCAGGACACATGGCACAGTGGATCAAGGCGTTGGTTAGATCCAGTGACAAACCCAAAGAGTGTGAGTTCCATACCCGGTTAAGGCAGTGGAGAACTTTCAGAGGGAAAATTAGCAGGAGATAACTGATAACTGACATCCATCAAACATGGCACGTGAAACTAGAACAGTCTACCCCAGGGATCGAAATAAAGGGTTCAGTTCGAAATTCCAACCACCTGAAGAAGGCCGGAGCGGACAACGGCCGAAACGTTGTGACAAATATGGCGACAAAGATGGGGACAATGCTCCGCATAATGTAAATACTGTACATAATACCTCATCTCAGAAATAT
>OZ010596.1:27103229-27108229 GCA_963932145.1 Acanthosepion lycidas
AAATTTACCAATATTTACATTCCATATTTTTGTTTATTTACACCACATTTAAAATAAATGTACGTATTTTAAATATGATTTTCTTATTTATTGTACAGTATATGATTTTAACGCTTTTCTAGTGATATTACAACTTCAATATTTGTGGTGGACAGATAAAAAGTTGAATAAAATGACTCAAACTTGATTTTTATTTTTCCATATATTTTTTTTTTTTTTGACAAACAACTTATAATCAAGAACAACTCGACTCGAAACAATGTAACCCAAGGTCTACCTTTTAGTGTCATTCTATCAGTAAAGCTTGTCTTAAATGCTAAGAATTTAATTTCAGACCAAGCACTGTTATTTTGCTTGAACAAATTTTATGTCAAAATTTGCAAAGTTTAGTGTTTAAATCATTTGACACCATTTTCAAACAGTAAAGGAAAATTTTCTTAGAAACAAAAGAAAAGAAAGAGTACTGAACTGTTACATAATATCAGTCCTCCTATATGGCAATGAATGCTGGACAATCTCCTCACAGACAGAGACAAGAAGCAACAGAAATGTGGTTCTACAGAAGGATGATGAGAATGCCATGGACCGAACATGTGAGTAACAACAAGGTTTTAGAGAAAACAGAAACAAGGACAATTAGCAGAAACATACTTGAAATTTCTTGGCCACATAATGAAGAAAAGGGTCTTGGAAAATATGATACTCACAGGACATATTGAAGGCATTAAGACTAGAGGACAACAACACAACCTACCTAACGAGTTTGAGTAATTGGATGGCAGAATACGGTTTAGTTGTTTGGTTGTTTTGTTTAATGGCATATCAACCTCAATGGGTTATTTAATACTGACACCTTTTTTTCCTGGTAATATTTTGTTTTGTCAAAAATCTATTTCTGGTAATATTTTTTTCCTCAAAAATGTATAGTAATATTATTTTTAAAAAATGTATTGCTGGTAATAGTTTGTTTTTTTTTTCTGGAAAAATTTATTTCTGGTAATAATTTTTTTTACAAAGTATTTCTGGTATTAAAACCTATTTTTACACTTTCATAAGGCTTTTTACTTCAGTTTGGTGAGTAACTATTTGCCCATAGCTGGGACCCTAACAGGTGCTACCACTCTGGGTCAGGGTGGACCTGGGAACACCAGCAATTAAGAGGTGGTTCCATGCTCCTCAAAGCCTCCTGATCAGTGGCCTTGCTGTTGGACGTAGTTTATCATCTTACCCTGGACACAAATGTAATTTATCGTCATACCCAGGATGGAGAATAGGGTTTAGGAAAGATAAGTATAAAGTTTATCAATAGCAACAAAGAACAGGAAGTTGTGGAGAGACACAGCCCACAGAAGAATGTTAGCATGATTATTTTCTTTCATAGCCTAGTAAACAACTTTTATTTTATTGTATCAAAGGCAACATAAATCAAATACTGTAAATTCTTGGCAGGAGTGGGGTAATGGATGCTTTTTACGTTCACTTCAGGTTAATATCTTACACAAGTCATTTTTTTTCTTCAGAGAAGATATGTCTTATACAAGTTTTCTAAACACAGAAATTAAACAATCTACTTTCTGATCTATTATTGTAACTGGTATATCTGTTCAATGTTCATACATTTTGGCATCTGCTTATTTTCTCTATATGTTTTTAGTATTTGTTGTTTTACCATAAAATATAATCATCAGAGTGATTGGTATGTTTAATAAATCCTATCTATGGCATCACAGTTTACACAATCTGGTTTGAACTAAATGTTTTGTTCAAATAATTCCATATGTCTTATACAAACAGATCTCAGTGCTTAAGCATACAGATTTATTTTAGCAATAGTTAAAGCAATTTTTCTTTCCAGAAACTATCATACATTTTTATAAGTCTACTAGTCATCATCCATGGGAGGCACAGTGGAGTTATGGATAGTGATTCAGACTGAGGAATCAGGGAGCCAAGTTCAAATTCCAGTTGAATCCATTACATACATGCTAATACCCTTGGGAAAGATATGAATCTTCTCCCCCAGCTATGGGTAAATAGTAGGACAAACCAGGTTCTATGGCCTTGGATTGCAACTGGTCTACTGCAGAAAGAAATGGCTACCTACTGCAGAAAAAAAAAAAAATCTGCCTCATCAGTCATGTATCAAAATATACATGATCACCTAAGCATGTATCATGCATGGCACATAATTGACCGAGTCATCCATACTTTGAATATTGTTGTCACATATGGTCTGGTGCTCCTTTAGAGATTCTTGATAAAATGCAAAGAAAGAATCCACAATGTTATTGGTCCTGACCTGGCATCTTGGCTTCAGTCAATTTCTCACCACCATAATGTAGCTTCCCTTTGCTTTTTCTGCAAATACTTTTATGATAAATGTTCTGAACCTTTCACACTTCTTGCATGTGGAACTCTTCTGGCTCAATGCTTTCCTGTCCAATTTGATTCTCAAAAATTTAAATTCAATGTCAATCATTATCTACTGTCTTTATTCCTCTTTCATTCACTCCTTAATTTTTCTCTTTCTTTCACACTCAGTAATCCCTTGCATCTTAATGGCTATAATGCCTTAGGCAGGGGTGAAATGATTAAAAAAAAAAAAAAAAAAAAAAAAAAAAAAAAAAAAAAAGTTTCCAGACTTTTCACACTGTCAATTTTAGTTTTGCTCCAAAGATAATTTATTCCTGGCAGCATTAATGAAAGTTACGATTTAGAAATTATTAGCACTTGCACTAATGCAAATTTAGACAAAAAAAAAAAAAAAAAAAAAAAAAAAAAAAAAAAGTTTCAAGGATTTTATCATTTCACCCCAAACAAGGCAATAATGCCACTAGGACATGAGGGGTTACAAGGAGTAAAAGAGAATGACAAGACTTTAGCAAGGAGAAAAGTGAAGTAAATGACAAAGAAATAGGATCCAGGAAGACAGAAGATGGCAATTAATGTAGCATTTAAATTTTGAAGATTTTAAGTGGCAAGGAGGCAAGAAATTGGAAGGGGATTCCACAGATAAAAAGTGAAAAAAAACAAAAAAAAAAACAAACTATTAGAATAGAAGTTACAGTTGGTTCAAAAGAAAATAGAAAATACACTTGGTTCAAAAGTGAAACTGTGAGACCTAGTTGCCAATCTTGTCACACGCTTAAATTCATGCAGTTGAAGCACTAAGAACATCTCATCAAAACATTTGACATGAAAATATTAGTAGGAAAGACAGAGGGAAGCCACATCATGGCGGTGAGAAAGTGACTGAAGTCAAGATACCAGGACAGGATTGATTACATTACAGACCCCACCTCGGTAAATACCCATACCACTTCAGCTGCTACAAAATTTAAAATGTCAATGCATATTAGACAAGAGATCTTTCTTTTTCCAGAATTTCTTCAGTCAAAATGGTATGTATTTATACACAAATTATTACTGCACCATTAACTGGTTACCAAGAAAACTGTCACTGGAGTAGTTTGGGGGATATTTTTGTTTTTAGTATGACAGAAGTATGACCTATTTAAAAAAAAAAAAAAAAAAAAACTGAAAAAGAAACTATTACTTATCAGTAAGACTCATTTGAGGATTCTGGGGCATATGAGTAAAGAGGGCTTGGAAAATCTGATACTCAACAAGGCAAATAGAGCGCAAGAGGAAAACAAGGCATAAGCTTGAATAAATAGATGATGGAACAGGTCTTAGGAGAAATAACAAAATGACAAAGTTTATTAAGAGCTACAAGAGATAGGAAGTTGTGGAGAGTCATGATTGCCTACAACCTGAGGGGACACGGCACATAAAAAAAAGAAACAGCACAAAGACAATCATAAAACTGACAGTTTCTGATCTGGTTATCTACTAAATAAAATTTACACTTGACATATTCTATTACTCATATTCTATTACTTTACAATGCATTTTTATTTAATAAAAGACATTTTAATAATTTTTTGCACTATCTTTAAACTCCAACAATGATCAGACCTTCAGAACAAAGCACTTTTTAAATGGTAAAAATTACTCTTAACATAGCTCATAAATCCTTTCATTTCATTTGTACAAATCCAGATAGACTTCCATGGTTCTAAAGCCAGAGCAGATTAAAAATCATAGATTACTGAAAATATAAGAAAAATATACTGTTAAGGAGAGAGGACAACAAAAGAACAAGAATTAACATAGAAAATAACGATTAATATTGTATTTAAATTTTTGAAGATCAAATTTGACTGTGGCACAAGAAGCTGGAAGAGAATTTGACAAGTAAGAAGTGTGATTTATAGAAAAGGCACAGGGAAGCTACCTTATGGCAGTGAGAAAGTGACTGAAGAGGAGATGTCAGGTATAACCAATAACCTTGCATTACTAATAACATTACTGCTAAAAATATTTAACATGTTAGTGGAGAAAAAAAAAAAAAAAAAACTAAAAGTGAGAATGGAGTAACTGTCAAGACATTGATGAAAGAAGTTGAAACATCACCTTGTTATATCAGATTCGAATCCAGGTGGCCTGAAAATACAATTGATGAGCATTTCTTTCCCAATTGCGTCACAATTATCAAATCTGTTGTTTCATTATATATATTGATTAGAATGAATTTAAGTTTTGACATAAAAAAAAAATTTAAATCCTATCTGTGATAATGATTTACCGTTTATACTATTGTGCAAAGTTTTATCATCATTTTTTTAACGCAAAAAATAAGCAGCCACACTATACACGAGTATTTTTTTTTTTTTTTTTTTTTGAAAAGGTTAAAGATCAGACAGGAACAAAAATAAAAGTACAGCATCTAAAACATTTTTAGCAGATATTTTACAATAAGTGTTTTTTTACTCACCATTTTGGCATAGCTTTGTACAAAAAAGAAGGAAGACAATTTATTTGCTACATAATATGTCCAGGATAATGCCCAATGCTGCAATATTTGACTACAGTAGGGGCCTACTAGCATCACTCAGGGATTGCATTATACATGATCTATATAAAAAAAAAAAAAATCA
>OZ010596.1:27115729-27128229 GCA_963932145.1 Acanthosepion lycidas
TGCTAAATTTAGATCTGACCCCTTTCTTCTATTTCACCAAATTCAAAATAAATATTGTTGGTAAAAGACAAATTCAAAAAAAAAAAAAAAAAAAAAAAAAAAAAAAATATTAACCATATAAATAAAAACAACAACAGTGGATCTTAATTTGAATACTAACCTAAAAGCCTCATGAACATGTACACCATTTTAAGAGTATTTTCAAACGAAGTCTTTTACTTATTTCCATTAGGACAATACTGTAAAACATATGCCCAGGCCCCTCACAGTGTTTCACTTACTGGTCAGCCTATATACCATGCCAATCTCTGATTCCTGGTTGTGACAGGGAGAAAAAAACTGGGAAAGGCCCAGTGTGTGCTCAACAAAGAAACTGATGGCGAGATAGGTAGGGAAAAAAGCTTCATCTCAAGAGGACGCCTTAGTGAGAAAGACAAAAAGTTAGTCGGTTCCAATAAACGGTGTTCTTTATTCATGAATCAGTTCACCTAAGGTTATCTGTATGTAAGTGACACTTGGGATGTCTTTGGTACTATTTTTGTCTTTACTCACAACAGACCAGGTCTTTCCAGATACAACAAGACCTCCATCTTCCTCTGTATCCCTCCTTACTCTAACCATGACCCTCCATAACAGATAACATCTGACTGCAACTGCTATTATCTAAAATGTGACTTGATTATATAAGCCCATGACGGGAATTCTCTTCCTTCCAGCCAAGTTTTACTTGATCCCAATAGTTTTTATTTATTCATTTCTTTTTCTATGTATCTGGACAGCAGTTGGGTGATTTGAAACTCACATCTTGATTTTACTGGTAATTCAGTGGATCACTCCAGGCCCAGATAAAATCATTTATAGTCCACTTGACTAGATAAATGTCCTAAACAATTGAGCAGGGATCCATTGTGACACATGTTGACCATTCATAAAAAGCATCTTTAATCACATGTAGAAGATTTGGGATATAAAACCTGCAAATGGACTAATTTATTCAACTGGAAATTTTTTTTCCAGTTAGCAAAAATAGTTAAACACTAAATTTCTTCAAATTATGCCAACTACTATTGCTTGTGTTACTATACCAATTAAAGTGCTACAATATTATTTTTTAGACATTTTAATATATTTCACAAACCCACTTGTTTTTAAGAGAAAAAACAAAACAGTGTAAACTTAGATAATGGTCAAATAAATTATTTCAAAGTTTAACCTTTGTGCAAGCAAAACAATATGGTGTCAAAAAGGAGTTATTCCCTTGACTCCACTATTACTATATATGCTTTTCACTCAGACAATGTTTATTTACAAGATTATAAAAATATCTGAACCCAGTATGATGTGATATTTATTATTTACGTTTTATGAATACTTATTTAACAATTTTATAAAGAAATAAAAATTTTGAAAAGAAATCTTTTCATTCAATTTTTTTTTTTTTTTTTTTAAATTACAAAGTTTTCAAAATATATAAACCAACCAAAATGCAATATTTATTATTTACCATTTTATAAATAAATATGAAAACATATTCATAATTTTATGAAAATATCAATGGATTATAAAACAAGAAAATTTGAATAAATATATTACCTATTTCACTTTTTAAAACAAACATGGGAGTCAAAAGTGTATAAAGTAAGAGGTATATTTAGGTCTATGGAACCAACAAATGTTGCAGGGATTTCAAGAATTCCTTTGACAATGTTTAACCTTTGTGCCTGTAAAAAGTAAAGTGTACCAAAAGGACAGTTATTCCCTTGACACCACTATTATTGTGTACATGTTTGACTTGTTTGGCTTCAATGTTTATTTGCAAGATTATAAAATATGTGAACCACCAAGTGCAATGTGATATTTATTATTTACCATTTTATAAAGATTTATTTAACATTTTATAAAGATTTATTTACCACTTTATAAAGAAATAAAGCTGAAAAAAAATCTTATTCAAAAATTTATAAAAACTTACAAAATTATCAAACTATATAAACCAACCTCAATACAATTATTTATTATTTACCATATTATAAATAACTATGACATCGTTTTTTTATTCAATGTAATAAATAAATAATTTAATATATTTGTTATTTCAAGAATAAAGAAAATGTATAAATCTATTTTGATATGTTTGGGTTTTATTAACATTCTGATCGTTACTTAAAAAAAAAAAAAAAAAAAACATTGCCAAATGAGTCAAAAGTGTATACAATAACAGCAGTGTCAAGGGAATAACCATCCTTTGACACACCATTTTTTGGGAAAGGCACAAAGGTTATACTTTGCTATTATTTCATTACACCACCATATTGTATTGGTAGTTTTATAATAAAAAAAAAAAAAAATAAAAAAAATAAAATAAAAAAAAAAAAAAAAAAAAGATTCAGTCAGCAATCAATTTAACAATGAATACAAACTGAAAATAACCACATGCTGTAAGTTTGGATGTGCAGGTGGTGTAGTGGATAATGGCTCAGGATTGTTAATCGGAGAGTTGTGTTTCAATTCCAGTTGGGTTTGTTATATTCATTTACATGCAAATAACTTTTGGAAAGGTATGAATCCACCTTAACTCTCCATCCCCATTTATAGGATAATTAATAAAACTTCTATCATTAACCCCCTTCTCTAGCACAGACATGTATATATGTTTTCATTGAAAGTGTCTTTTTCAGACATGGACAAATAAACACATCCAAAACAATGTTCAAAAACCAGATACAGACACGTTTATACATTGATATTGATTCTTTTTATGCTCTTCTGAGTTTGAAATGAGTCCAATTGTCAACTCATATGTGTGGTAGAGGTGTTAGCCACCACTTGGGTATTTCAAGTTGCCTCAGTTTCTTAGTTACTATATTAACAACAAATAAATAAAAATAAAAAAAAAAAGTTTGAAAATGAAACATTTTTCCCCAAAATAATTGGCAGGAAAGGGGGTTAAACCATTACCATCTCCCAAAAAATAAAATAAAATAATAAAACTGCATACAAAATGTTTAGATTTTGACATTAAATAACCCATAAAGGTTTTGATATGCTGGTAAACAAAAAAAACTATCAACAAACCTTCATCAATCTGTTAAGCATTGATTTGTTTTTAGCTTTATTACTTGATCAGTCAGTCATTTATGTGCCATGCGTGATATACGCTTAGGCGATCATGTATCTTTCAGTACATCACTGATGAGGCAGATTTTATATATATAAGAATAGAAAACAATATTCTGGCAAATATGATTTCTAATAATCAATAACATCTGTTGCAAGTGATATTCAAGATCAATTAATCAGTCAGTTATGTGCCATGTGTGATATGCTTAGGCGATCATGTACCTTTTGATACATGAATGACGAGGCAGATTTTTCCCCCACAGTAGGTTGCCATCCAAGGCTATAGAACCTGGTTTGTCCGGCTATTTACCCATAGCTGGGCAGAGAAGAGATTTGAACTCGGCTCTTCGATTCCTCAATCCAAGCCGCTATCCATTACTCCACCATGCCTCAGAGGAATTGGAGAGCCATATTCAAATTCCAGTTTAATCCATTACTTTCACTTGCATGCTAATACCCTCGGGAAATGTATGAATCTTCTCCCTCCAGCTATGGGTAAATAGCAGGACAGACTGGGTTCTATAGCCTTGGATGGCTACTGGTCTACTGCAGAAAGAAATGCCAACCTACCGCGTGGAAAAATCTGCCTCGTCATTCATGTATCAAAAGGTACATAATCGCCTAAGCATATCACACATGGCACATAACTGACTGATTAATTGATCTTGAATAACACTTGCAACAGATGTTATTGATTCTTAGAAATCATATTTGCCAGAATATTGTTTTCTATTCTTATATATATAGAAATATATTTATATATATATATATATATATATATATATATATATCTCTTTTTATGATGGGCCACATGTTTTCTCAGTTATGTTTGGTGGATTATTTTTATGAAGTACTCTATCTCTCACTCAGCCAATGTAGTTTGAGATTCATCACTAAACGTTACTATTGAGAAATCAATTATTATCACTGTTAACACTTTGAAGTTCACTTTTCTGCTGGCATGTGTAGGCAAAAAAAAAAAAAAAAAAAAAAAACACACACACACAGAAGATTTCTCCTGTAATAATTCTATTATGGCTGGAATTGTTAATCAGAGAACTAAGTTCCAATTCTCATTGGGTTCATTATATTCACTTACATGCAAATACCCCTGAAAAAGGGATGAAAGGGTTCAGTCTGAAATTCTAGAGTATGTCACCTGAAGAAGGCCAGTGCGTGTGAACGACATTAACAATGAGAACAATAGTCCAAATCGTTACAATACCCCATCTCAGAAATATAGACAGACCTGTGATTTTCTTTGGTAGCTTTTTTACTCGCATCACATCTTATTCCTAATTACTATTTTAACAGTAAACTCTTAACCCTAAGTGGATCTCAAGTTTTGCATTGTGTGGAAAAGAAAAAAAAGAAAAAAAAGAAAAAAAAAAAAAAAAGGGAAATTCTTCGAAATTCTCACAAGCAAAAGGTTTCATATACGCATAGATTACAATTTCAGATGAAGAGATTATAAAGTAGCACAAATTATTAATACATGATATGCATTGCATGTTAAACATTTGCTGCATAGTGACCTTTGTGACTATATTTGAAGATTTTTTTTTTTCAAGGAAATTTGGAATAAATCCAATTTCTTAGTTACCAATTTTCCAGCTGACAAATGATCACAAAAGCCATTAATAACTTGCAATTAATAAATTACAAAACGTGTTGAGCAATTTCTTTTGACACCTCAACGAGTCATGAACAGGGCTATGGAGTTGGAACACAAAACCCGATTCCTCTATTTTTGGCACCTCCTGACTCCTCTTTATGTAATTAAGTGATTATGGCCTACAAATCTCAAAGCCTATGCATACGCTCCTAACTTGAGTAGGCCTATATCCTTATAACTGGTTTATATCAAAGAATAAAGATATTGTTGCTTTTAAATCATACCTATTCATTCAATATTTTCTAACAGAATTAGTGACAAAATCTTTGAAAGGATATAGAAATAGCAAAAATAAAAATGCTATAATAATATATAGATTTTCCAAGCATAGCTTAGATGTGGCACAAGGCCGAAAGTATGGGGCACCCAGTGGGGACTGAACTCACTAGTCAGTCATAATTGTTCTAGCAAGACAAGCTTGCTAACCATTACACCGCTTCGAGATTATATATATTTTAAGACATTTTTATGTTCATACATTCTTTTTATAGATGCAAATATTTAAGTAAATGCTTCTATTTATATAAACAGTATTAAACAACATTTACCAGCCTGAATATTTGTATCTATAAAAAGAATGTATAAACATAAAAATGTCTTAAAATAATTGCCAGACTTTGTCCATTTCATAATAATCTTTGCAAATAAGAAACATGCACAGAACAAAAATAAAATTATAATGCAAGATTTTTTACATATGTAGTTTTGAAAATACAAAATAACTACAAAAACTTTAAAAAAGTCGAGATGAATTTCTTTAAAGGAAACAGTAAATATACAGTAGAAGAAATAAAAATAAAAATTTTATAATGTAAGACTTTTTACATAATGTGTAAATTCAACTAGAGTCCGTATAGTTTTACCGATTCCAATTCCTGCGATTCCTTTCAACTCCAACTCTACAGCCCTGATCATGAAAGTGTCATTTAGAACAGTACTACTGGAAGTGTGGTACGTGGACTGGTTCCAGTATGCAAGCCATCATCTGCCAGTATGTAGAGAGTTTCCAGGAAACAAAGAAACAGTACTTACATTCCCTGCCACAGAATCTGACAGGATTTTGTTTTGTTAACATTTTCATTTTAGTTTTATATTTATTATGGTTACATTTTTCAATTACTCATGTTAAAAGTTATTGCCATACAACTAATGAATGCAATATAATGAACAGCAAAACAGTGAACTGAAATACGCATGACATCATGATGTAGCATGTGAACCATACCTCAGTATACCAAAATGCCAATTTCATGGACATACATTTCTACAAAAAAGTAAAGAAATTTTGAATTTTTATTATATTCATTGTATTTTTATGGTATAAAATGAATAATACTAAGAATGTTCACATAATGTTTTCTCTGTTAGGACACAAATATGGTACCAGTCCCTCACACAATGAAAAAAAACTTGTTACATCAATGATGACTGGCCTTAGAATGAATACGACATATCCATGTTTAATACAGATAGTCTCAAAATGAGCCAAAAAATAGGAGACATCTCCCAAAAGAAAAAAGAGAAAATAAAAGAAAGAATGAGATGGCTCACAACACTGCCTCCAGTTGGATTGGAAAGCTTCACTTACCAGACCCTCATACAATGGAGAGAGAGAGGAAAAAAAAGAAGAAAAAAAAGAAAAAAAAAAAAGAAGAAAAGGAAAAGGAGAGAGAGAGAGAGAGAGAGAGGAAAAAAAAGAAGAAAAGGAAAAGGAGAGAGAGAGAGAGAGAGAGAGGAAAAAAAAGAAGAAAAGGAAAAGGAGAGAGAGAGAGAGAGAGAGAGGAAAAAAAAGAAGAAAAGGAAAAGGAGAGAGAGAGAGAGAGAGAGGAAAAAAAAGAAGAAAAGGAAAAGGAGAGAGAGAGAGAGAGAGAGGAAAAAAAAGAAGAAAAGGAAAAGGAGAGAGAGAGAGAGAGGAAAAAAAAGAAGAAAAGGAAAAGGAGAGAGAGAGAGAGAGAGAGGAAAAAAAAGAAGAAAAGGAAAAGGAGAGAGAGAGAGAGAGAGAGGAAAAAAAAGAAAAGGAAAAGGAGAGAGAGAGAGAGAGAGAGGAAAAAAAAGAAGAAAAGGAAAAGGAGAGAGAGAGAGAGAGAGAGGAAAAAAAAGAAGAAAAGGAAAAGGAGAGAGAGAGAGGAAGAGAGAGGAAAAAAAAGAAGAAAAGGAAAAGGAGAGAGAGAGAGGAAGAGAGAGGAAAAAAAAGAAGAAAAGGAAAAGGAGAGAGAGAGAGGAAGAGAGAGGAAAAAAAAGAAGAAAAGGAAAAGGAGAGAGAGAGAGGAAGAGAGAGGAAAAAAAAGAAGAAAAGGAAAAGGAGAGAGAGAGAGGAAGAGAGAGGAAAAACCGAGAGAGCGCAAGAGAGAGAGCGCAAGAGAGAGAGCGCAAGAGAGAGAGCGCAAGAGAGAGAGCGCAAGAGAGAGAGCGCAAGAGAGAGAGCGCAAGAGAGAGAGCGCAAGAGAGAGAGCGCAAGAGAGAGAGCGCAAGAGAGAGAGCGCAAGAGAGAGAGCGCAAGAGAGAGAGCGCAAGAGAGAGAGCGCAAGAGAGAGAGCGCAAGAGAGAGAGCGCAAGAGAGAGAGCGCAAGAGAGAGAGCGCAAGAGAGAGAGCGCAAGAGAGAGAGCGCAAGAGAGAGAGCGCAAGAGAGAGAGCGCAAGAGAGAGAGCGCAAGAGAGAGAGCGCAAGAGAGAGAGCGCAAGAGAGAGAGCGCAAGAGAGAGAGCGCAAGAGAGAGAGCGCAAGAGAGAGAGCGCAAGAGAGAGAGCGCAAGAGAGAGAGCGCAAGAGAGAGAGCGCAAGAGAGAGAGCGCAAGAGAGAGAGCGCAAGAGAGAGAGCGCAAGAGAGAGAGCGCAAGAGAGAGAGCGCAAGAGAGAGAGCGCAAGAGAGAGAGAGCGCAAGAGAGAGAGCGCAAGAGAGAGAGAGCAAGAGAGCAAGAGCAAGAGAGCAAGAGAGAGAGCAAGAGAGCGAGAGGAAGAGAGCAAGAGAGAGAGAGGAAGAGAGCAAGAGAGAGAGAGGAAGAGAGCAAGAGAGAGAGAGGAAGAGAGCAAGAGAGAGAGAGGAAGAGAGCAAGAGAGAGAGAGAGGAAGAGAGCAAGAGAGAGAGAGGAAGAGAGCAAGAGAGAGAGAGGAAGAGAGCAAGAGAGAGAGAGGAAGAGAGCAAGAGAGAGAGAGGAAGAGAGCAAGAGAGAGAGAGGAAGAGAGCAAGAGAGAGAGAGGAAGAGAGCAAGAGAGAGAGAGGAAGAGAGCAAGAGAGAGAGAGGAAGAGAGCAAGAGAGAGAGAGGAAGAGAGCAAGAGAGAGAGAGGAAGAGAGCAAGAGAGAGAGAGGAAGAGAGCAAGAGAGAGAGAGGAAGAGAGCAAGAGAGAGAGAGGAAGAGAGCAAGAGAGAGAGAGGAAGAGAGCAAGAGAGAGAGAGGAAGAGAGCAAGAGAGAGAGGAAGCAATTCAAATCTCTTAAAAGAAGAAAAAAAATGTAATTTAATTGTTTGAAGCATGAAAAAGCAAATAAACAACAAAATCATTACAAATCTTTTTGGATTGAATGGAGGTTAATGCAAATAAGTAAAATAATCCAAGATGACAAAAGATTTGAAAGCAAACAACAACAACCGAGTATCAAAGATTTTTTCACTTACTAGTGTCATATATTCACCTGAGTGAGTTGGTAGCTAAGAGATTCAAGAGTAATTATTAAAGTTGATATATTTTAAAATCAGTCAGTTTAAAAGCTTACTCCTCTAAACACAAGTGAAAAAAAATATATTGTTATTACTATTAATATGCACTGATCAAGGTCAACAGTCAATGATATTATAATAATAATGATGATATAACAAAATAATAAATTGAATCAATTCCTAAATCTGCTGCTAGGAAAGTTAGTTCACTGTATTGTGCTTGACAATTTTTCTCACCAGAATCATCTTGTAAATTTATAAATCTACAATGCATACATACATTGAATATTACTGATTACTGCCACATTTGGTGTGGTGCACATAAATGTTATTTTATAAAAAGACAAAAAGAAAACTTATCTTAGCCAAGGTGTTTGGTCCTCTGAGGGGCTTTATGAGAGGATGAAATGTGATGGCTAAGATAAGTTTTCCTTTTGTCTTTATTCATATTGTCCTATTACAGGTACACTATCTGAGATATATATATATATATATATATATATATATATATATATATATATATAAGAAAGAACAGTAAGATATATAATCCGGTGTTCTTATAGATATTTTTATTTTTACAAAATAGTGCTCAATGTAAATTTACAGAGCATTAATATTATAAATTAATTGATTTAAAATATGGTTATATATAACTCCTATAGAATGTAGCAAAGGAAAGTGAGAAGAAAGGACAAAAGATCAATTGCAAGAAGATGGAAGGCATGGTTGTTAACAAAAGGGACAGCCCAACATGCAAATTACAAATTGGGGATACCAAAATCAAACAAAAAGAAAATATCTGGGATGTGTTTTAACAGGACAGAAAGTGCAACATTCATAGGCACATTGGGATAGTGAAAGATGCCTTCCAAAAGGCTAAGCAAAGTATTAAGAAATAGGAAAATTTCCTTAGAAACAAAAAATAGAATACTGAACTGTTATGTAATAACAGTACTCCTATATGGCAGTTAGTGCTGGACAATCTCCTCACAGATGAAGAGACTTGAAGCAACAAATATGTAGTTCTACAAAAGGATGCTGACAATACCATGGACCGAACACGTGAGCAACAACAAAGTTTTAGAGACAATGAAAACAAAAAGGACGCTTGTACTTAACATCAGAAAGAGGCAGTTGAAATTTCTAAAGCACATAAGGAAAGAGGGCTTGGAAAATCTGATAGATTAAAAGTAAGAGTGAAAGAAAAAAAACTAAATGTAAGAGCTAAGCTATGAAGGACAGGAAATTGTGGAGAACCATGTCCACCTATTTCCTGAAGGGAAACAGCACATGAAGAAGAAGAGAATAACATAGACCAAACATGTCAGCAACGATGAAAATGGAAACAAAATGGACACTTATACTTAACATCGTGAAAAGAGATTTGAAAATTTCTAAGGTACATAAGAGGGCTTGGAAAATACGATATTCACAGGACAGATTGAAGACAAGACGGACAGAGGAAAACAATTTATAACCTACCTAGTGAGCTTGAATAAATGGATGACAGAGCAAAGTTTAGCAGAGATCATAAAATGACAAAATTTATTAAGTGTTTCATACGACAAAAAATTGTGGGGATCCATCATCACCAATGTCCTGAAGGGACACAGCACATAGACGAACAAAGATTTTAGTGAGTTACATAATGCCAAATAGCATCTATTTTCTATTGCACTGACAGACTAAAGCTAACGAAGAAGGATTTTATTCCTATTCAAAAGCAGATTGCAACCTTATTAGTATGTACTGCAACATTTATTACTAAGTGTCAAATAAATTCAATTCAGATATGATTAATTCTAACAAATATAGATTAGTATGCTTCATTAACTAAATTTCCCACAAAGATGAAAAGTTCAATTTCCATTTAAGGGAATTTTTAAGTAACTTGCGAAACCTGTTCAGAATAAATATGCTGAAAAATATTTTCAAAAATAATCACAGATTTCTAGCATTAATTCCTAGACATTCAAGCTTTGTTTTCCTTTATACTAATTTTTTTTTTTTTTTTTTTTTTTTTTTTTAATATCTTCAAAAGTAATCACAGCTTTCTAGCATTAATTCCTTGCCATTCAAGACTGTTTTTTAAATTATTTTCACACATGTACTTCCTAACAACAAAACCGTAAATAGTTTTTTTTCCTTTTATCTTTGTACATAGAAGCATACTTTCTCTTATATCATTACTCTTTATATAAACAAATTTATTACTTTTGAAAACCTGGAATTTCTTCAAAACCTCTCAGCCTTGTCCATTACAACCTATTGTTCCCCCCCCCTATCCACTACACCTACAAAAGGTCTGCAAAATTGAAATTCTTATTTTATAAATTCACCATTTTGTTTAGATTTATTAAACAAGTTTACAACCCAAGTTTGTTTGTTTTGTTTTTTTTTTCCTAACAATTAAGTTTTTTCTTAAAATTATCATTCTTGACATTTTATGTGATGGTTTCAATTTCTTAACTGAAAAAGAAATTAATTGCTCATGAAAAAGGACTGGGCTAAGAACTTTTCAGCACCCTCTCAAATATCTTTGTCAATAATTATAGCAGAATTAAAGAAAGATTAATTGTACCTGAAGAAGGCCGGAGCGTACAACGGCCGAAACATTGTGACAAATATGGCGACAAAGAGGAGTACAATAGTCCGCATAATGTAAATAATGTAGATTAATTGTAATTTTCTTTTAAGAAAACAAGTAAACAGTGAAGTTGGTTGTATTTGACATCAAATAACCTGTTCAGTATTTACTTTCTTTTTATAACCAATAAATGAGTTTGTTATTGGATTTCAAAAAGAAAATCTCATCAGGTTGATGAATCAAACTGTACTTAATGCCCTATTATATACATTTGTAATACACCAATGATATATAAAAGACAAGGTCAACAGAGAGCACAGGAGACATGTACAAAGAACTTGTAAACCTAACAAGTTTCATACAAGAACTAATTGCTAGTACAAAGATAATCATGTTACGGTTTTAGCCATTCAATTTTATAGCCTATTCTACAGGAGAGATTTATTATTTTTTTATTTTTTTTTTTAAATTAAAACTATTTCTTATAAGCATTTTAATCAACTGACTGAAACTAAAAACAATAGTTTTATCAATGGATTTAGGTTGATATAACTTTCCACATATGCAGCATTTTTAAAGTGAGTTAAGTGTCATGCGTGATGCACACTTAAGCGATACACGACTGACGAAGCAGATTATTTCCCCCACCCCTGGAGTAGATTATCATTTCTTTCTGCAGTAAACTAGTTGCTATCAAAGGCTAAAGAACCTGATCTGTCCTACTATTTACTTATAGCTGGGAGAAGAAGAAGTGGATTCATGCCTTTCCCAAAAGGGTATTAGCATATAACTGGAATTTGAACTCAGCTCTCAGATTCCTCAATCCAAGCCACCATACATTACTCCACCTTATCAATAAAACAATTGTTTGTCTGAAGAAGTTACTTTTGGGAAAGAAACATTAATATCTTTTTCCTGTGTGTGTGTGTGTATATATATATATATAATAAATAAAGAAATATAGTTTTAAAGTGTGCTATATTTATGGGATCAAGTGCTCGATATCAGAGATAGTATATATAAATATAAAAGTGAACATTGAAGTCAACACTCAGAGGCAACAGGCTGTTTCATGCTAGACGCAATCGTCAAGGTGCGAATGTTGGATGTTTCCTCGACTATTTATATATATGGTCAGTGGTGTATTGTGGGTAATCTATTCTGGCAGTTATTTTTGTGGTAGTGGCTTGTTTGTTTGTTTATTTGTTTGGGTTAATTTATTTTACTTGTTTTTCATTTTGTATTTATATATTTATTTATTTAAAGTGTCCCCCCCCACCGCCAAAATAACAGAATGGACTATGGCAAGCAACCTAAAGATCGAATGAATAAATAGCTTTAATTATCTTCCCAGACCAAAACAAACTATTAAATAAGCGACCTAAGCATATCACCCCCATTTTTTTTTACTATGTTAATAAAACATCAAAAACAGAAAAGAATAAATAATACGAAATGAAAAA
>OZ010596.1:27130729-27133229 GCA_963932145.1 Acanthosepion lycidas
AAAACTATCAGAGACAACGACGACAATATCAATTGCTCTCAAGCTGCTCATTTCAACCAACCAAACCATAGGTACTGATGTTATATGCATCATTTTTGCATTTTTATTTAGCTGCCACAACCAACCCCCACAAAAAAAAAAAAAAAAAAAAAAAAAAAAATGGTGGTTATAATTCCTTTTTAAAATAAAGTGTTACATTCTAGGTTTAAACAGAAATTTTAGCATACTTTAATACAATTTCTACAAAAAGCCAGGAAAATGAATCACTCACACAAACATGGACACTATCACACATAAATTCAGACATTAATGAACGTTAAACTTCCACACCCACCAGAGAAATGAAGTGTCTGACACCCAATGAGGGAGGCATTGGAAAAATCATACATATATAGATATAAAAAGGCTGATGAGACAAAGTGTAAAATTTATTAACAAAGCATTTTGCCAAGAGCATATGCTCTCTTTGGCTTCCCCAGGTTAGAATGAATGACAAAACTGTGTGCGAGGAAAAATGCCTTGGTGTCTGAAGATAACTGACTCATAAATCAAATTAAATTACTTTAGCTTATCACCTCCCAATATCCAGACTTAAGAGAGTGTTTGTTTGTTTTATCTACATTAGAGAGAGAGAGAGAGAGAGAGAGAGTATGCACTCTTGCAGAAGCACACACAGAGGATTGGTGTATATGGAATAAATTCCAATAACCAAAAATTATTATTCTTAAAAGAGTGCTCAATACAGAGTAGAGCAAATATAATTATTTATTCAAAAATTATAACATATGTTATTAAAAACACTACAAAAATAGATATTTTATTTCAACACTTTTGGTTTCTTATCAAGTGATGGTGTTGAATCTAGAATAAAGGTTTTAAAAGGTTTAAATCAATCAAACACCTCTCACTATGGGAAATGCTGTTACATAAGCTGGAATGACCAATCAAAATACAAGTATATGAGGATTAAAAAAACTTGACAACGAACTTTGGTGATAATTATTTAATGCTTTAATGTTAGGGTTACACTAAAACAGAATTCGTTCTAACTAATATTAAATTATACTATAAAATTCAAAATTACCAATTTTAAATTTAATCTATATTAAGTTTAGAAAATTATAAAATTATTTAAAGAAGAAACTGAGGAAAAATATGTACGTTTTATTATTTATTTTATCTTTATTGAAAGACCAAAAATTAAGTTGAAATAAATGTTAAAATCTAATGTTGGTCTGAGCTCTGTGACAACTTAGATACATTTGAATTGAGGATGTGGGCAGGGGAGGGGGAAATCTTGCAAAAAGACAATACATACACAATCAGATTATAATACACAAACATGTAGATATATATTTAAATACATAAACACGCAAAAAAGTGACAAAACAGGAAATGGGTGTCCACGACCATAAAAAACACACAACATATACATACAATGAAAGACACATATAAGCAATTATACACATATATTGATAAAGACATGCACATATACCCACCAAGAAATATTCAAATTTGAAAGTGTTAGGAAACGAATTTTAACATACTATTAAAATATAACTTATACGGGCAAAGATATATAGATAAAAATGTTTGAATAGATAAAATTTAATATTGGTAGAATAGAAAAACAAATTACTGAGCAGTACTAAACAAACTAGATGAGATATCCCTAGACATGGGCAATAGAACAAGAACAGTCTACTCCTATAGATTAAATAAAGGGTTTCAGTTTGAAATTCTCTGGTGGATATCTGGATTAACATAGATCTGATGAAGGCTGAAGGGAACAACAGCTGGAATGTTGTGATAACAACAAAGATGTTTGTTTTATGGCATATCAACCTGAATGGATTATTTCATGCAGACAAAATGTTTATTGCTAGTAAAATTAATTTTTTTCAAAAATGTATTGCTGGTAATATTTTTTCCTTCAAAAATCTATTTCTGGTAATATTTTTTTCTTCGTAATGTATCGCTCATAATTTTTTTTTTTCCTTTACAAAGTTTTTCTGGTATTAAAACCTATTCTTACACTTTCATAGTGTTTTGAACCCCAGTTTGGGGTTTAACCATTTGCCCATAGCTTGGACCCTTATAGGTGCTACCACCCCAGGTCGGGGTGGACCTGGAAACATAAGCAATTAAGAAGTGGTTCCATGCCCCTCAAAACCTCCTGATCACAGGCCTTGCTGCTGATGTAGTTTATCGTCATACCCAGGATGCAAAGATGAGGACAATAGTCCAAATGTAAATTATCTGATAATATTAAAAATTATATAAAAATTGTCATTTGACATGCACAAATAAATATAATCTCAAAAGAAGAACAGGATATTATAACGATACTGAGTGATGGTAATGCAATATTGAAAATTGTAAAAATGACTAGCAATGTAACAGAAATATGAAAACAATTAAGACTAAAAAGCAAGAAAAGAGGATTGACAAGCAAAAAAATATATTTCAAGAAGCTAATGTTGCATTTATAAACCAAATA
>OZ010596.1:27138229-27163229 GCA_963932145.1 Acanthosepion lycidas
TTATGAAACTGATGGAACTGCAGTCGCAGATAAAATTATATACAGCACACATGACTATAGTGGTGTTCTAATCAAATTAAGCAGGAACCCACTGTGTCACACAAAACTATTAAATGGTATTAAATTACTTTCAAAGTCTTAGACCATACTAATTTTTTAGAAACAGCAGCAGCAATGAGAGGAGTGGAAGAAATTGTAAAGATTTTTGGAAATACCATCTCAGATTCTTCAGAAAAAAAGACCATATAATTTTCTGGCATGATGATAGAGATGATCAGAACTTTGAATGCTAAATTAAGATGTCAAATGTGAGATATTCAACAGACCAGATGATATGCCTCGTTATACAGAACTCTACAACCAGTAAATGTAATCTACACTGAAGGATATTTAAAGACATCAAACATAATGAATATTATTACATAATAAACATAATGAATACTATTACTGAATATTACACAGCAATTTTGACTGAATTCTAAATACCAAAAAATCTACCAATATACAAAAACTGCTTGCATATATTTTTAATCCCTAACTTAAGAATATCCACACAAGTGGAGTAAACAGTATAAGAATTATTTTTACTAAAAATCAACAATATCAGACTAAAAAAAATTTAGTCCGATATATTTTAATTTCTGTGTTTTTCTGGAATGAGGAGTTATCATTTACATATAGATGATTGTCTTTTTTTTTTTTTTTTTTGCCGTTTTCATGTTTTGGCCATTAAGCCCTTTGGCCTTCATCAGGTGTATATCGATCCATCTAACCTACAGATCATATGCTACACTATGAGAACCTCCTTAGTATGCCTAGCATAGAAATAAATGACAGCAAGTCTCCAACACCAGCAGCAGCTGTAACAAATGTGGCACAAAAGAGAAAAGCTTCAGTGAATGCAATTAAGTACGACAAGCACAGAAGCACTCATCAGCAGGCAGGTTAGGTTTAGGGCTCCAAGTTCTCCACAGAGAATTGTCCTACAGGATAATATCCTAGTGGATTAGAGCATTGGTTTGTGAATTTGGTAACATGGTAATTGTAAGTTCAATCTGAGCAGTCTGTACATAGGCTCTCTGGAAAAAGAATGAGCAATAATAAAACCAGACATGGGCAATGGTACAAGAACAGTCTACACAGATTCAATAAAGGATTTAGTTCAGAATTCCCTGTAAATTACCCAGATCGATAGAACCTTGAAGACTGGGAGGTATAACTGCCAAAATGTTGTGATAACAGACTGGTTCCTATAGCCTTGGGTGGCAGCCAGTCTACCACAAAAAGAAACATCAACTGTTGTTGGAATATCTTCTGCCGAGTCAATCATGAATCTGAAAGGACTTGATCACCCAAGCATGTATGGCACTTAACTGACTGAGGATAGCAATAAGCAGTTCCAAACTTGACATTTTTAAATAAAGTAACAGATAACCAAGTTAGCGATCAATCTGACACTATATATATCATGAAGAAGACACTACTTCCAAAATAAAATTAAGAAAAATAAATAATCCATATTGCCCTACTCTGACAAATGGGGGGTGGTGTTAAATCAAAGCTAATCTACTAAAATCATTCCCCAACCAATTTTTTCTCCACCAATTCTTTTTCTTTTTTGAGCAGGACCAGTCAATTTAAGTAGTGCCCGATTTCCTTTTATACTAACATTTTTTTCATTGTTCCAAAAGTTCAGAAATTTAATGGAGTGATTAGTAACAAATCATGGTATGGACTAATAGAATATCACCTTAGAATACCCAAACTTTATGATCTCCCTAAAATCCACAAAGCAGGTATTCCAATGCTTCCCAATATTTCATTTATTGGTAGTGCTCCCCACAAACTGACAAAAGTCATAACAAAACTTAACTGTCTTTGGAACAATCAGCCAATCACAAGTTAAAAATTTCATGCAAGCTGGTTGAAAAATAAATGGGAATAAATATGACAAACTCATGGCTAGATCTCTTTACATCAATGTTCCAGTTTACAAAAGCTTAAGAACTTAAAAACAAAACAAACATCTGATACAAGCAAAAATAAACATCGTCCTACCAATAGGTTAAAATCATAAAAAATTTGACATCATATACTGATTTAAAAAAAAAAAAAAAAAAAAAAAAAAAAAGCCCGTAATTACTAGACATAAACAAATTTTTATTCCCATACAACTCAATAAAACTGACAATGCACTTAAATTTTTTTTTTATGCCAAGGTTTAGTTTTGGACCAAGGATTGAACTCACAATTACAGTGTATATATGTACACTTTTATAATAGGCATTTAAACCTATGTTTGAGATGCATTCAAACCAAATTAATTCTTGGACCTTTCTTTCTTTATCTTGTATTTTCTACTGCAATGTCATCTGAGCTGCTCCCGACACCAAATAACAAAAAAAAAAAAAAAATTAGGTTAAATTGCTGCTTATTATTTATTTGACCTTATAAGCCTTGAATAACTGATAAAAGAAATTTCTCTCTTTATTTGGGTGACATTTGTAAAGACTGATTTTGCAATTTTCATTAAATTCTACTAAAAATTGACTTTCATTTTCTTTTTTCATCAGCATATGATTTGCTTTGAATTAGTTGTTTATATAGCCTGTGATATCATGGGTAGGTTTTATTGTTGGCTGTGTTAACTCACTTTGATATACATAATGATTACATAATCATTTTGATTTTGCATTTTGATCACATAATGAAACATGACTTTTCCAATGCTCGTGTAGATAATAAAAACCATGAAACAGTGCTGACTGTGGGCCACATGAACTTGTCTGCACAATACAGATTACTTAATTGAAATTAGATTTCAATTAAATACAGTTTTATTTTTTGTATACAGTGCTCAATATCCTACAGATAGAGCTATATCGTATAAATTGCTCTGCATGTAGTATTACACTATATTAGGTTCCTCCACTTTTGGCATAAATTTGATACCTACGTTTAAAAATTCTTGCAAAAATCAAATAATTGTCGGATTTTAATGAAACTTTCAGGACTTATTCACAAATGAATGAAATTATTTTTTTTTTTTTTTTTTTTTAACACGTTTCCACCCACTTACATATTTTCATGAAATTCCGAGAAATTAAATCTTCAAGCGCGGGATTTGTTTTATTAGTTATAAACAGGACTCTTTGTGAAAAGTAAATCACCAGTTTTTTTTTTTTGTAAAACAGTACCCCATATCATAGAAAATCTGCTCTGAATTATAAAAAAAAAAAATTATAATGTAAAAAACTATGACATTAATTAATTAGAAAAGCTTTCACCTGTTTTTATAAATACGTTATACTAAGTACATTATTTTGTGAAGAAATAAAATTTTTTCAATGAATAATGTTTTTTTTTTTACAAATTTAAAAAATTTCTTTATTAACTTCTTAATACTTCAAAAATCATTTAAAATTCTTTATTGCTTTCAAGCACGTAATGCAATGATAACATTAATGAAAAAGTAAATTTACGAATCAAAATTTGAAAAGCACATAACAGTCATTTGACCCCAAATATTTTTAAAATAATTTTTAAAAAAAGTTTTGAAAAAAAACGTTCATAATTTCTACGTATGGAAATGTATACATGACATAATTTTTTATAATTTTTTAATGATTATTTAATTAATGAAAAACTTTAATTACCTAATTAAGAAAGTATGAAATAAAAAATAGATATTACATAATTGCTGAAAAAAAATGTTAATATTTAAAAAGTACTAGTTAAAAACGAAAAATCGCGTTCACTTACTTTGCAAAAATTGTCAATTTTGATCATCCATAGTAATCTGTCATCACCTCATCACAATCGAGCGTTTTTTTTAATCGTGATATGCTGCATTTTACTTGACCTAATGGAGGAACCTACACTATATGTACCTCTGTTATATACTGAGTGTAACAGGAAAATTGTCCAGTTGTTAGATTAAGCTTTGAACCATTCTAATCTTAGAAGTGATTAAAGATATATTACTGGAGTTCTCCGATTTTTATAACTCTATTGAACTCTACTTTGGACAATAGGAATGTATTTAGCTGTAAGTACAAATGAAGATTGCTCTTGCTGTTGTGACCTCCTGATCCAGTTTTCCTCTCTACTGTTCTCCATTTTTTAAACTCATTCACTGTTCTCTTGATAGTTCTTGAATGAACTTTGAAGATGGAAGCCAGAGTATGAATGTTGGTACCATTACTGAAGGCCTGAATGATATTTCCTCTCACCACTGCTCAGTTGTGAAGACAGTGGGGCTGACAAAACAATTTTAACCTGATCTCTTTATAGTAGAAGACCTCAAAGGGTTTTTTGTTTTTTCTTATGACAAATGGTGTCAAGATGACTAAATGTCTGATCTGGAAAAAATTTTTTTTTTTTTTTTAGATATTAAACATTTTGTGGGATGGGCAATTATCGCATGCTGTTTGAACAATTTTGCTAAGTAAATAAAAACTAGACAAGATATCGCAAAATGTTCAACAGGGTAAGAACAATCTATCTCTCCAGATTAAATCAAAGCTTCAGTGTAAAATTCCCTGAAGGTTGCCCCGCACCCCTCAAACGGATCGGCAATTGATGAAGGCCAGCTGCATAACAACAAAGATATCAAAATAGACCAAAAATGGATTTTTAGATATAACTGATAAAACTATCCAGCTGCTATCTAAAAAAAAAAAAAAAAAAAAAAAAGTTTTCTCAAAATGTATATGTTTGCTATGTTTTCCTTATGCCAATGGGGTAGGGGGCAGCAAAGATTTGTATAGAAAATTTTAATATCTTTTTTGCAGTAAAGAACACATTGATTTGTAAATTCTTGCAAAAAATAATAAATAATTAATGAATAAATAATTGTCAGATTTTAATGAAACTTTCAAGATTTATGAATGAAATTATTTTTTAAACATATTTTATTTTAGAAAATCGTGATAAAAAATTTTTTAACATCTTTTACCCCCCTCCCCCAACACACTTAATGAAATTTCTAGAAATTAAATTGCATGCCACTTCATATTTATAATAGTTAGGACTCCTTGGAGAATGTAAATCATTCATTTTTTTTTTTTTTTTTTTTTTTTTTTTAAACAGTTACTCATTCTTACTTTAAAATAAAAAAAATGCAATCAAACTAAGACATTATTTAATTAGAAAAGATTTTAATTACTTTTATAAATAAGCTATATTAAGGATACTATTGTCTTAAGAAAAATATTTTTTTTTTATCAATAATTTTTTCACAAAAGTATATTTTATTTTTGAAAATTTTAATAGAGAATTACACTGTGATAAAAAGAGGACAAAAAAATGTATGAAGCAGCTATTTTAGCCACCTCCAAATTCTTCCAGTAAATTTAAATTAGTTTTAAATTAGTTTTTTTTTTTTTTTTTAAAGTATTTTGCTTATTGAAAATATTAAATTAAAACTAAAAAAACTTCAAGAAAGATTTTTTTCATTTTCAAAAGGTCATTTTAAACCTTAGCTATCATTTGTTTTAGTAGGTATCTATATTATAAATAAGAGATACGAGTATACCCTATTTTTCTGTTTTACAGAAAGTCTTCCAGAATTTAAACAAATCTCGCTAACATTGAACAAATTTATTACAGAGAAGCAAGTAAAATGCTTTTGTAATATTTTTGGTGTCAAAAATATAAAATTATATTTCCTCAGGTTGGAAATGTAATTTGTTTTTATTTGGTCTTATCCAAAACATTTGACTTTTTATTATTATTATTTAACTAATGTTCCACCTATACAAAGGACAAAGGTAGTTGTGCAAGTGATAAGAATAAGGGTCAAAGATCAAATTGGCTGCTGATCTAAAAAACTCATCTGTAAACTGGGGCAAGGATTGACATGATTACTTTAACACCTCCAAAACAATTAAAATTTCCCTCTATTAATCATCTGAGACCCTTTTTTTGCCTCCCATCAGGATTACTGATGCTGTCAGGAGAGTAACTTGTTTCACCTTCTCAGGCTAAAATTCTTGGCCGACCTGAAGAGGAAAGGTAATATTGAATCAATTGCTAAGTCTGCTGCTAAGAAAGTTGGTTCACTGATGTGCTAGATAATTTTTCTTGCTCAAATCTATCTTAATATTTGTAAGTCTACCATTCATCCATGCCTTGAATATTACTGCTACATATGGTCCAGTGCTCCTGCTACATATTTAGAGATTCTTGATAAAATCCAAAGAAGAATCAGCAATATTATTGGCCCTTACCTGGTATCTCAGCTTAAATCACTTTCCAAATGCCGTAATGTAGCTTCCTTGTACCTTTTTTTTTTTTTTTTTTTTTTTTTTTTTTTAGAAATACTTTCATGGTAATTGTCCAGATGAACTCTGCCATGGTACTTGATTGACAGTAAGGTTTCATCAATTCATAGCTGAATTAGCTAAATGTAACCATAAGTGCTATGCTAACAGTTTCTTTTCTCACACTTCTCACTTGTGGAACTCTCTTCTAGGCAACTTTGATTTTAAAAAATTTAAATGCACTATGAATTGTTACCGACTGTGTTCTTGATTACTCTATCGTTCTCTCTACTTAATATTTTTTTTTCTTATTCTTTCACACTCAGTAACCCTTGTCTCTTCACTGCCTTGCATGGGGTGAAATATTAAACAAAAAAATTTACAAGGGTATGTGGGAAAGAGAATACAGTGAAGAACATTTGAATATACCAGGTATAAGAGACAAATTGTTCAAATCGTGTAACAGCATGGGATAATTGTCCATACCACAAAATGTTTAATATCTAAAATTAAAAAAAAATTAAAAAAAAATTAAAAAAATAAAAAAAAAAATAAAATGATTGAGTTTCTTTTTTCTACGTTTCCAGATAAGACATTTAGCCATCATGAAACTGGATCAGGAAGTCACAACAGCAAGAGGGATCATCATTTCAACTTAGAGCTAAATATATTCTTATTGCCCAACGAATTCAACGGGGTTACAAAAACACCAGATTTCCACTAAGATATCTTTAATTATTTCTAAGATACAATAGTTCAAAGCTTAATCTAACAATTGGACACTTGTTATCACACCCAATATTATATTTATATATATATATATATATATATATATATATATATATATATATATTTTACAGTGATGTTCAACCTGTACAAAGTCTGGGATCTACTTAAAGGCAGAGAGTTACAGAGTAAGAGGTACAGTTTAGGTTGATATGTGGGAAATAGAATGGTTAACCCTAGACTTGAACAGGTTAAGATTGTAGTTGTCGGGAAAGCATTCTTTTGGGAGTCAGTTCCACAAAAAAAAAAAAAAAAAAAAAAAAAAAAAAAAGTTTGTGGAAAGAAGCTGTTTAATTGGAACTTATTTTGCTTTTGATAATCAATACACGTATCAATATTTCTTATTTGGGGCATGCCTATCACAGCAGGTAACCTATCCAAAACAGCAACACAAAGAAACAACATTGCAATTGCATAAGTCTCCAGTCACCTCAGCATATAAGCACTGGGCAGAAATAGACTGAAATATCTTAATTATTGCTGCTTTGTTATTCACAACTATTTCAATGTTCCACAAATTTTAATGACATTTTTATATTCCAAAATTGTCATATAAATATATTCACTTTTTATTTTTAATATTGATATAATGGAATAACCCCACCATGACTATACTATAGGTAGTAACAACCTGTAAGTATCTGCAAGTCAATGGACTACAGAGTCTAGCTGAAACCTTTTTCAGCTGTGCTGGTTGAACTTTCTGTCTTCGGGCAGAGAAGAACCCGGAGAAGGCTATGCCGAAGGGCAGAGTCTTAGTCAGGGAGGTAGACAGACCCAATCTTGTTTATGCAGGGTTTATGGGAAGTTTTTTGGCCAAGCATATGGGAACACCACATTAAATTCAGCCTTGTGCCACATGTGACTGCATGGGGCAGTTGCTAGATACCGTCTAACTGGGATCTGCTGAATACGATTCAGACTTATGCAAGAACTACCGACCTTCCAATAGTAGCACTCACTACTGGATCGACTTGTGATGACCTTGAGTATAACTTACTTTTATTCTTATTGTACTGGTTTTTACAATAAACCTTTACTTATTTTATCCACATGTTTTTCAAGTATATATTCTTATTAGTATAGAATATAACAAATATTTTCCTTTTAAATTAATATTCTTTTTCATTAACTTTTTTTCTAAACTATCCCAAATCAAAAGCCCTAGAAAAATTCTTGCAACCCTCATTCAGGCTGTCACTGGTTTAGTAAGCACTGCCATATCAGATCTGTTTTTTTTTTGTTTTGTTTTTTTTAACAATGCATAAACAAAACAGCCCTAACATGCAAATTACATATTGGAAATAACAAAATCAAACAAGTACAAAACTTTAAATATTTGGGAAGTGTTTTAACAGAAGACTGAAAGTGAGACACTAAAATATAGAGATTCATAGGGGGCAACCAGACATTCCAAAAGATAAGCAAAATATTAAGAAAAAAGAAAAATTTCATTAGAAACAAAGAAAAGAGCACCGAACTGTTACATGATATCAGTCCTCCTATATGGTTGTGAATGCTGGACAATCTCCTCATAGATGAAGAAGAGACTTGAGGCAAAAAGTAAAGAAGGATACTGAGAATGCCATGAACCAAACAAGTGAGCAACAACAAAGTTTTAGAGACAATGGAAACAAAAACTTATACTTAACTTCAGAAAGCCAGTTGAAATTTCTAGGGGACATAATGAGGAAAGAAGGCTTGGAAAATCTTATACTCACAAGGCAGATTGAAGGCAAGAAGAGCTACATCCTGAAGGGACATGAAACAAAGAACTCAAGTATATAATAGACTACAAATTTAAATTATCAATGTATCTATACAGAGAAACAGATGGAGCACTTCGGATATATAAATTACGACAGAGTAGTGAGTTTGATCCTCACTGAGTGCACCATGCTTTCAGCCTTCTGCCACATCTAAGCAACACTTAAAAAAAACTGCAGTGTAATCGTTAGCAAGTTTGTCTTGTTAGATCAATTATAACAGGGTAGTGAGTTTAATCCTCACTCAGTGCTCCATACTTTGGGCCTTGTGCCACATCTAAGCTATGCTTAGTAAATCATTATACACACAGTCAGACACACAGAAGATTCCCAAACACCTATTTACAATTAAAAAAAATAAAAAATAAAAATAAAAATAAATAAATAAATAAATAAAATAAATAAAAAAAACTCCATTTTAATTTGTAAATAATTTTGCAAGTCAACCAGAGAGAACCTGTTCCCTTACCAATTAAGAACTTGATTACAAATTACCGTGTAATTACAAGCATTACATGCTCATTTGTAGAATTTTGATTATATAAATACAAGGGTTGATTGGACAGTAAGTTCTTCAAATCATATAAAGGAAGTTTTAAACCAGAGGGAAAGTCAAACTGGGACAAAAATGAAGTAGATGCCTGCTCATTTCCAAGCAGCCTTTGTAACTCACACTTCTTTTAGTGGGTCCTTCAGTCCTCACAATCAAGAGAGCTTGTCTCAGTGTGTGAGTCCTTGCTTATGAATGATGTTTCTGATTCAAGAAGTTCTGCTATCTTGTTTTCTGGGTAACACCTCATTCAGTAACCCTCTACCATAAATGGCTCTTGAACTTTGTATTGAGTTAACACTTGTGTGTGTGTGTGTGTATTATATATATATATATATATATAAAAAATAATAATAATTAATTTATCTATATAATACTAAGTCTGTGGTGTGTCCATCCAGCACATTAATTATTTAAAAATGAAACATATTGGATTGTAAGAATAATTCATTTATTTTTTTTTTTTTGCAAATGAATATTGCATTAACAATTTTTTTTTTTTTTCCAGATACAGGTCCTACTATTTAATCCATAACTTGAGGGAAGATATGGATTCATACCTTTCCCAACAGTATTTGCAACATTATGTACATGAAGTTTCTGAATTACTTTAATAATACACATCATTTTCAACTGGTATCAGATAAAGAAAAAAATGTTGACCTTTCAATACCTCCTTTAATTTTTAGAACCCGAAGTCTGGCAGCACCAAATTAGATATAGTACTAACTGTAGTGCCCAACAACTTAATTTCAGGCTCCATGCAAGTTATCACTGCTATGAGACTATAAAAAAAAAAAAAAAAAAAAAAAAAAACTTATTCTGTAGATGTGTTATGTCAATGTTTGCAAGGTTCTACAATACCTCACCAAAGACTTAAACCCACCCCAGACCTCAAGTGGGACTCTTGTACATGATCCATCACTAAAGATGCTGGAAAAATGGTCAGTTCCCTGTACCGTACCAGTAAGAACCTGACTCTTCCTCCTATGCTCTACATTTACAAGAGCCAAATCTGCTGCCATATATGGGCTGGTGCTGCCCAGTATTCACTTTCCGGTCTTGATAGAGTCTATGAGTGTCTATGAAGACTTGTGAGTAATGAATCATTTTCCATCTTACATCTTTCTCACAGATGAAACATTACAAGCCTCTAACTGCTCTATTAATATTTCCATGGAAATTCCTTAGTTTCCCCAAACTCTAGCCCTCCGAGCTAAAGCCTGCCATGCCATACACATTCGGGTAAATCACTTTCATTCCATTTGTATTCCATTAGTAAGGAGCAAGTTCTACTTGGATAGCTTATTCCCAAGAACTGTTGCTTTGTTATTGTTACAATCTTAACCTCTTCAAGTCTAGGGTTTGCCATTATCTTTCACGCATATCCCCATAAGTGGTGACCCTTACTCATAGCACTCACAACTCCCTATCTTGAGTGGCTCTTGAATTATTAACATAAAAAAAGAAAATTATAAAAAGAAAAAAATTACAAAAATAACTAAATAAAAAAATAAAAATTGGTATTTTATTTGGCAGAAATTCCATGTGAAGGATTCCCTGATCACAACTTTATACAGAGTTTGGAAGAAATATCTCCCACATAATAGTAAGACATAAGTGGCAATAGTGTCTTAATCAAGCTAATATCTTACCATTATGTGGAAGATATTTCTGATGCATACTGTACAACTCGTACATAATCATTATTATTACTATTATTATTATTATTAATGAATATTGCCACAAACTCACACTAAGCATGTTTGAGCAAGATTTTATATACGATTGAATACTATTGAAGACATGTTCAAACATGTTTCTATCTTCATTACAAGTGATGCACATTTGGAGACTTTATTTATCAATCAATTTTTATACAAAATAAATTATAAATAGCTTGACAAATCACTTCTTTTTTTTTTAAATTAAATTCATTTTTTCAGTTTTATTTCAAGTATTAATTACAATAGCTTTTATTAATGCTTAACCCACTGTACCCAAGAAGCACCTTAAAAGAAGAGATCAAGCTGAATATGGACATTTTTAGAGTAATCAATGTATGAACTTAGATAAACTTTCTATATCTTCTCCCATTTGTTAATTCTACTGTCTTGCCATCTTCAAGATTTTTATTCTCTTATTACTACTATTACTATTATTACTACTATTATTACTATTACTACTACTATTATTACTATTACTATTATTACTACTACTATTACTATTATTATTACTATTATTATTACTATTATTACTATTACTATTACTACTACTATTATTATTACTATTACTACTACTATTATTATTACTACTACTATTATTATTACTATTACTACTACTATTATTATTACTATTACTACTACTATTATTATTACTATTACTACTACTATTATTACTACTATTATTACTACTACTATTATTATTACTATTACTACTACTATTATTACTACTATTATTACTACTACTATTATTATTACTATTACTACTACTATTATTACTACTATTATTACTACTACTATTATTATTACTATTACTACTACTATTATTATTACTACTATTATTACTACTATTATTACTATTACTACTACTATTACTATAATACTGTCTTCCCTTACTCTTCTGTTTATTATTATCATCATTCAATCTTGCCATCTTTATTATTATTACTACTACAAGTAGTAGTAACCTATTATAATTATGCTTGTTTCTCCCTTTGTTAGTTTGCATGAAGAAGATAGAAGTTGAGAGAGAATCAGATTAAGCTGAAAAGAACAGATACTACACTTTGATCTTAATATTTGACATAATTACATCAATTCAGCACAAGGCCAAGGGAAAAAGTGTGGCTGAACAAAATGCATGTTAGTATTATGATAGTCCTCTTCTCCTGTTTATTATTATCATCATTCTACTGTCTTGCCATCTTCAAACCTTTTCTTATTTTGAAATTGAATTATCTTCTCTTTATAAGGATTTTGAATTATTGTCCGTTTTAAGTCTGTATTGTACTTTTTACATCTGAACATAAATCATTTTAAATCTTTGCCTGAAGAATGGAATAAAAGTCCTGCAACATCTAGAAACAATAAGTACATAATACATTTTCTACACTGCTCAGAATCATAAATTATTTTGGATAAGGTTGAGCCTCATACAGAAGACCAAACAATTTTTGAGTGGGAAAATATATACACAATTCCCTAGTTTAAAGTTAAATGAATTATTCATGTGTACAGCAATGGATTAATTTTCATCTATATAATAAATATGAATGTCAGCATGTCACACTTTTTCAACTTTTCTCCTAGAGGCCGTAGGCCAACATATTATACCATGTTGGAACCAGGCTGACTCCATAACCAAATTAAAAACATACAAGGCCTAATTCAGACTGACAATCCTGAAATTTTGGATTCAAGTTCTCATTACTGCAATTGTTTTTGGTGATTTTTGTACATGATTTTTTGCAACTAATTTTTCTTTTTGTATGATAACAATTTTTATAACTTGGAAATAAATTTAGGAATAATCAAAATTAATTGGGAAAATCCAGCAAAAATCACCCATGAAATAAAAAAAAAAAATAAAAAAAAAAAAAAATTGTTTTCATGAACGGTAAAGACCTACATACATCAAATTGTTTTTAAATTAAGTGGTGGCGTAAGAATTATCGTTGAATTTTTAAATGGTAAGCTTAAATATTAATGCAACAATCAATTTTGAGTTCTGTAGTTTATTGTTGCCTATTGTGTCTATTACTCCCTACCCATTGTGATGAAGGCTCAATAAGGAGCTCTTCAAAGGAGCAACCTTAAATGCCACCTGATAGGTCGGCTTTTAAGCTAGTTTAAAAAAAAAAAAAAAAAAAAAAAAAAATTCAACAGCAGAGCTACTTTGTATTAAGTGAATCTATAAAAGAATATCACCAAGGGAAAGGAGACCTTGTAAACCTTCAATTACTATTGTTGGGCATTATCACATTTTCACCATCGGAATTTTCACACACCCCATTTAAAATATTATAGGTATATCAATTTAGTTCTTAATTTTCTTGTTAAATATTGTCTTGTGTTTTTTCCAGTTTTTACAGGATAAATAAAAAAAAAAAACATTAATACAAGCAGACAGTTTTAATTTGAAAAATGAAACTAAAAAGGCCAATATTAAAAATTGTTTCCATTTCTTTATCACTAAGTAAAATAAGGAAGCTATATTGATAAAAAATTACAAATTATTTACAGAACTAACTACTATATAGTTGCTTGAATAAACCAATTTAAAAGACGTCTCAAAATCTGAAAAAAAAAAAAAAAAATAAATAAATAAATAATAATCACCCAATTACTATAATTGGATACTTTCATACCTCTAAACAAGTTTTTTTTCTCAATCATTTCACCCTAAGCAAGGTTACAAGGCAACCGAGATGCAGGGGATTACTAAGTGTGAAAGAAAAACACTTAGGAGAGAAAACAATAAAAGAACAGAAATTAAGACAAAAGATAATGATTAACATCGCATTTACATTTTTAAAGCTCAAATTTGACAGGAAAGCAAGAAGTCAGGAGTTCCACAAATGAGAAGTGTGAAAAAAAAAAAAAAAAAAAAAAAAAAAAAAAAAAAAAAGAAAAGAAAGAAACGGTTAGCATAGACCTTGTGGTTACATCTAGCTATTTCCACTGTAAAATGATGAGACCTTGCCGCCAATCTAGTACCGCGCCTAAATCCGTAAAGTTTAGGTATCATAGAGGAAATTTCATCAGAACAATTACCATTAAACGATATTGCAGAAACACTATTTACATTATTCGGACTATTGTCCTCATTTATTACGTTTTGTCCGTAGTACACTCTGGCTTTCTTCAGGTGGTAGGAATGTCGAACTAAACCCTTTATTTCGCTCACTGGGGTAGACTGTTCTAGTTCCACATACCATGTCTAATGGATGTCAGTTATCTCCTGTTAATTCCCCTCTCCAAGTTTTCTACCGCCTTAACCAGGTATTGAACTCACACTCTTTGGGTCCTGTGGATAAAGGCATTAGTAAGATCCAGTGACAGGACCCAAAGAGTGTGAGTTCAATACCTGGTTAAGACAGTGGAGAACTTTGAGAGAGGAATTAACAGGAGATAACTGATAACCGACATCTATTAGACATGGCACGTGGAACTAGAACAGTCTACCCCAGTGAGCGAAATAAAGGGTTCAGTTTAACATTCCTATCACCTGAAGAAGGCCGGAGCGTACAACAGCCGAGATGTTATGATAAATATGGCAACAAAGATGAGGACAACATTCCAAATAATGTAAATAGTGTATATAATACTTCATCTGAGAAATATAGATAGATAGATAGATAGATACTGACATTGCAGGTTCTTATTTTAATTTTATCAAGAATCTCTAAATACATAGCAGAAGCACTAGACCAGATGTGGCTGCAATATTCAAAGCAAGGACAAATGGTAGGCTTATAAATATAGGAGATAGATTTGGGCAAGAAAAATTAGCCTGGCACAGTGAACCAACTTACCTAGCAAATGATTCACTATATTTCCACTTCATGTCAGCAGAAAACGTTAGCCCAAAAAGGCACCATGTGTCACTCTCATGGAGGTTAGCATCAGCTATACTGATGGCAGACAGAAAGGGTTATCGCAGAGAGCAGTTTCGTTTTGGAGGCATTAAAAGTAACAAGTTATTCTTTGTCCCCAGTTAACAACAGAATGTAGGTCATTTCGGAGATCAGCTAAAAGTGCATGTAATTCATGCAAATATTATAATTAAAACCAGAAATTCCTTGTAGTTATTCGTCAGAGAGGTTCAGAAAGCTACTTGTCTAATCACAAAAATGTGACTTACCACTTGCTAAATATTTTTAAGCAAAAACATTTTGTGGGATGTTCAAACACCCTACAGTCGTAACGTAAAGTCAATGTCAGCACTCTTATTGAACAATAACAGGAAATATATAACTCAGTTATCACCTTATCCGAGTGAATAGATAAAAGATTACACTTCTTTAGCATGGTAATAGATTACTGCTTATTAAGAGGCAATCACAAACTACATATTTCTGCTTTTAAATCATTTGCCAATATGCTTTTTCAAAGTAAAAATCTTAGTAGAGACAAGGTATTTTAATATCAAGTTCATTGATCAAGTCATTCATTTTTCCACAGTTTATCAATCCTTTTCAGGTTATTTAAAACTAGAAAATATTTTTAGATTGTAATATTTTTCATTTTTGGAGATAATGATTTAGTGATACAAGTCTTAATAATTAAACCATGCCGGAGGGGGGGGCGCTTAAAGAGTTGGATTCATACTTCATAATTTGATAAACAAATAAGAAATTATAATGCAGATATAAAGTGGGGGATCGATTCTGTAAACACTCAATATATAAATTGTGACCACAAGTGTTTCTACATACATTTATATTCCAGAGAAATGTAAAATCTAAATGTGTAGCTAATCAGTATTTGATCAATTTGTTTTCTATGACTTATCAACCCTTTACAGGTTATTTAAAGCCAGAAAATATTTTTAGATTATTCTTATAATCTATTTTTTTTCTATTTTTATGGAAATAATGGTTTAGTAATACAATTCTTACTAATTATGTATACCTGAGGAGAGAAGTGGATTTATAACTTTCCACAGGGTATTTTGTATATAAGGAACCCAACGGGATTTGAAACTTAACTGTCCAATTAACAGTTCCAAGCCATTAGCCATTACAACAGCTGCACATCCAAGCAATCACCCATCTAGGTACTGACCAGAATTCTTGTTTAACTTTGGTGATCATATGGAAACCGGTGTTTTAATGTGGCTCTAAGACAACATTAGCTTCATATACAATTTTCAATATCATCTTTTACACAATGTTAAGAAATCTTAGAAGTGTATTTATATTTTACTCAGTTTGTTTACAATCAATTAACTGTATCAAATTAGTTACATGGTTCAGAAAAAAAAAAAAAAAAAAAAAAAGAAAAGAAAAATTCTGAAGCTAGAAAAATTTGTTCAAATTCAACTATCAGTAAAAAATATTTTTTTTTTTTGTTCAACACAGGAAAAAAGTGATTTTGGAAAAAATAACTAAGAAATCAATGATAGATCCATGAATAGCTAAATAGCATGTGCACTAATTATAACTACAAAGAAAATTAATTTAGAAATTCCATGGTGATAATGAAAAAAAAATTAATAATTTCTGATGCTATTGGACAAATGGGGGTTTTTAATGTAACTCCTGGACAAAGTGAAGTTTTAAATTTGTTAAAAAAAAAAAAAAAAAAAAAAAAAAAAAAAAAAAATTCACTATGCACTGAAGTTTTTATGCTTGTAAAATACAAGATAATCATTTAGTATAAATACATAGGAAAAGCAAACTGCAAATCCTGTAATTTCAAGAATGCCAAACTCCACCCATACACAACAAAAATAATATACTCTACCGATGCCAAGTTAACAAGGTTATTCATTTATCAAGAATCTCTGGAAATTTAGCCCCAAAACCAAAGTGGAAGGCTTCACCTTGTCCTAACCTTTGTAATTTTTTTTTTTTTTTTTTTTTTTACTGTAATACTTTAAAATATCAGACTTATTTTTTAGTGTTAGCTAAACACGATCCCAAGACCCATAAACCATTCAGGTTTTAGGGGCACTAAATGTACTGCAACCACAGCAGCAATGGTGTTACTGGGCAAAATAACCTGACAAAGCCCAGTCCTCCCCAAGATGGTTTTGAATTCCAAATTTTTCCTTCTCCTAGACTGGTTCACCCAAGGTTATTTAACCATAGTTGAGAGGAAGAAAAGATGGGTTCATGTATTTTTCTATTGTGAGGAAACTTCATAACATCAATCTATCTTGCACTAGAAAAAAGCAGTTTTAATTAGCAAATAAAAAGACAAAGATTTTAAGAACATACGAACTAAATCAGAAAGATTGATAAACTGTATAAAAAAAAAAAAAAAAATCAATCTTTTACAGGTTATTTAAAGCCAGAGAATATTTTTAGATTGTAACATTATTTTTGGAGAATCATTTACTGATATGTCCTACTAATTAACCCATAGCTAGAGGAGAAGAATTAGATTCATACCTTTGCCAAAAATATTTACCCATAAGTGAATATAATGAATCCAAATGGAATTGAAACTTAGCTCCCCAATTTCAAATTCCAAGCTGTTATCCATTATACCACCTGCACATCTAACTTGGCATTCCCAAGTAGTTACCCATCTAAGAACTGACCAAGCTCAATGTTGCTTAACTTTGGTGATTGTACAAGAACTGGTGTTTCAACTTTAAATGGCTGTAAACCAAAATCAGGAAGTTGAAATTTCGGGGAATGGGGTGAGAAAAGCAGACTTGGAAAATTTAACACTCACAGAACATATTGAAGGCAGGGAAATAGAAAATAACTCATCTAATAAGTTTGGGTGAATGGATAGCAGAGTGGTGGGGGGACATAGGGACAGTAAAGAGTTAGGTATTTAGAGAGACATGAATTCATGATTGCAAGTTGTACATGAAAGACTTATAGAACACTCAAGTGTTTCAAATCATTATCTATTTCTTAACAGAAATAGAGAAAGGAGAGAGATGAGAGGGGAGAGGAGAAAGAGGAGACGTATAGAGAGAGAATAGAGAAATAAAACTTTCAAACTTGATTTGTGGATTAAAATATATAGTCATGTTCATCTTAAAAAAAAAAAAAAAAAAAAAATTTACACCTAATTAGCAACATTATTTTCCTCAAAATGACTTATTAGGTTGGTGCAAAAATAATGACGTAATGTTTTTTGACATATTTTTAAGGTCAAAAAACGGCATTACGTCATTTTTGCACCAACCTAATAATAATCAAGAGCCATTATTTTTTCTTTTGAAGGTAAACTTTGATTGCACCCCACCCCCAAAACAACATCTGCATGACATGTCTAGAGATTTGACAAGTACTTGAATATCGCATGATCAGCTCACCAAGGTTATGCCCTTTGGGAACAGATACAAAATCAGGTTCAGAAAACAGTTATCTGCTAAATTGATGAGAGGCTGGGAGAAGAAAACAAGAAAGATAGCAGAAAACAACTGAAAATAGATTTCTTCTGCCCAGTCTCCAAGAACAATGCACCTGTTATAAACTGGAAAGAAAAAAAAAAAAAAAAAAAAAAAAAAAAAAAATAGAAAAATTGCTCCTGCTACGAGACCAGACAATACAAATCACACATTAATTTATAGATATTTGCAGTTACTTCATTAATATGCTACTAAAATTAAAGTTCCATATATATATATATATATATATATATATATATATATATATATATATATATATATGTGTGTGTGTGTGTGTATGCGCATGTCAGTTGAATGAAATTTTAATATTCATATTTGCCTAATACAACTGATTAGCAAAGCAAGCTAATATGAAAAGATTAAGAGAAGGAAATGAAAATGTCTAACAAAATCATGCCCACTGTTCAGTACGACGAAACTGAAACTGTGATACGTTATTGTAGCTATTTTTAGTGTCTAAAATAAAAACTGTAGAATGAGCAGTTGCACTAAAAGCAATATCCAACAAGATACATATGTGCAATGTATGGTTGTAAACATGTTTAGTATACTAGCATGCTTGGTAAGAGGCAAGGAATATCTTTTTCTTCATTCTCCAAAGCCCACTATAGGCATTAGTATATCCGATACAGCCTAGGTCATTAAATTCTTTTTTTAGGCTTCTTTACTTTTAAATTAACCACATATGTGAATAAAGGTAGACAAAAATCAAGATCCAGGTTAAGAGTAGACATTATGAATTGAACACTCAGGTTCTGCATTAGACAAAAAAGTTCTATTTTGATGTTATAAATCCAATCCCTGTTTTAGAGCTATTTCAATTTCTTCCGCTTTAAGACTTACATTATTTTTTTTAAATGAAGAAATGACTAAGTAACAGGCCAAACTACTCTCCCAGCTAGGGATTAAATAGCAGGGTAGACTGAGCTCTCTTGCCTTGAGTGGCAAACTAAGAGAATAAATCCTCTGAATTCAAAACCAGGGAGAAGTCAACAAGATACCATTTCATTATCTTTCCCAAGAATGCATGGCAATTCACAGATAAGAAAGAAAAGGAATCTGTGGAGTGTCATGACTGCCTGCATCTTTAAAGTACATCACATTTTTAAAGAAAAAAAATAACATTATAGAAATATAAAAATAATTTTAGCATATCCAAATCTTTACAAAGATTTCAGTTGAAACTGTGGTGATAACAATGATGTGGACAACAGTCCATGTGTAAATTACGTAAATATCTTCCAAAATAATGTTTTAATAGAGATCTTATTTTTTTCTTGAAATATTTATTTGTTCATCTTTCAAACGATGGAATTCATTCTTTATGGTAATTTTGGTATAATACAACATTTTATCAGTCAAGTCATCATGACAGAGGGTTTGGGTGTGCTGGCCTTGTTCAGATAATTGATCACGTAAGATAACACACTTCTCTCCCAGAAACTGTAACTAAGGTCTGCTCAGCATAGTTGCAGTACAGTGATCCCTTATTTATCGTGGTAGATTGGTTCCGAGACAAGCCGCGATAACTGAATTTCCGCGAAGTAGGGACACCTTATTTACAGTATTTATTTAACATGTATTTGAACTTTTAAAACCCTCCCTGTACCGTTAACAGCCCACTCATTACAGTACTCTATTAATAACAAGGACAACTGTTAAGCAATAACACCTTAGATTAAAAAAAATAAAGATTGTTACTGTATTCAACACGAAAGAAGTTGAAGTAAAATTTGAATGATGATGGTGATGAATTTGCTGTGCAGTAGAAATGATGATGAAGCTGATGATGACTTCTACTGAGCAACCGATAATTGTATTTTACTTCTCTTCGGACGCCGGTGCCATTTCTATTGCTATTTTACACTTGAAATAATATTTATTATTAATATTTTAATGGGTTTATTAAAAAATTTTAGGTGTTCACATTTTCCAGAAACTTTGCGATATATTTTCCATATATATATTTTTAAAATCCACGAAGTAGTGAATCCGCGATAGTAGAGGTGGGCTCTGTTGAATAAACACAAAATGCACCTGAGCAAGTGTCTGCAATAGGGATTAGCTAGCCACCCTAGTTGATGAGTATCCTCGAATAATATTTGCTATTTCTTCTGCTTACTACCATTTTGGAAGGAAATGAAACGGACTCACCTGTCTCTAGTGAGAGACCACCCACTCTAAGAAAAAGGAAAAATATAACTGACAAGAAGCTGAACACTCCTACCTCTCTTTCCAAGAAAAAGAAGCCCCAAATCCCTTTAATTTTCCTCAAGTTCTGAAAGAAGAAGCCCCACCACACTTTCACTATTAATTTCTTATAGTTCAAAACCATAAATTGGATCATCCATGTGATCAAAAAAAGAAGTTCCATCATCAGAACACATCTTGGACTGAAGAAGTGTTACATTTATAAAATCTATCTAATTATTCAGTCAACTTTGCATTTCATTAATTTAACAATTTCTTTTCAATAAATATAGAAAATATTGTCATTTTAATTTCTGATACTAACAAAGCTCGAACTTAATGAGAAAAATAATAAATCATATTATTATATAATAATATAATTATTATTATTATATAATAATATTAGGTTGGTGCAAAAATAATGACGTAATTATTATAATGACGTAATAATGTCGTTTTTTGACGTTACGTCAAAAACCAACATAACATATAATAAATTATATTATTATTATATAATAACAACATAATAAATTATTATATGATAACATAATAAAATATATTATAATATGATAATAACATAATAAAATATATTATAATATGATAATAACATAATAAAATATATTATAATATGATAATAACATAATAAAATATATTATAATATGATAATAACATAATAAAATATATTATAATATGATAATAACATAATAAAATATATTATTATATGATAATAACATAATAAAATATATTATTATATGATAATAACATAATAAAATATATTATTATATGATAATAACATAATAAAATATTATAATAATAAAATAAAATAAAATAATTAAATATAATAATAAAATAAAATAAAATATAATAATAATATAATAATAAGTTCTACATTTGGGGGACTTAATGTGGAATGTCAACACATTGTTTTCTCTTTGAGCGAGATGTTGTATCCATTTTAGCTGTGCAATGCTCAAGTAAGGCGCTTTCTGTTATTTGTGTATCTGTAGTGCAAGTCCACAGGCTTCAGTCACACAAAACCATTTTTTAACCATTGATCTTAGAAAAGCTAACAGAGTTTATCCAGCTGATCTGTAAAAACCAACAGTGCAGCGTTGATGCAATTTGGCAACCAGTCAGAGAGGACCTCATTGCAAATGTATGAACAGACACTTTCCTATACAGTTACTCAATTAGCAGTGAGATATAATTAAGTAAGCTTGCACCCTGTGCGACCAGTGCATTTTCATGGGCAAAGAACCAAACCACCCAAATCTGCCAGCCATTATTCCCCATCCAGATATGATGTCCTGTGACTTCTAGCTTTTACTCATTGAAAGGAAATAATTTTTTCAGACTAGATGAGATTATAGAAAATGAGAATGTTGGCAATCTTGAAAAAGGACTTTACAGATTGTTTTTAAAATTGGAAGGAATGAGGTCTAAAGTGGATTACATTGAAGAGAACTAAGGCAACATTCTTGTTCAAGCAAAGTGCATAAGGCACAGTTTGTTATTTGAAACCTTATTTGCTAGTTATATAAAAGTCATATTGCATTTCCAATATTCCCATTTTTTTCTGGCAATAAATTCTATTGGGAGACTGTCCCTAACCAAACAGAGATTTTATCAAATAATGTGTATCTAACCAAGAATGTGTGAAATCTAATTTGAAATTCAACATATTTGCAATATTTATCAACTTAAAATCAATAGCAGACTTTCTATCTTGTTTGGGCAGCATATCGTATTCATTATTACCATCCAAAAATAATCAAGGAAGTTTAAAAATAAAATAAACTAAAAATAAAAAAAAAAATTAAATTAAAAAAAAAAAAAAAAAAAAAAAAAAAAATTAAATCACACTGTACTGCCATATATATATATATATATATATATATATATATAATCATGAAGGATAGTCCATATGTGCTTCTTATAATATACATTTAATAGGCTGAAAACCAACAACATTCCTTGGAAGAGCAAGTCCTACTTATTTGTTTCTTCCTCATATCATTGGTAAGGGACACAGGCATATTTGAAAATTTTGACTTTAAAATCTCTCTTCACACTTCAATTTAGTCAAAAGGCTAATATCTAATAAAAATCATCAATCTTATTGCCAATATTGTTATCATTGTGTTGGTTTTTATTCCTCAAACTTTATTAAAAAGTCATCCGCATATATTTTGCGCATGGTAACTATATAAATTCTTAAATATCATTAACAGATTTAGGAAAATTTATGACAAGGTGAAAAAAGTTTTTGTACACAAAATCTTTTTCTGCTTTGTTATAGACTTTCCTAAAATGGAGTTTCTATTGTTTTTTTTTGGGGGGGGGTTTCTTAAATAGCAAAATTAATAACCACCTGCCTAGAGTAGGACATCTCAATCTAGGACAGTTGTTATTAATTTCAAAGTTTAAGAAAATAAAAACCAGGGATAGCAACTCAAACATGTGCAGTGACTAAAAATAATGTCAGATAAAAAATTGTGGTGTCTTGTCAAGTGATGGTGTTGATTACAGAATAAAGAGTTTTTAAACTTAATGCAAGGTTAAATTTAAAATTTGTAATTTTTATTTTTAACTTTATAGTAAAATTAAAAATTAATCAGAATGATTTCTAATTTAGCCTAACATTAAGGCATTAACAAACTGTATCTAAAGATCATTGTCAAGTTTTTTTGAATTATCATATATTTGTATTTTGATTGGTCATTGTAGCTTACATAACAAGGTTTCCCCTATCAAGAGGAGTTTGATTGGTTTTGAACTTTTTAAAGTCTTTATTCTGCAATCAACACCATCACTTGACAAGACACCAGAAGTGTCGAAACAAAATGGCTATTTTTGTAGTGATGTTATAACATGTTTATTTTTTAATAAATACTATTTGCTCTACTCTGTATTGAGCACTCTTAATAAGGTCTTACTGGAATTTTATTCCATCTATACCAATCCTATACTTGATGCTGAAACTATATATATATATATATATATATATATATGTATGTATGTGTGTCTGGAAAGTTCATGCTGATTTTCAAGGGAAATTAAAACACAAAACAAAATTATGTCATTAAATAAGTATTCAACTAAATGATTTTTCATTTTTCCTTCATCTTAAAGATTCCATCTTCCCAGAATTTTGATGGCTTCTCAGCAAAGAACTCATTAAGAAGTTTTCTTTTTATGTCATCCAAAGAAATTTTTAATACTGAGATTATTTTGCAAGGACCTGAATAAATGTAAATCAGAAGGAGCAATATCTGGTGAATATAGTGGATGGGGGTAACACATCCCAGCCAAGTTGCAACAATATTTGCCAGGTCAACAAAGAAACATGAGGGTCTGGTACTATCCTGATGGAAAACGACACCTTTCCTGTTCACCAATTCTGGCTGTTTTTCTTGAATTGCTGTCTTTAATTCATCCAATTGTTAGCAGTACTTTTCAGAATCAATTGACTGGTTACTTGGCAGAAGCTCGTAGTACAGGATTCCTTTCCAATCCCACAAAAAGCACAGCATGACTTTCTTAAGATGAAGACCTACTTTTGAGGTGGCTAAAGTTCACTTAACTCAAGATCTTTTTCATTGGGCATTGTTATAAACAATCCATTTCTCATCACCCATCACAATTTGCTTCAGAAATGGCGCATTTTCATTGCATTTATACAGCAAATCACAGATGAAATGTTATCCAAAAGATTCTTTTCACTCAGATCATGTGGTACCCAAACATCATAGCAATTTGAGTACCCAAGTTTTACCAAGTGCTCATAGATGGTGGATTTTGATAAATTTAGTGTTTCTGCCAATTCCCATATTGTGCAATACAGGTTATTCTCAATCAATGTCTTGATTTAGTTGTCATCTGTAGTGGGGGGGTCTACCTGAGCATTCTTCAATTAGGCTGCAATCACCAATTCTAAACTTAGCAAACCACTTCTGTACAGTTCTGTCAGCTAAATAAATAAATAAATAAAAAACGCGTCAAGTGTCTAAAATACGCCTTATAATCTTCCATATTCATAGGAATGCAAAATTGACACAAAGTAATTTTAAACGTTCTTTCTCAAGAGATAGTTTCAAGTTTGCTGAGAAAGTTTAATCAGAAATGTAAGCTGCTTATACCTGTAGACAAATTTGAGGTGTTCTAATGGGTTGGAATATGAACAACTAAGATCAGCATAAACTTTACAGAAAAACTATATATATATATATATATATATATATATATATATATTCAGTGACAGTGTATATATGGAAGTGAGAAACAAAGGTGAAAGAGAAATGTATGAAAGGTCTAGAGAAAGATGAAGAACAGGAAAGAAGCTAATG